>JAMPIV010001659.1:0-484095 GCA_024509875.1 Oreohelix idahoensis
GAAAATGGGTATACAGGGGAAAGATATATATCTCCAAAAAAACAAAAAAACTAGGGCGTGGCCGGAAAATATAGATGATGGGATGGAGATGGGAAATATGGGTGGGGCTGCGATGGCAACAGATCGGCAGGATTAGGGTGGTGATGGGGGAGGCTTGGGGGGGGGGGGGGGGGGGGTTGGGGGTGCAACGAAGAGGGGAGTTGGCGGTGGCAAGGCAGGAGAGGCCGAGGGAGGATTCCCGTGTGGAGGTTAGGTGGATAATGGGAGGGGAGGAGCGGGGGTGCGGGGGGGCGGGGGCGTGGGGGGGGGAGCGGTGGCGCGGGGGTGGGGGGGGGGAGGGGGGCGGGGGGAGCGAGCTGGGTGGGGGTGGGGGGGGAGGGGGGGGGGGGGGGGGGGGGGGGTGAGGGGGGGGAGGGGAAGGAGGGTAGTGTGGGTGCTGAGACTGAACTGGGTTCCATAGGGGGGTGGATGTGGTTGTGGAATCGCACTTGTGCTGGATATGGGGTGGGTGGTGGGGATCTCTAAATGGAGCAAAGGGTGTATTTAGAGCGAGTCATATTGGTCGGTGAAGTGGAAGGTGGGCAGTTTATCACGATGGGTTTGGAGCCGGAGCGATAATTTCGAGGATGTTAAGGTACGGAGGGTTTTTTTGGAGGGTGGGGTTTGATTGGTTGTTGGGTTTGGTGTTGCGGGTGGCAGGGTCTGGTTACTGTGCACAGCATCACCGTTTTGTCGGGATAGGATCTTTGTTTTTCGGCGGACTCAATACGGTAGGACTCGGTTTTTTGCGAAATAGCGGTTTTGTTGTTTTTCTGGTTTGATGGGGAACAGGACTTTTTTTTGAGGTTTTTTTTGGGTCTGTTTTTTATTGGGCTGTGGCTGGTGTTGGGCTTTTACTACCACCCCTGGCTTCTTCCTTATGTTTTTGTCGGTCTACTTCCGTTAGGCCCCTGGGGGGGGTTTACCTATCATGACTGTAGTACTGGGGGAGAATACCTACATGGTTTTCTGTTCATCTGTTCACTTTTTTTTTTTTGAGGTCACACATTCTTCATTGGCAAGGGGGGTGAGTTACGTTTTTTGAGAAGTTTAGGTCAGGTGAAATACAGGGCTGGGAGTGGCAAATGATTGATGAGGAGTGGTTATTTTAGCTTTTACACGGCGCTTACACATTTGATATGGTGGCCATTTCAATGGTCCGGGACATAATGATTAGACGGGGGGTTATAATAAGTCCGTAAGGAACATTTTACATGTAAATAGGGAAATGGTGGGGCATAGGGTGGGGACGTGAGGGTGGTCATATGGGGAATCCTAAATACTTCCGGATTGCTGCGGCGTTGTTCGGGAAGGTCATGGCAGCCCAGGCGGAGGGAGTGGTTCGGGTGTTGCTCAGCATCGAAGCGTTAAGATTTGTGAAGGCGTTCAAGGTGCGGATAGGATTGGGCACTGATGGGGGTGTTGTTGAGGAGGATATTTAATGGTCTAGAGGGGTTAGAGCTAGGTGAAGTGTGTGACTGGGGTATAGGATTATACTATCTATGCGGGTGTATGGATCCAGGGGGGTGTAGGATTTCTGTGGCGTGTGGGCCGGTCGATTTGAAGAAGACAGTAAGGTTGGGAAATAGAGGTCAGGCGCGGTGATTTGAGCCTATGAAAGATGGATCTGTATTATGATGTGGCCCAGGGGTGCGATGGGATTTTATACATATAGTAAAAGAGGTGTAATTGGTGTTCCAACGGTATCGAGGAAGGGCGTTTTGGAAATTCCCCGCTCTATTGTTGTTTTTTAATTCAGTGATTTAAAGAGGGGGTAGAGTGAAATAATGTGTGTTTCTCCTAGAGATAGCTTGGGGGCACGGTGGGAGCGCGGGGCTGCCATAACTGTTTTGTTTACAAGTATTTAGTTTCTAATATATTCGTGGGGGGAGGCGGGGTAAATGTATGGGAGGGGGGGGTAGGAGGGGGTGGGGACCCCCCCTACGTAGTAACCCCCTGGATTACGGGGGGGGAGGGGTAACTCCTATTCATTTACGCCGGCCATCCTGTGCTTTAGGGTCAGGAGGATAGGCGTAAGAGGGGGGGAGGGACCGTGGTCGGGGCGACGAGGACGGCAGGGGCGGGTTTTGAGACCGCAGAGTGTAGTTTGAAAGAATCCGTCCCCCCCCCCCCCGGGGCGGAATGGGATCGCCATCGTGTTAATGGTGTACCTTTTGCCCCCCCCCGCCACCCTGAGTGTACGGGAATCATTGTGGGAGGGTTATACTAGAGTGGTGAGATTATACCCCCGAGTGGGTTCTGTTTGGGGGGACCAGGTGAGTGTAGTGAGTTGCCCCCCCACATCGGATTACCCCCCCTTTTGGGGGTTCTCTCCCCCTTATCCCCCCCCCCTGTTAGTTCTATTTTGTGCCCGGTACCGTTGTGGAGTGGCCAATAAAAAAACAACAGCCCAAAAAAACGTAAGCTACGGGAGGCCGGGTCCCCGGGGGGTGGACTACCCAGCGTTATACCCCCCCTTCCATCGGGGGTCACCTCACCCCCCGGGGTGTTGTGGTACGTCACCCCGTTCGCTGCGGTTCCCCCCTTAGCGTATGTCAAAGCCCCTCCCTCCCCGCCCCCCCCCCATTTTGGTGGGTTGGGTTCTCGGTGGCGGTCCCCCCGCGGCCTCACAATTTTTACTCAGCCAAACTCCCTCGGCGTTGTGTGTCGTGGGATACCAGGAGCCACGTCATGTGGGCTGCGTGGGTAGTTTTTGACGGGCTCGGCTGGGAAGAAGGGACGTTACCTGCGGTCGGTTGCTGCACGTGTGGGTGTGGGGGGTTGGTGGCGCGGGAGTGGAGTAGGGGGGTTAAAGGGGTAGGGGAATTTGTGAAGGTGGTGGAGGGGTGGGCGCGAGGGTGAGTTTGTTTGGTGTGGTTGTGGTTCGACGTATGGTAGGAGGTGGGGTGGTTTATGGGTTGTTGATGTTATGGCGGTCGGATTTTTATAGGAGGAGGGTGACTCGGGCTTAGGTGTGGGGGGGTTTGTGGGGTTTTGGCATTATGGGGATGGGATGGGTATTGTTAAGGGGTGGAGGGATTCGAGAAGGCAGATCATGTTATAGTTTTAGTGTGGAGGTGAGGTGGGAGTGCCGGGAGGGATTTGGTGTAGACCTGATCGGGGGGTGGGGTGGGAGTAGAGTGGGGGGGGGGTTGGGGTTGTGGGGGGGTGGGGGGGGTTGGGGGTGGGGTGGGGGGGGGGGGGGTGTTAGGAGTTTGTGTCGTCACTACGCACTAAAGACATATAAAGGCGGGATGTTATGTTTTGGGTTGTATTTTTGGGGTTTTTTGGCTACTGGGGGGGGGGGGGGGGGGGGGGGGGTTTTTTCTAATTCCTGTGGTGGGGGGTATGGTGGGGGGGGTGTTAGGGGTGTGCCGGGATGTGGGTTGAATTTTATTGTTTGGCTGTTGGGGTGGTGGGGGAGGGGAAGCGAGTGGGGAAGTGGGAGGTGTTTGGTGAGGAGGGGGCCGGGGGGGAGAGGGAAGCATGCTTGTAGATTTAGTTAGGGAGGTTAATTGGGGAGAGAAGATTGAATCAGGGCAGATGGAAATAGCGGGGGATTGTTGGGTAGAATGGGTGGGGTGGGGTGGGATGGGGTTGGGTTGGGTGAGGTATTGGGTTAGCGGGTTGTGCAATATGGAGTGCACAGGAATGTGAGGGTTGATAAATAGGGAAGACGGGGCTGTGGGCGGGTTGTTGTTTTAGTGGGGTGGGGGCCGGTTAGGTTTTTAGTGGCTATACTCTTGTTTAACCTCGTGTATAAAGGGGGGTGGTGACTTGGGCTGGTTGGGTTGGGTGTGGGGGGTATGGTCAAGGCGGGGTCAGGATTCTTTGTGTGGAGGCGGGGATTGCGGATGGGATGCGTGGTTCTGGTTGGGTAAATAGGGTATGGGTACACTTTCTTGGGGGTGGGCTGTTGGGCAGCTTGCCCTGTAGTGTGCTACTTGGTCAGTCACAGTCACTTTTTGCTACGTAAGGATTGTAGGGTGTTTGCATAGTTGTTTGTCATTTATTGGTTGTCCCGCCTGGGACCCCTCGGCCGGCCAGCAAATTAGCAGCATATGAGACACCCCTACTAAGTTTTTCTACGCAGCAAGGGAAACTATTACCCGGTGGTTTCTCATAAACAAATTTGAACTGTGGACCAACATCAATTATTAAAATTTCTTGCTTCCTGGGGGCACTTGCGTGTACCTGGGGGGACCATTTATAATGTGGGTGGGTAAAACTTGAAAAGTTACATATGGGGGGCGGGCGTTCGTCGTAAATGGCGAAAATCACATATGGGGGTTTTTACTAATCAAGGAGTATTTCGTTGCAATGTATGACATTGGTGGTGGGGGGTGGAGGTGCTCCCGTTTCATATTTTGTTGATATTGGTGTTTTAGAGGGAACTGGGGTTTGTACTGGAGGGTGTGGCATGGGATAATATGTGATTTGTGGGTTATATGAGGGTAGGTTGTGGTTGGAGTTAAGGGGGGGCGGTTGGGTGTTAGGGGGGCCTGCACTGTCACGGGGGACATTGCGTCGGGGCTTTGGTGTGGTGCTTGGGTCGCTGAGCAGGTGTTTTTTCTCTGGTTGGGGGTTAGGGCAATCATTTTGTAGTTTTCCTGTCCACCCATGGGTTGTGGGTTTTCGTGAGGGTCTGTCTTATCACAGGGGGAAGGGGTTTTGTTTTAGCTTGTTTTTTGTTTTTTTATCTTCGAAGGGTGTCGGGGGGTCATGTATTGTCGGTCCTTTGTCTGGGGCGGGAGGGGTAATGTGTCCAGTTTTTATAAAGGTCCCAGGGGGCGGTTTTTACATGTTCATTGGTTACCTTGTTTGTCTTCACTTACACCAACTAAATTCTGCCTTACGAGTAACACTTTGTAATCTGCCTTCTTAACCATAATCTGAGTATTAGGATGAGTGCCATTTCCAGCAGTGTGGTGCTTACCCCTTAGTTCCTTTGCTGTGATGGGGCTCTGTGTCTGGGTTTGATGGTACCTCAGCGTATAAAGAGAATGTTAAATAGGCTTTTTTTGGGTGGTGTTGGTATCTACAAGGATCTTGGGGGGACATGGTAAATGTTAATTATTTTAATTTCGTGTGGAGAGTTATGAATATATTTAGTTTGAAGCGAGAATGATGGTTGGCGAGGTTAGTAGTGGATAAGAAGTAGTTTGGGTGTGGGGTGTGGAAGATTGGGGATTGTTGAGAGTGGGGGCAGATATTGAGGTATTGGTTAATAAAAACTAAGTTGGGTGGGAGGGGGGTGTATTATGGTGTGAGTCTTTTAGCGGGGGAGTGGGGTCCAACATGTGGGTCGTACGGGGGGGGTGTGTTTTAAGGGGTTGTGGATATGTAAAGGGGGTTTGATATTAGGGCATGTATTTGTTTCTGATTGCGGGGACGGGGGGGTGGGGGGGGGGGTTTTTCGGGTGCCGGGGGGGGGTGGGGGGAGGAGTTTGTGTTTGCTATAAAGGGGGGAGATCGAATTGTTGGCATTGGTGGGTTCTTGGAGTGGGGGAGACTGGGTGATGGGGTTTGTTTTGGGCGCTCAACGGTACTTTTCTGAAGAGGCTAGATTCACGGAGGCGGTAGGGTAGTCAGGGCCGAAGGGCGGGTGTGGAAAAGGGTTGCTTGATGGGTTCGGCGGTGGGGAATGGTTTTGTGGGGGTCTGTTAATGGACGTAATGGTGTATGTGCGAATTGTGGTTGCGGGTTCTGGGAGAGTGGTGTTCATTAGTGGCAAGATGGGTTGTGTGGCTAGGCGTAGAGGGCTGAGAGATATGACACATTCTTTAGAGGTCTATTGTTCAGGGTGGGTCCGAGCTTGGCACTGGTTTGGGTTGACGATGGATGGTTGACGGGTGGATGTGAATTGGCAATGGTTTGGAGGGAAGTAAAGCACAGTACGCAAATAACTTGTTATTGGAGCACGAGGGTTATCTTGTCAGGGGGGGAGGAGGGTAACGGGTTGGTTTTTGCCTCGGATTGGTTAAAGAGGCGTGGGATGTGGCGCGTGTGTATTAGGGGGAGAGCCTAGTGGTGTTTTGGATGGGTTGCGGTAAGTGGGTCATATCGTTTAAGGCTGGGTTGTGGTGTTAGTGGCGGAACTATAGGATGGGCTGAGGGGAATTTGGACGGTGGTGGTGGGTGGGGGATGGTGTGGGAGTATCGTGGGAATTTTGGGGGGGTAAAGGGTAGGTCTTTTGTACTCGATCACTGTTCTGGGGGAGGGGAACACTTTGATTTTTTAATGGTGGGGTCTGGGGGGGGTGGCTGGTATAGTAGGAGAGGGAATAGGAGGGTATGGATGGGGTTTGGTGGGTAAGTGGGAGTTAGGTTGGGGGTTGGGGTGGGCGGGGGTGTTTGGGCGGGGGGGTGTCAGGGTTCCGATGTATGGGGAGGGGGGTTGTAGCGGTAGGGTTGGGTTGGTAAAACGAGTGATATTTATAGGTGGTTTAAGACCGTTGGTGTGTTGGGGGGGGTGGGGGGCGGTTGGTTGGATTTTGAGCATATAAAAGTACCCTAACATACGAAGGTTTGCCTGCAATAACGCGTTTGGCTCTTGGTGGTGGTTGAGTCTTGGTATGGGACCGGGTTATAAGATGAGCGGGTGGTGTGGGGGGGCTTTTGTGGCGGTAGGGGAGTGGTATGGCTTGGTAATCTTT
Organism: Oreohelix idahoensis; assembly: GCA_024509875.1. Classification (NCBI taxonomy): domain Eukaryota; kingdom Metazoa; phylum Mollusca; class Gastropoda; order Stylommatophora; family Oreohelicidae; genus Oreohelix; species Oreohelix idahoensis. The sequence continues at coordinate 6,696 of JAMPIV010001659.1, forward strand.
CAGGGGGAACGTGTTTGGCAGAGATTGTTCTATTGCATCTGGCGGGTTGGGGGTATCTTCAGCGCCGGGTGGTTATGAGTAGTTATAGGGTGGTCGTGTGCGGGATCTTTATTAGGGTCTTTTACCTTCCTTTTTCTGTTTTTAATTGGAGGATGAGGATAGTTAGCAGGTATTGATGTGTTTGGTTTGGTCCCCTTGTTAGCTTCGGTTTGGTCGTGATATGTGTTAGGTGTTGTGGTTAGGTCGGTTGGGGGTTATACTCCTGAGTGTGTATGTGGGTAATTTGTCTTTTAAAGCTTAAACTGGGTTTGGGGTTTGGTAGGGGTCTTGGGAGGCCGGTGAGCGGCAAACGGGGCGGTGGGGTTTATAGTGTGTCAACAGGGGGGGATTCAACAAGCTATTTTAATGGCGCTACCTATAATCAAGGTGTATCAATTTAGGGGTTTGGGGATCTCTGGAAACTCACCTTTTCAGGCCTAATCCTTTGAACGGGCTCTCTGCCACCTCCACATTCGTCAGTGGTACCAGGCTTCTTTTCTCTTTTACGCGGCAACCTCACAAGCCCTTGGACTTATGTTGAGCTCTCTGATTTTCTGGGCTCCAATGCGGGGTCTGCTGCATGCTGGGTCACTGAGATGTAGTTTTGGATTTCCACTAAAGGTGGACAGAGTCGGATCGTGCCGCGTTTTGTTGGGTGGGGGGGGGTTCGATCTTGGTGGGCCAAGGAGCGATTGGGCTGAGTTCACAAGGTGAATGCTGTTTTCAGCTTATAAATAACTATAGGTTAAGCACTCTACACTCATATAATTGTGTGGGGAGACTTGATTATTAATGTTCGGAGTATCGATGTGTTCGGGCAACTCACTCGTTAGGTTACTTTTCTGAGTGGGTGTTTGGTTATGGTTTTGACTTATCGTTCTGTGATGGTGTGGACATTGGTGACTTGTCTTGGTGTATGCTACAGATAGGTTGATTTATTGTGACATACTTTGGGGTATGTTTTGCTCGAGTGATTATAAGTTAGCCCGAAAGTTCTTCGGCAAGACATAGGCCGCTCTGGGGGGGAAATGATGGGGGCGCTATATTACCTGTACTTGTGTTGTGAGGGCTGTGGGGTTTTTGGTGGGAAATTTGGGTTTGAAGGGAAGGGTAGTTTACATAAATATATTGTGGGAGAGAGTGGGGGGAGGGAGGGGGGAGGGGGGGAATGAGCGTATGAAGTGGTATGGGAGATGGATGGTTGGGTAAAGTCTCTGTGTTCTGATAGATTATCAGTGTAGTCTTCTCACCCATCTATCTGGCTTGCAGAATATGGATGTGGGAGGCATGTGCTGTTTGGGTATTGCAGGGGCCTTGGCGGGTTGGTGGGGTTTCGTTGGGGGGTTTTAATGGGGGGCTGTTTGTGAGAGCCGGAGATCAGGACCCGGGGTCGGGTAACAGTGGTTTGTGTAATTTCAGTCTGGCTACTGGGAGGGGGTGTGTGGGGTTAATTGTTAGAGTCAGTGACTAGTTCGGCTTAGGATAAGAATGGGAAGTGTTAAGATAAAAAGAGAGGGCGTAGATACTGGTTAATGGGTAGTGTCAGCGGAATTTTGGGAGGGCGGGTAGGGCTTAAGGGCGGGGGGGGTGCGCTAGGGGGTTATTGGGGACAGGGTTTGCCGTGGCAGGAAGGGGTTATATAGGGTCGTTAAAGTTTGTGTTTTTCTTGCACATCTTATTGGGGTTGCTGTTGGCGGTGATGTTGGCTTGGTCGGTTGGTATTATTGTTCCTGGTTCTTGTTGTTCTGGGGTTTTTTCTGGAGGCCACGTTTGGTTGGTTCCTTGTGCATATTTGAATTAGGTGGAGGAATTGGATATGTTTACAGACTGGAGGTTCATGCTCAACCTCTAGCTGAGGTATCAGAAGTGAGAAGGTCCAAATTTTCTCGTTGGTACATGCGTGGGGCAGGATACAACTGGTAGTGCATACTTGACTCTTTCTATGGTCCCACTGGAGGAAGAGGGAAACCAGGGATTATTCTATAGAAGTAGTAAACAGATGGTACCACTCCGGGGGAGTCTGGTATCCCCGGGCCAGTGTGTCTCCGTGTGTTTGCTTGGGTGCACGCGAGACGTAGCTCTAGGATGTGTTAATTTCAGAGGGACCTACCTGGTCTTAGGGTTTGATAGTAATAAGCACTTATTGGTAAGTCTGTGTTTACTAAGGAGATTCTACTGCGGAATTAGAATTCGTTTTAATGTCATAGACTAGTGGTAGGAATGTGGATAGATTTTATTCATGGTGCTAGTAAGTCCACTTCACTGCTGTAAGAATATAGTATACGTATGTCATACATAGAACTGCACATAAATTCTATCAGGTACTGAAATGATTTAGAATTAACTTTATGGCAAGATGGCGGCCGGAAAGCTGCACTGTATGCTATGTATTGATGAACTGAACTGTGCATAAAAATGGCGTCTGTAAGCCGCATGGACATTTTCAGTTACCACGTGTTGGGTGGATAGGCCTAATGATGTTAAGCTATTTATTATTTGCTAGCGCAGTGGGTTAATTATAACATTTGCTAGCTTTGTTAGTTCAACATTAATTTTATTTTATTCTTTGATGCGAAGGTAATTTTGTTAAGCGTGGCTCACGATAACTGATTATAATTCTGCAGTATATTTTTAGTGGGTTACTTTGAGGTGAGAATAGTTACATCTGATAGAATATGGTTATGTGCATAGTTTTCGTGTTAGATTTCTTGTAAGTATAATGCCCCCCCCCCCTCCCCCCCCCCCCCCCCCCCCAGTGTACGGCAATTCAAAACATAAACGCTTCTCTGTTTGCTTCTGACGGAGCATGCTTACACCACTGCGACTGGTGTCCACCGGAAGCCTGCACGAAGCATTTATATGCAATTACAGCGATTGTTTCTGTAGCAATGCGTTTCATATGATGAGATTTCCAGACGCTTGTTGCCAGTCTCATCAGTCGTCACATACGACATGCTTCAGTGTGAAGGAATGAATATTGACCTGGATCGGTTTCCAGGTGATAGTTTATCCTCATTAAGAAGAGGGTGTATAGCATTATATATCCCTATTTTGATTATTATTTCATTATTGTCATGGAATAGAAGAGCGTATGATGTTTAGGAGAACACGTGCTGTCACTAGGAGATGTATATATTTCTCTTCCCGATCCTCTTGGAGCATGGAACCACGAAGGTGGGCTGACTTCCGCATGAAACTTGCACAAAGCATTCATATGCTCTTGCACTAGTGGTTTCGGTAGCAATCTGTGTTACATGATGAGATTGCCAGCCTCATGCTCAACACCACACTAGTCTCATTTGACGACATGTATGAGAGTTGGTGTGTGTGTAATAGTTGGATGTTTAAGGTGGCGTGGAAGAACGGGTTGTTTGGCAGGTGAAAGTATGGTGTACCTCATTATTTAATTATTATGATTTTAACTAGTCACTGCATTATTTGCGTTTCAGATTAGCACATAAGCACTGGCTGGGTGTTTGTTTGTTTTTTCGTTAGTTTTTTAGTGTGCTTTGTGGGTTTGGATCACTGAAAGGGCTGTATGAATAAATACAATCCCTGCCTAAGAATGAAGAGTTTTATTGTTGTACGGGTCTGGTGCGAGTGTGAATTGGCTGCATGGCAATAAAGGGATCACATATCACAACACACATCAATTCGCGCCACCCTACCACACACACACATATACACATATTTATGCGTGTGTGTTTGCGTAATATATCGATATCATTTCATTATAAATACATTTTCCTAGCACGAATGTTACGGTAATATAATTTCATTATAAATACATTTTCCTAGCACGAATGTTACAGTAATAGAATTTCATTATAAATACATTTTCCTAGCAAGAATGTTACGGTAATAGAATTTCATTATAAATACATTTTCCTAGCACGAATGTTACGGTAATAGAATTGCGTCGAAGGAGTTCCGCTGGCCGTAGAAAATTATTTGCGGGGTTCCGGCATGATAATGATCGTGTTTCGCAGTTTAGTTTTTATCTATTTATTTTTCTTAAAATGAAGTTCGCGTGTTTATTTCTGAAGGTACACTTATTTTTTTTTTTTTTTTTTGGAGCCGCGGTAGAGCAGTGGTTTGCGCGCTAGCTTCCTAGCTCGGTGGTCCATGGTTCAATCCTCAGTTGAGGTGGGATTTTTTAGACTTCAATCGGCTCCGGGGTTGACACAGCCTAATGAATTGGGTACCTGAGCAACACTGGGAAGGTTAAGGCGGCCGGCGTGATGTTGACCACATCACCCCAAGTGTGCCGATGGTCAAAAAAATATGGGCCTAACACCATATTCCCAATATGCTTCAATTGGTGTGTAACAGGATCCTATACCCTTACCTTACACGCTTTTCAGTTTACAGGATCCACATTTTTTTACTTCATACTTTACTATGGGTTTTTTTTAAAATATGAAAATAACTGTTTCCTCACACTGTAAGATGTTGTAGATTTTCGTAGCACATTTAACTTAAATGTATTTATTTACGTTAATGTACTTTTTGTAAAACTTCCTCATTCAAATTTATCCGCATTAAAAATAAGCCGAAAACTGACATTTATAATGTTGTATTCGTTGACGGAACTACTCATAGTTTAGAAGTTTAATGTATTTCTGTGGGACTTCTTCTTCTTGGATCACTAGCCGCTGACTGAGAAACAACCGTGGCATGAGCTGCAATGACATCTTGAAGGGCAGCACCACACTCTCTCCACTTTTCTCATTTCGTGGCAGCTCTTCGTATTGTGCCTCAACTCTTTTCATCTCGGTCTCCACATTTTTCCGCCAAGTGTTTTTTTTTTTGGGTCGGACTCTTTTTCGCCTTCTTTCTGGGGTCCATAGCATATAATTTCTGGTAATGGTGTCGGAATCTCTTCTGGAGATATGGTCATCCCAATTGCAGCGTCTACCTGCTTTGATGGTGTGAATGTCGTCTTGGTTGCGTTGAGGAAGCAGTTCTCCATTGTCTATAGACAGTGGCCATCACGCCTAGTGGCGTCTTGTAGGGCAATAACAAATTGATTCCACTTTGCTCGATCGGTGGCCATCCTTCGTACAGTGCCCCAACTCTGGTCCATTCTTTGCATCTCAGCCTCCACAGTCCTCCGCCAGGTTGTTTTTGGTCGGCCTCTCTTTGTCATGAATGCTGTTTGTTATTAGTTATTTCCTTCTATATTATTCTAAACAATTATGATTTTTCTAGGACAACGTCTTATTTTGCACGAATATCTGTTTACGCGCCGCATGTAAATAAAAACAGCACTACAAATATAAATACATAAAGAAATAAATACATAAATAAATACATGAATATATGGGTAATCTTTACCTTTAGTGCCATCGAGTATGTATAATATGTGTATTTTCGTACCATTTAAAGTTGGGGTTAGGGTTAACCCTAACCCCAACCCTAACCCTAATCCTAACCTTAAATCAATACACATATTACATATACTCGACGGCACTAAAGGTAAAGATAACCAATATATGTGTGTGTGTGCATGTGTGTATGAATTATCGCATGCATAATATATACTTACTCAGGAACGTAAAATCTCGCCGTTAAATTTGTTCCAGCCTGACTTCTCAATCTCTTTATACAAAAACAGACACGCTAGATGCTATTGCCAAAGACTGTTTAAAAAGAAAGCTTTCACAAAAGACCCGACTGTACTTTTCTTAAATAGTAATTTTGACACGTGACCATTTGCAATTAATCACAACAAGGAAACTGGAACATGTGTCACCCAGAAGCGGGATAAAGACAATACAAATCTGTGGACACGTGACATATGAATGAGACTGCAACTTTGCCGCGTCAATCAGGGACAAATCAGTGCAGAGATATATGTCGTCTTCTCTGAATGCGGAAATGCCCAAAACGGCGTTTTTTAAAACCTTTTAGGAGGAGCGTATACTGGCTATTTCTGCAGGATCCGTTCCAAAATTACATCACTAATAGAATAAAGGCTATTTAGAATACACTTATGGAAAATTAAGCACTAAATATTAACATATTCGGACACAATACATTGTCAAAACTAATAGCGACCCCTCTGCCCTTGGCTCGGTGTATCACCTGTTGAGAAACATTGCGCTAGAGAGAAAATTGTTACATAACTTGTGCAAAGTTAGATCTGCAGAAGACCACATAATATCTTGGATTAACTTCTGAGGGGCTGTTCCGATGTCTCATTGTCTAACTTACTGTATGAAGGGTTTGAATTTTGTGTGTTTGTTTGTTTGTTTTTTTTAATTTTAATTCGTTTTCATTTCTTTTCTTTTTTTTTATAAAATTTATTAATTAAAAAAAACATACTTAAATTCGATTATGATTGGATATTGCAAATGTATGCTGTTAGATTAATTTTATAATGATATAGGATAATATAGGATACATTGTCTATGAGAGAGAGAGAGAGAGAGAGAGAGAGAGAGAGAGAGAGAGAGAGAGAGAGAGAGAGAGAGAGAGAGAGAGGAAGGGCAGAATGTCAGACGGGCCTGCGTGCCCAGTTCTTAACCCTTTGAAAATAAAGTTTGTTCGTTCGGTCTCGAGGCTGTGCTATGCTGGATGAGTAATGTACGAGTATGTAATCAATAAAATTAGTTTTCGTCGAGCGACAGTGTCTGTGGACTACTTTGTCATCTTCTTCTTCTTCTTACATCCTTAACCACCGACCGTCAAAGCAGTCAGTGGCCATCACGCCTAGTGGCGTCTTGTAGGGCAACAACAAATTGATTCCACTTTGCTCGATCGGTGGCCATCCTTCGTACAGTGCCCCAACTCTGGTCCATTCTTTGCATCTCAGCCTCCACAGTCCTCCGCCAGGTTGTTTTTGGTCGGCCTCTCTTTGTCATGAATGCTATTTATTATTAGTTATTTCCTTCTATATTAAATTACGAAAATATTTCTTTGTCTTCCTATTACAAATATTAGACAATATGTACTTTTAAAAATCCAATTTCTTTGGATATGTTATGAGAAGAAGACAGCTGGAATATATCGTGACAGAAGAAGAGACTGAAGTAAAAAAGAGAGAAAGGACCACAAATAGAGAAGATACTGGGCAGTTTGACATAATGGCATAGGAAAAAAGTCAACAAAAGAATGGTTAAATATTGCTGGGGACATGAAGTTGCTGACAGACATCATCACCTACACCCCCAGGCACGGTACTTGAAAAAGAAGATATTGTTTTTACTATAGTGAAGTAGAAACATAATAAAGTTGCTGGTTACATCCAATATTTTATGTTCTTGCCTTTGAGTTACTCTTCAGAAAGATCATTGGAATATCATACAATGGACATTTACAAGATTTGGCGAAACTGTGGAAAAGGTATTGATCTAGCTGTGAAACAACCGCATACGACTACGGAGCTGAAAACAGTAGTTATATAAAAACCCCACTGATACTTTCACTGCCGCCTCCACTTCGCGGAATAGATAAAACAAGAAGCTATTGCTCAATTTGCAATCAAAGTGGAGTGGATGCAAATCACAATGCAGGCAAAAAGGGAAATGAAATTGTGACAAAACGTTTGTACGTGTTCTTTTGGTGTCTCTCTCACACCTGTAGCCACTACGGCAGTATTATTTCTTTTCTTCATTTTTCTGTCTATTTGCTTATTATTTGGCACTTTTTTGCCCTTTCATTCATTATTTCGCTCTATGCTGAATCAAGTAGGGGGAAGTCTCTAACACTCCACTCCCCTACGGAAGTATATGCTATAGGACTATCTTTATCTCTTACATTTTTCCTTTACCACTCCTCAGACTTATTAACGTTCCGCCAGGTGAACTGTGGTATTATCGTAACAATAACCAGTCATTGTCACCGGTCGGCGGTGGTACGTTTGTCTCTGTGAGTCGCCTAGCCAACCTTTGATAATTGACGATCCTCGTTTGACAACCATATTGTTTGTCTGAGCGGCCGGCGACCCTTTTGTTTGACTGTCTGAAAAAGGCACGAACACACAGGCGATAATGAGATGATAGTTTCACGGGCCCATCCATGTGTGTGATTAGCGCAGATAATCTGTCTGGGTAGACATCTTGGCGGAAGACATTACGCCAGGTAAACAAGTTCACACATTTGTTTGTGAGAGTGCACAAGATGTCACCGGAAGATATTACCGCATGATTATAAAGAGATCACGCGTGGAAATATTAAATTTAATATTTTAAGCTCGCGGGGAAAATTATGACTTTGAACACCCAAACCCACGTAGTGCAAAAAAGAGCTTAAGATTGGATTGAAGTGCGAGCCGAAATATACAATGAATCTCATTGGCAAGTTTGCCGAGAAGTACAATCAGTGATTTGAACTGGAAACTGAAAACAAAATCTAGCGAACTCAGAGACACAGAACAGACAGCTTCGCAACTTCAAACGAGCAACTCCCAAACCGCCAGAAAGAGAAGGATCGGACCTAGAATTCCTTACTTATAAGTGACAGATCGAAGTATTTGGGAAACGTAAAACCTTAAAAAGTAAGCCCGCCTTTATAAATACAGAGACTGAAAAACTTAAGGGACCAGGACTTTAAATATAGAGTCTGGACACCTAAAGGAATTGAATCACCTCTCAAAGAGGAATTATTACAGCTTTCCCAGGCCAAGTGATTTCGCAGATCACCCGCCGTCAGAGGAGTCAACTCTAATTTCCCAGACCAAGTCATAGAGGAATTATACACAAGATTTCCCAGGCCAAGTGATTTCGCAGAACACCCGCCGTCAGAGGAATTAACTCTAATTTCCCAGACCAAAGTGAATTCGAAGCTTCTAAGACAGAGCTGCGTCCATCCAAAGCTGTGCAAGGAGATTGTATAACTCAAAACTTTGGGGTAAGTTGTGAACGTTTATTTTACAAATGTGAAATTTGACATGTTTCTTGCTTAGTTGTTATAAATGAGGCTGGCAACCTCAACGAATAAAAAAAGTATATTCATGAACCACTACAGCAAGCACTGGTGATTGTTTCTTGCTTGTCGTGGGGGAAAATCCGACAGCAGAGGTGACCTCAGACACCGGCTGGAGCAGTGATGAGTGATGACTACATGTGACGTGGAAATGTAAATATAGCCTCAGAAATCCGACGACCTTTGCTCCCTCAGGTAGTGTTTATGTTTTGTAAAGGGAAAACCACACAATTCACTGTCTGTGGACTCACTTTTGAAGCCACGCCTATTTTTCCTGTCTTTCTTGCGCTAACGAGTTGTTTACCTATGTTCGCAACATGCCAGATAACAGTCAGCGAGCCATGATTCGTTTACCTGAGTTCTCATGCGAGCTAATTTGCCATCATCATTGTTGACAGACAGATGCACGAAGGAGATACTGGCGGTTTCTTTGAAGGCAAAACGTGGGCAGGAATTTTGCCGTGTACCTGTTTGATGTTCATACATACAGGGAGATAATCGCGTGATATCAGAAGCAAACAGAAAATCTCGGGATGAAAACTGTTACACGAGTAAGCCTTTGTTGTCGATTTGCAACGACCAACAGAGTGACCGAGGAATCTTTGATCAGGGGGGAATTACCTTCCTGAATTTCTGCTATAAACAAGAAGTGTGAAAATTCACATTCTCGAGATAATAACACTCAAATCTGTATATATACTGCGTCCCTCTATACCAAATATCAGTCACTGCTCAGAAATTTTTGGATAATCTGATCACGCCAGACTAGAACCATTTCTTCGCTAAATGTGTTAAATTGTCCCATGGGGATTTAATTTTCTGCTTTGTGGTAATAGAAATTGTGCTTAAGAGTTAAAATGTGTTAGGTTTACCATTTTATTCAATATAATTCCCTAGCGTTTAAAACTAGTGAAATAACCTACGCGTAGATATTTCTTGCCAGTCGTACAGAGTAATGTAATTTCAAACACCTCATTTTTCTTACACAAGAAGATACGGATTAGCTGACTGAGATTATTAAGTGTGACGGATCAGTGACCGAATAGAATTCGCATTATATTTCATTGTGTGAAATTAAATAAGTGACTAGAGTAATGTTATGTGACTAAGCAACAGCCGCCGGCAAATAGCTAGTAGTGACAGGCAGATTTTGTTAAAGTGCGCGTATAGATAAATTGAATAAAGGATTTTGTGCGATGTTCTCTTTCTCGCAGGCAATAACGGGTGAGGGCACATACCCTTTTCCCCGACATGCCATAGCGGAAAACCTACGGACAGATTAGTAGCAGTTTTTTAAAATGTTCTTTTCTTCATTATCTAGCACTCGATCAAAACCAGCGGCCAGCGGTCTTAATATCATCAGTAACATTCTTATTATTATTGGGTCCTCTATTTATGGACCTGTTCGGTCCTCTTTCTGCATTAAGAGAGAGAGACCAAATATAAACAATAAGAGTAATCATAACTGGACAGTACAATACCTAGAATTATTTACCAAAATTTTCCAGCCCACGGGGCATACTAAAGAACATATATTCCTGACGTTTGACAGTCGTGGCAACGGAGTGATCCATAAAATTACGCTGTTTCAAAATCGGTACTCACCATAAGAGTCAGCCGATAGGATTTACCATCGTCATCAGTTTCTTTACATATGATAACATTTAGCTTCGCAACCAGATGCTTAGCAATACGGGAATTACTTTCTCCTCTTTTCAACAGTAAACGTCCAGAGCACGTCTTGCTTCAGTAACTATTTGTGGTGACAGCGATTTCATCCAGGGAACATTAAAACACCAAATTTAGCGTCCACCTTGTAATTATTATTCGATATATAGGCTTGACTGAGGCTATCTTTGGCACCCCACCTGACAGTATATGCTCAGGGAGTATTGTATGTTTTCAATACATACCAACATCACTAGTAGATAAGCGAGATTGTGTGTGGCCACAGATGACAGAGTGAGAGATAGAGAGAGTGAATATTTTCCTTTGTATAATCATTGTACTAGCTTTGTTTTTTTATTTCGTTAAACTGAGTATTTTCTGAGTAGTAATTTAGTGGGAACTTGTTCTTCATAGTCTATTCTGTAATCTAGTGCTTATCTTTGACCTTTGGGTTATTAACTTCTTTTGGGATCTTCTCTCAACAAGGGGAGGGCACTTATTCGGTTATTTTCATATATCTGTAAACTTGATTTATATTGATTTCTATATGTTTGATGTTGTAAGAAGTTTAAGTGATAATAAACTAAACAAAACTTAATTTAGTGTGTTGGTCAGACCCATACCCATTTATCCGTAATTTTTCATGTTCGTGCGTATTGTTGTCACAAAATTGTGTGTGCGTGGGCGTGTGTAGTGTAACTTATATTTCATATAGGGAGAGAAAGGTCGTCTGATATTACAATGTAGTCGTATAGATAGGCTGGACTAGAGGAACTACTCACTCCAGAGACTGATCTTCCTCTTACACTATTCCCTCGTGAAAATCTATTTCTTACACCTTTATTCTCACATATTTACCACTATCACCTCTACTCAGACGGGACAAAATAAATCTCTATACCTATCTTTAAAAATTTACCTCAGAATGGTCGCTCGTCCGTGGGATTGATCTAAAATCTGGAAGAAGCATTACGGAATGGTCGCTCGTCCGTGGGATTTTATCTAGATCTGGAGCAAGCACAACAGAATGTTGGCTCGTTTCGACGATTTGATCTAAGTCTGAGTCTATATAAATGACTAACTTCGGATATTGATTCTTAATTTTCATCTAGATAGAGTGTGTGTGCGTTTTGTTTTGTGAGTTAAGGAATATTAATAAGAATTATCCCCTAGACAACGTCCCTATTTACTGGGTGCTGACCACACATATTAGCATCATAGAGTTACTTACAGTTTTGATTTGATGGTAATCTTTGTCGGATATATGATATATGGTAATTTTGTACAAGACCGCTGGTACGCGTGATTGTTTATCAATCACAAATTGTTTTTTTTTTGGAGCAGTGGAGTATGAGCTCAGCAAAAGAAGAGCATTCTGGCTATCGCCAAGTTAATAGCCTTCTCTAACTCCAATAACTGACTTCAGAGGTGGGAGAGTGTAGTGGACTATAGGGGAAATTGTTTTTTTCCCCGTAATATTTTTTAAATTATTTTTCCACAGTAGTAATAGTAGTTTTTCAGTTGTTAGCCTGATTTACCATTTTTATGGTTTACGTCGTCTGCGTTAGGAGATTTGGATAGGTAACAGCAGCAATAGATTAGATAACTAACAACAGGGAGGAGGTAACAAAGTTAAATAAACAGGAAATTTTTTTTGTATTATCTCGTTATTGGTTAGGGGGCAGAGTATTCTTCTCTCCTTTCTTTCTCGGGTAAGTCGCAGTCAGTTATTTGCCATGGCTGAGCGTGCTAAACTTAAAGCAATGCTAAGAGATGAAGCAAGGGAAACAGGATTACAATGAGAAGAAGTGCAAGCTTTTGTCAACGAAGAACTCGACAGATATGACGCGGAGAAGAAGGAAGCAGAAGCAAGAGAAAAGAAAACAAAAGCTAGAGAGAAGGAAAGAGCAGAAGAAGCTAGGCAGATAGAGAAAGATAGAGAAGAGCGTCAATTGGAGCAGAAGAAAATTGAGGCGGAAATGGAAACTCGCAGAGACATGGAGCGAGAGAGGGATAGACAACATGAGGAAAGAGGGAATGAGCAACGACGTCAGCACGAACTGGCGCTTAAGGTCCAAAGTCGCGGTGCAACGTCTAACTTCATCAACGGAGTGCCGGCTTCACCTCAGTCACCTTTAACTGATCAGTCAAGTACTCAATCTCCTCAATTAGCAGCTATGTCTTTTGCCTTGGAGTCCTTCCCAAGCCCCAATGAGAAAATTGACACTTATCTAGAAAAATTTGAGATAATGGCAACACTGTATGGTTTAGAAAGTTCGCGATGGTGTTTGAAGCTTTCCCAGGCTTTGAGGGGTAATGCTTATGACGTATATGTTAAACTGGGAAGCAGCCATCAAGACAATTACGACATGTTGAAGAAAGCTTTACTTGAGCGTTTCGAAATAAACGCTCGCAAATTTTTGAAACTGTTCCGAAACAGCTGGAAGGAAAGAACTGAGATATTTCACCAGTTCTCTTCAGGTCTAAAGGGATATTTGACGAAGTACCTGGGGCTTTCAGAGCTCCCTTGCACTTTTAAAGGGTTAGAAGAGTTTATTTTAACCGAATAAATAAAAAGCACTTTATCAAGTGAAACCCGTAGATTTCTGGCTGAACAAGGAGTTATGAAGCTAGAAGACGTTCTCAGTAAGTCTGAGCGATACATAAATGCATTACCCGAGCTGCCAGGCTCAAAACGCAAACCGACAAATGAGCCTTCTCGAAAAAATAATCTAGAGCAGTCTTCCCATTCTTCTCATCACCAAAACCAAAGAGAAACTGTACCCCAGAATCCTCCTCATGAAAAATCGAAATTCTACAAAAACAGATACCCCACCAACAACCATGATCAGCGTAACCGCCATGCATGGCACCGCAGCCAGAAAGGGCAAGACAAAGGGAAAACCCCTGCGCAAGGGACATCTGATCAGGGCAAACATACCGGGCCTAACCGCATCGGATGCTTGCAGACAGACTCGCAAAGAAGTATTAATGTCAGTGATTCTCAACCTGAGGGTGAGAGACCTTCAACGCGAGGAACTGTTATTTTGAACGGGACTTCAACCTATTGTCTGCTTGATACAGGTTTGAGCTTTGATTGTATTGTAGCAAGGCACTTGGTCAAACCTGGTCAAGAGACAGAAGAAACCGTCAAATTATGTGGAGTTTTGAAAGGAGATGCACCCATAACGCTTCCCATCGGACTGATGGAGATACACTCTGATTTCGTTAGAGGTGTTATCAAAGCGGCAATAATGGATGATCCGATCTACCCAGTCATACTTGGTTGTAGATATGTGTTTGTTACGTGCAGTCTTTGATATCTTACAATATTATACATTGGTATTCTTGTTATCTTCGCAAATATTTTGAAAGCAAAATGGTGCTTAAGGGAAAGTCATTATTGTGTTACTTCCCTTGAAAGTTGTGTCGGCTCTTTCGATCAAACTCCGCGGATAAATCCATTTTACTGCGATTTATTCGTTGTTTGGGTAATAATAGATTGTTCTTGCTTCAGAATATCTATGGCCTGAATTTATGTGTATTGTTTGTCTGAGTAGGACGAGTCTGTCTTATATCTGTATATCTTTACATATCTAAGTCGAACTATATGTTCTGTTGTCTCTAGAGAGGTCAAAGGCTATTCGGCGGATGTGTCGCTAGAGTGTGGTGTGATTTGGCTTCGTCCTGATAGGGACTGTGTGTTTCCTATGTCGGCCTGTCGCCGGGAAAAAGTGATCTCAGTATTTGTGGGGAAAGTGATAGTCGTCTAGACCTATCGTGTATGCTTTACCCCAGTGTTTATTCATATTGCCAAGGAATGGCAGTTCCATATTTCCTCTACCAAGGTAATCAAAGACACTCTTATGAACTCTCGATCGAAGCCACCATTTTCGATAGTTACGATTTGAATGTCTAAGAGAATATATTTGACTCGATGAAAACGACTTCGATTCCTAGCAGCACTATATTCTGTAGAATGCAGTCAATTGTTCATGATCAAATCTACAGAGCAATGCAATGTTTTATGAGTGACTAACTTTAGGACAGATTCATTATCTGCATCCAAACGTGAGTGACAGTTCACGAGTGAAGCCATCTTGGAACCAAAACATGTAGCGACTTTCAAGAAGAGAAAGGGGATGCCCGTATTATCGCTTGTTTAGTCCAGAGATCACTGCTACACATGAGAGCCCGTTATTAGCGGTTCAATATTATTATATGAAAAAAATATGTGCTGAACATTATGTGGGAGAATCGTCGCTAAACGAGATTAGGTTTAGAAGCCATCTGAAATATTGTTTATAAGCTGACGTGCTCAGTCAGTGAAGTCAGATGATTTATATGTATGGGCGATGCTGAGGGCTTGGCTACTGACAGTCCATTATAATATTAATCTACATGAGTGCCCATGTAACATAACATTGCAGAACCATTTATCCACTGTACTATGATGTATTATGCCAACCTGTGATTTGTCACTATCTGTGCTGTCGAGTGTGTACGTCCAATTAAACTTTAGAAAAGGTACACAGTCGTTGGTGTCGATGACTTCCAGTCATACATGAGTGTGAGAAAAGAACATTTGTCAACAACACGAACCCTTATCATCATTCGCACATTGTACACTCAATCCATGTCTACACACCACTGCGTAGGTCAAGTTGACATTCCATACACTACAGTGGAGCAAACAACACCATAGAGATCTTATCAACTGATGATGATGATGATGTCTGCTTCCATCCACTTATATCTATCTTTTGGTGGATATCATTAACGGGAATAAAAATCCAACATTATCAACCTTATCAGTGTTCATAGGGAGAGCGAAAGAGCCGATTGTGGCAGCAGTAATAACAAGAGGGCAAACCAAGAAGGAACAGGAGCCTGCGCCTTACATGTTACCTAAGGAACTAAAAGAGGCGCAACAAAAGGACCCTACTTTGGAGCCTTGCTTTAAGAAACTGCACATGGCCAAGGACCCCAGACACAACGGAGACATCTTTTCTAAGGATGGAGTGCTGTATCGTAGAACGGGCAACCCTGAACAGGGACATAATCAGCTCCTAGTACTGACGCAGTACAGAGACCAAATCTTAGAAATGTGGCACTCTGTTCCCTTTAGCGGACATATGGGACAAAACGCCACTATTCAGCGAATATCGACTCACTTTTGGTGGCCAGGAATGAACACTGATATTATCAGATATGTGAAATCCTGCGCCAAGTGCCAACGCGTGGCACCCAAGCATTGGACACCCCCAGTTCCCATGGGAGAGATGCCAATAGTGGGGACACCATTTGAACGGGTTGCAGTCGACATTTTAGAACCCCTGGAAAGGACTAAAAAAGGAACAGGTTTATCCTGACCTTAGTCGACACATGCACTTTGTGAGCCGAATCTATACTGCTAACATGCACGGATTCCAAGCATGTCGCAGAAGCCCTAGTGCAGATTTTTACACGGTTGAGATTCCCTCAATAAGTTTTGACGGATAACGGATCCCAATTCCGTAGCCTGCTAATGGAGGAGATCTTTAAGATCTTGAGGGCCAAACACATCCACACCAGGCCGTACCATCCGGTCGGAAACGGGCTCGTGGAACGCTTCAACGGCAGCCTCACCATGATGTTACGTAAGCGGGGACAAGAGAAACCGGAAGATTGGGACCTTTTCATTCCTGCATCCTTATTCACCTACAGGGAAGTCCCACAGGCATCTACAGGTTTACCACCAGCTACACTCTTATTCGGCAGACCTATTAAGGGCTCGCTCGAATCCTTACTCCGGTCACTGACAGACCAGAAGACTGATGAGACAGTCGTCTCAGCAAGTAAATATGTATCGGAACTTAAGGACAGGTTACAACTAGGATGGGATCTAGCAACAACCAACCTTAAGCGAGCACGCGTGAAGCACGCTAAACGATACAATAGAGCAGCGAAAGAGAGAGAATTGCAACCAGGAGAGAAAGTTCTGTTGTTACTTCCAACCGGAAGCAACAAACTACGTATCGGATGGCAAGGGCCGTTTACCGTCCTTAAAAAGATCTCGAGAACTAACTACAAGATCTCTAATAAAGGAAAGGAAAAAGAGTCTACCATATAAATCTGTTTCAGAAATATTTGGAAAGACCTGTGCCTACCCCCGAACTTCTCCTGGCGGTCGCCATAGCAACCGAAGATGAGGAAGATGACGATAGTTGCATGGAATACCCATTGCAACAAACGGAATCTTACAAAGATGTTAAATTCGTTGACACTCTCTCTGAAGCACAACAGACAGAAACTAAAGCGTTATTGAAACAGTACTCGGAAGTTTTAACGGACATAACTGGTCGAACGCATCTCGCAGAGTTCGATATGAAGCTGACAAACAAGACACCTGTGCGAACCAGAGTTTACCCGATTCCGTATGCGAAAGCAGACACGTTACGTGGAGAAATAGACAAGCTACGTCAAGCTGGGATTATTAGCGAATCTACATTCCCTATAGCTCTAGCGTTGTACTGTTGCAGAAACCTAATAAGGAAGTTCGGCTGTGCATTGATTACCTTTTACTTAACACAGTAACGGAATTCCAGTCGGAGCCCCTGCAAAACGCTTCTGAAGTGTTCACCAAGCTTAGCAAGGCAAGAATTTTCTCCAAGATTGACCTGAGTAAAGGTTATTACCAAATACCAGTCAAGGAAGAAATTAAATCCCTGCTAGCTTTTAGCACTAGTGAAGGACACTTTACTTTCAACGTTATGCCTTTCGGTTTGCACAACGCACCAGGAGTCTTCACAAGAATGATGAGAAAGCTTTTAGATCCCTTGCGAAATCCTCATTTCCACAATTTCATGGACGATATACTGATCGCAACGGATAACTACGAAGAAAATATTGCTACGGTCGCTATGCTCCTCAGGAGACTAAAGGTAGCTGGCCTTACCGCCCGTCCTAGCAAATGTTTAATCGGCTTTGAAAAGCTTGACTTCCTTGGGCATACCATTTCCCAAGGATGTATGTGGCCAGTTGCCAAAAACGTAGAGAAAATACGTGCAGCAAAGAGGCCTAAAACGAAGAGAGACACACGTTCATTTCTATCACTGCGTGCATATTACCAAACGCTCATTAAAAACTTTAATGGTCTGACAGCACCCTATACTGACCTCACAAAGAAGGGAAAACCTGACAAAGTTATTTGAAATGCAGAGTGTGAACACGCTTACGTCACTCTCAAGGAACACCTATCCAAATACCCAATTCTAAGGTTACCTGACTTTAAGAAACCTTTCATTTTGCGGGTCGATGCCTCCGGACAAGGAATCGGGTCAACACTGCTTCAGGCAGATGACAATAATCCGAATCTGTTATTTCCAGTCACATACGGCAGCCGCAAACTGAATACTTACTTACTTAGTCGTTCCCCTTCTACCGTGAGGTGTAGAGGTTTGGAAGAGAGAGAGCGCCAGACTATCCTATCGGCTGTCTTCCTCCTGGCCTGGTTCCATTCTAGTCTTCGATCCTTCAAAGATTGTCTAATGTTGTCCTCCCAGCGGACTCTGGGTCGTCCTCGGGGTCTGGATCCTTGGCTCTTTGTTTCCCATGCTTGTCGTGGTATCCGATCTTCTCCCATTCTGCAGACATGGCCAAACCATCTTAATTGGGACTGTTCTACTTGGGTCTGCAGGGGGTAGGATTTAAGGCCTTGACGTATCGTCTGGTTGCGTACCATGTCTCTTCTTGTTACTTCAACCACCTTCCTCCGATACCTCATTTCTGAGGTTTGGATCTGGCTTTTATGGGTTGTAGTCATTGCCCATGACTCGCATCCATATGTCAAGACTGGGACATAGGTGGAGCGGTATACAGCCATCTTCGTTTTCTTACCAACCTCTCTCTTGCTGAGGAATCCTCGATTTATGGCCTGAGGATGTATGTGGCCAGTTGCCAAAAACGTAGAGAATACGCAAACTGAATACAACAGTAGGAAATTATTCGACCGTGGAGAGGGAATGCTTAGCATTCTTGAATGGAATAAGAAGGCACCATGAATATCTATATGGAGTTTCGTTCACAGTGCAAACGGACCATGCTCCGTTGGCGTTTCTTTGAGCCAATACGGAATTTAACGCGAAGATTATGCGTTGGGCTCTGCTGCTAAGCGAGTACTCTTTCAAAGTACAATACATACCAGGAAAAGAAAATGCAGGAGCGGACTGTATGAGTCGAAATTGGAGCATGGAGGAGGAGGATGCAATTGAAGATAGCAATCACTCGGAAGCTACGGATAACTGTTGCTCTATTTCCATAAATGAGACATGAAAGGTTTCATATCTTCAAGCCCGGACGAAATGTGACGTGGAAATTAAATATAGCCTCAGAAATCCGACCACCTTTGCTCCCTCAGGTAGTGTTTTATTTTGTGAAGGCAAAACCACGCATTTCGCTGTCTGTGGACTCACTTTTGAAGCCATGCTTATTTTTCCTGTCTTTCTTGCGTTAACGAGTTGTTTGCCTATGTTCACAACATGCCAGATAACAGTCAGCGAGCCATAATTCGTTTACCTGAGTTCTCACGCGAGCTGATTTGCCATCATCATTGTTGACAGACAGACGCATGGGGGAGATACAGGCGGTTTCTTTGAAGGCAAAACACGGGCAGGAATTTTGCCGTGTACCTGTTTGATGTTCATACTTACAGGGAGATAATCGCGTGATATCAGAAGCGAACAGAAAATCTCGGGATGAAAACTGTTACACGAGTAAGCCTTTGTTGTCGATTTGCAACGACCAACAGAGTGACCGAGGAATCTTTGATCAGGGGGGAATTAGTTTCCTGAATTTCTGCTATAAACAAGAAGTGTGAAAATTCACATTCTCGAGATAATAACACTCAAATCTGTATATATACTGCGTCCCTCTATACCAAATATCAGTCACTGCTCAGAAATGTTTGTATAATCTGATCACGCCTGACTAGAACCATTTCTTCGCTAAATGTGTTAAATTGTCCCGTGGGGATTTAATTTTCTGCTTTGTGGTAATAGAAATTGTACTTAAGAGTTAAAATGTGTTAGTTTTACCATTTTATTCAATATAATTCCCTAGCGTTTAAAACTAGTGAAATAACCTAACGCGTAGATATTTCTTGCCTGTCGTACAGAGTAATGTAATTTCAAACACCTCATTTTTCTTACACAAGAAGATACGGATTAGCTGACTGAGATTATTAAGTGTGACGGATCAGTGACCGAACAGAATTCGCATTATATTTCATTGTGTGAAATTAAATAAATGACTAGAGTAATGTTTTGTGACTAAGCAACAGCCGCCGACAAATAGCTAGTAGTGACAGGCAGATTTTGATAAAGTGCGCGTATAGATAAATTGAATAAAGGATTTTGTGCGCTGTTCTCTTTCTCGCAGGCAGTAACACGGGAGGGCACATACCCTTTTTTCCCGACATGCCATAGCGGAAAACCTACGGACAGATTAGTAGCAGTTTTTAAAAATGTTATTTTCTTCCTTATCTAGCACTCGATTAAAACCAGCGGCCAGCGGTCTTAATATCACCAGTAACATTCTTCTTATTATTGGGTCTTCGATTTTATGACCTGTTCGGTCCTCTTTCTGCATTCAGAGAGAGATCAAATATAAACAATAAGAGTAATCATAACTGGACAGTACAATATCCAGAATTATTTACCAAAATTTCCAGCCCACTCGGCATACTAAAACACACATATTCCTGACGATTGACAGTCGTGGCAACGGAGTGATCCATAAAACTACGCTGTTTCAAAATCGGTACTTACTATAAGAGTCAGCCGATAAGATTTATCATCATCATCAGTTTCTTTACATATGATAACATTTAGCTTCGCAACCAGATGCTTAGCAATACGGGAATTACTTTCTCCTCTTTTCAACTGTGAACGTCCAGAGCACGTCTTGCTTCAGTAACTATTTGTGATGACAGCGATTTCATCCAGGGAACATTAAAACACCAAATTTGGTGTCCACCTTGTAATTATTATTCGATATATAGGCTGGACTGGGGCTATCTTTGGCACCCCCCCCCCCGACAGTATATGCTCAGGGAGTATTGTATGTTTTCAATGCATACCAACATCACTAGTAGGTAAGCGAGATTGTGTGTGGCCACAGATGACAGAGTGAGAGATAGAGAGAGTGAATATTTTCCTTTGTATAATCATTGTACTAACTTTGTTTTTTTATTTCGCTAAACTGAGTAATTTACTGAGTAGTAATTTAGTGGGAACTTGTTCTTCATAGTCTATTCTGTAATCTAGTGCTTATCTTTGACTTTTGGGTTATTAACTTCTTTTGGGATCTTCTCTCAACAAGGGGAGGGCACTTATTCAGTTATTTTCATATATCTGTAAACTTGATTTATATTGATTTCTATATGTTTGATGTTGTAAGAAGTTTAAGTGATAATAAACTAAACAAAATTTAATTTAGTGTGTTGGTCAGACCCATACCCATTTATCCATAGTTTTTCACGCTCGTGCGTATTGTTGTCACATAATTGTGTGTGCGTGGGCGTGTGTAGTGTAACTTATATTTCATATAGGGAGAGAAAGGTCGTCTGATATTACAATATAGTCGTATAGATAGGCTGGACTAGAGGAACTACTCACTCCAGAGACTGATCTTCCTCTTACACTATTGCCTCGTGAAAATCTATTTCTTACACCTTTATTCTCACATATTTACCACTATCACCTCTACTCAGACAGGACCAAATAAATCTCTATACCTATCTTTTAAAATTTACGACACTACATCGTATGTGCCTCGACTGTAGCATATCATTTTGTGAGATTTATGTAACTTGTTAATGTTAATTCAGGCACAAATCATTATTCACGCTGTCCAGACACATTTCCAAGTTAATACGCTGAAGAATATTGGTGAATTTTAATCATATTCATTGAGCTACGTTATGTGCTAAAGAATTTAATTCTTCTGAGAGATTAACATTGGTGGGTGGACAACGGAAGAGTGAGCCTGTCAAAGTGCTTCAAACAAATGTACTTAGCAGAGGCTTTTGTTTCCTATTTTGTCCAATAGTTTGTGGAACGAAGCTATAAGACCGTTCGTGGACGAAGCGGCAAGACTGACGTTTCTACGCCCTTAGTTGTGAGAGCAGGGAAGCAACTACATAAGACGAGTTAGGCGAAGAAGTGCCCGCATCACCAGAAAAGTGACGATACAACGGCGGCAGGACTCGCGTAGACAAGCTGAGTGCTTATTAACTGGCGAAAGCAACAGACACTGATAAAACCCTGTATTTAATCTCCGTTAGGAGAAAATTTGTTTCCAATATAAAGTTTCACCAAATTTTCCATATTTATTTTAACTGTTAAAGACTAATGCATTATTAAAATTGTTACATGTTGTTTTAAAACTAAACAATCATAGTCGCTTCAGTTTTTCTATATGTATGAAAGCAAACGTATGCGCCAGAATTTTTAATATATAAATATCTATACATAGACATATATTTAAACAGAGCTATACCATTATAAGAGGAATTCGCCGAATTAACTCAGCTGGGTATTGAACGAGCTAAAAACCATTGCTTAAATCCTTCACAAAAGGCGACGGACAGATATAAGTTAAGAATTGTTCAGCTCCATGCAACATTGTTCTTGATTTCTGAATTATCTTATGAAACGCCCTTAAGGTAGAAGTGTCATTAACCTTCTGTGTACATCTCTGCCAAGAGTAATCTTGTGCGAAGATAAACACCTTTGACGACCCATCTAGATACTCTTGAGTTATGGCCATTGTTGGACTACTACTGCAAAGCAGGGGAGGCAATCCGTGACAGAAATTAACAGGAGGAGGGCAACTGGTAGTCGTGACACTAGACCGTCATTTTCCCCCCTTCCCACCAACTTTCCGCCGTGTCAAGAAAGTTAAAGGACTGAAGCACCTGCCTGACTGGGAGACCACTTCTGGTGATCAGATTGCCTCATGTTGTAATGCCCTGTATCATCATCATTATCATCATTCCTTTTCGTTCCCTGTGGAACATAGGGTAAGAAACAGTTGCTCTCCATCGATTTATATTCTGGGTTGTCTTTTTCATCTGTGCCCAAGTCATTCCAATTTCCTTAGCCTCCTCTTCAACAGTTCTTCTCCAAGTTCTCGTTGGCCTCCCGACTCTTCTTTTCCCCTGTGGGTTCCAGTCAAGGGCAACTCTGGCTATGCTTGATTTTTCTCTTCTGAGTGTATGTCCTATCCATCCCCACTTTCTTACATTAATTTCTGTCTGTATTGGCTGTTGTCCGCATCTTTTCCTTAGCTCTATATTTGTTATTACATCTGGTCACCTTATACAAAGGATCCATCGGAGACATCTATTTACAAATGTCTGTAGCTTGGCGGTAATACTCTTTGAGACATGCCAAGAGTGTTGCTATCTGGTCTGTGCATGATCTTCCTGCACGAAATCCTGCCTGTTCTTCTCTAAGTTTGTCATCATTTTTTAATACGGTCTAACAAAACTCTGGTCAAAACTTTCCCAGCCACTGCTAGTAGTGTTATACCCCTCCAGTTGCTACATACAGTCAGGTTTCCTTTCTTTGGCAGCTTGATAATGTGGCCTTCCTTCCAGCCCTTTGGATGGCCTGTTGTTCCCAGATTTTCTTGAAGAGCTGGTGTAGCAACCCTGTAGTGTATGGTATATCTGCCTTCGGGGCTTCTGGTGGTATTCCATCTGGTCCGGCGGCCTTCCCATTTTTGAGCTGTTTTATTGCCCGAGAGATCTCTTGTTTAATGGGTGGGTTCATGTTACACTGTAGTGGCTCTTCTGCTGGTTCTATGATGGGCTGCTGTATTGGTTGGTTTCAGTTTAGGATTTCCTTAAAATATTCAGCCTGTCTTGCCCTTTGTTTCTCTTCATTGCTAATGCTTTGACCTTCTCTGATCTTCACTGTTGTATTGTGGTTTAGCTGTTTCTTAGATAAAGTTCTAGTAATATTATATAATGTTTTTAAGTCTACTTTTTTGGTCGCAGTCTCGGCTTCCTCTGTTAGTTTTTCAATAAATTCTCTTTTGTCTTGTCTAGCACTCTTTTTCACTTTCCTGCTTATCTCCCAGGATATTTTGAGCAATTGTGTTTTCTCTTCTGCCTCTTTACAGTTGTTTACTTGCTGTTTGATGTCTCTCCTTTCTCTTATGAGGTTCCATGTGTTTTCTGTGAGCCATTCCTTCTGTTGTTTATTTCTTTTGCCAAGAACTTCTTCACATGTATTTCGGTATGCTTCCTGAATTTGCACCAATGGTTATCTATACTTTCCTGTTCAAGGCTCTCTAGTGCTTCAAATCTATTTCTCAACTTTAGGTTGAACGGAACTCTTGTGTCTTTGTTCATAATGTTCTGGGTATTATACTTCGGGCTTGATCTTTCTGCTTTGTCTTTGTGCGCCCTCAATTTTATCCCCAGTGATGCCAGGAGAAGGTGATGGTCTGACGCTACGTCAGCTCCTCTCTTTACTCTAACATCTTGTAAGCAGCGTCTCCATTTTCTTTCTGAAGTGATCTTTCTGATTTTGCGCCAATCTGGGGAGTCCCATGTAGTCTTGTGTATGTCTTTGTGTGGGAAGATAGTCCCTCCGATGACCAGATTATTTAAATCACAAAAGTTTACAAACAGCTCTCCATTCTCATTTCTGTTTCCTATGCCATTCTTTCCCATGATTAGTTCCCAGTGTTTGTTGTCTACTCCTACTTTTGCATTTAAATGTCCCATTACTATCTTAATGTCTCTCCTGTGTGTTTTATCCAGTGCTCCTTGGAGTTCATCATAGAAATCTTGCTTCTTATCATCATCTGCATTGTTAGTAGGGGCATAACACTGAATAATGGCGATTTTCCTTCCCTTTCCCTGGAATCTTGCTGTTATTATCCTGGGTGATCTTGGTTCCCATTCTATTAAAACTTTTCTGTCTTCCTGGGACATCGTAATAGCAACCCCTTCTGTGTGCGCGTGGTCTTCATCCTCGCGTCCTGAATATATACTTTCCCCTGTATTCGTCATGAATTCACCAGTTCCATTTATTCTCGTTTCTGCTAGTCCTAAGAGTTTAATTTTGTATCGTCTGATCTCTCCAGCTACCTGTGCTGTCCTTCCGGCTTCCTTCATTGTCCGTATGTTTCAGGTGCCTATTCTGGTTTTTGCCTTCGTCGTTAGAAGAGGTGTCAGCAACCTGACTTCCATTGACTGGCTTTCATCAGGTGTCTGCGTCATACGTCTCTCTTGCGAGGATTCTTCCTGACTCTGGCTTATGTTTCCTTCTTCAACTGTTTCCGTTTCTGTGACAATTTTTTTTTGGTACGGCAGGGTTGTCAGCCCTGTTCCCATCCTCCTTTAACCTGGAGGAAAGGATGTGCCCACTTTGTCTGTCCTTTCCATTTTGACCTTCTCAGCTTGATTGAACCTACCAGGGGCACAAGCTCCCGCTGATGTAGCTCAAAATTTCCTCAAGGCACTCAAGCCGACCCACCACTACAAGGTGGGGCACCTTGGGACGGATTGCACTGTATATTTTGCTATAATTCTTGGATAAGGTCACTAATGACAGTGCGCGGAACATCATAACATAAGCTGTGTCTGGCGATTCCGTCTGTCAGCATGAATAGTTCGAACACTTCTAAACGACCTAGAAATCTGAAATCTAACATGCTGATAGGTCTTAAGATATTTTGCCCTGGAACAATCCGAAAGAAAAACATTCAATACGGCGGCTTAGAATTAGGCCAGAAACGTTGAGAGTAAAGGGACGTAATGTTTTTGAAGATTTACGGTGCTTCTGGTCCAAGATGTCTGACTCGTTTTGTGAATTGAATTTTTTTAGGCTGCTTTGCTGCGTTTTTTTCCAATGTGACTGACATTGTGCGAGCCAGTATGCTCATGTAAGGAGACGTTTTCCTTTTTTTGTGTGTGCAACAATCGATGTTTATGTGTTAATTATATGCCTGAAAGAGGGCATGAATTTATGAAAAGTTCAGCTAACGACATTGTCAGCCATCTTGGCAAATTCTAGGAAATTTCTACACATATTTTAACAATAATGGCGTCGCCAACAAATGTCTTCACATTGTAATAAGCATGGTAAAACTCGAGTCAAGGCATCTTCAGTCATAGTCATTAGCTAATGACCCCCAAGTCTAAGGTGGACCAATGTGCCGAGAGGCTGGATGGCTACTAGGAAAGTAGACTTGAACATTGGCTGGATGAGATACGAACGGTGCGGCACCAGGCAGATGGACTTCCTAAGAAACATCCCTTGCCTCTGCTCTGGCATGGTGGCTCTACCAGGGTGACAGGATATTTCCATCATATCTTACCTTACAAATATAATATGACTTTTGCAACAAAACCAGAATCATCATAGGAGCTATGGGGATCGTGCTCTGACGCCGATGCCTTCGGCAAATGTAACGAAGAAACGTGGATGTAGAAGGAGAGGTAGGGGAGAGAAGAGGAGAGCGAGAACAAGAAGAGTTGGTAAGAGAAAAACAAGAAAGAAAGCGGACATACTCTCTATGAAACACATAAGTATAGGGCACTGGAACTGTCGACGTGCCTACCAACAAGCAGCAACTATACAAACTATCACCTATGATTGTTATATACTGTCACGGGTTCCCTCCCCTGCTTTGCAGTAGTGGTCCAACAATGGCCAAATCTCAAGAGTATCTAATATGGGCCTTCAAAGGTGTCTACCTTCGCACAAGATTACTCTTGGCAGAGTGGTAGATAGAAGGATAATGATGCTTCTATCTCAAGGGAATACTCACAAGATATTCAGAAAAGCGAGAACAATGCTGCATTGGCTGAGCACGTTAACTCTATGATCTGCCGACAACTTTTGTGAAGGATTAAGCAATTACTATTTTAGCTCATCAAGCCCCCACCCTGATTTACTCAGAGGAATTTTTATTATTATGGTAAAGCTTTGTTTAGAGTGTATTTAGTAAATTGACTGAGACAAACATCTTCTTCTTCTTTGATCCTTAGCCGCCGACCGTCAAAACAGTCAGTGGCCATCACGCCTAGTGGCGTCTTGTAGGGCAACAACAAATTGATTCCACTTTGCTCGGTCGGTGGCCATCCTTCGTGCAGTGCCCCAACTCTGGTTCATTTTTTGCATCTCAGCCTCCACAGTCCTCCGCCAAGTTGTTTTTGGTCGGCCTCTCTTTCGCTTTCCTTCAGGAGACAAACATGCAGTACATTTAAAACGATTAAATCGAAGTTAAATTTGTATAATTACAAATAATAAATTTAATAATCCTTAAGTTTTAGCAAGGGTATAAAAGAATGAATAATGTTTTCAGAAAGGTATTATCACTGTTGTGATGGGATAAAAGTTTTAAAAGGAGTTCACGTTACAGCTTTTGGGATTCACTTATCTGCCACTGGTAGGTTCTGCTCCCGCTGATGAGTTGGTTCTTGGTAGATTGATCACTGATAACACTCGTCGCTGGTCAAGGATGTAGGTCGTAGCACGTTCCCAGAAGTATCAGGGAGTGTCTACAAAGTTGGACACTCGTCTTAAAGCTCAGGCCACTGTTCCCTTCTTGTTCCAGAGATAGTACCCACAACTGGTACCACCACCAACAACTGTGGTAAAAGAATAGAAACGAACGCTCTCCTGAGTATTGCGTTTCCCGACACATACTTGTGTGTCCCCTTTCTCTTATTCCACCATACCATCTATATAAGAAATTACCCTCGATGATAATTAAACTTAATCCCGCGAGAGATAACTTTCTTGACATGTAAATTGAATAGCTTTATATTGATTTTACATTTAAATGAACAGGTTAATAGTACATATAGAATATGTTTACATTTACATGTCCACTGATTGAAAAATGTTCACAGTATAAATTGAATATGTTTTCATTTTTATCTATACTTGTTGACAAGTTTGCAACTCTAATTAATTTTAAAATGAATATGTTTACATTGACATTTACACTGGTTTGAAAATGTAAATATTACACTTAGAATGTACATTTTTTCTGTCATCTTTCCCTCCCTGCTCCATATGGAACTTGGGACTACCTATGCTTTTAGATCTCTTTAAAAAACTAGCGATAAAGTAGTCACCAGCCCTTGCAGTGGTGGTTCATGAAATCATCATTCTATACGCTGAGGTTGCCAGCCTGAAATGACTTTGACATCCGCTAGCGATTTTCACATATTAATATTCACAAGGCAATATATACCTATTAGTTCACATATTAGTAATGAAAAATATAGAATGTAAAATGACAACTTACGCCAATCCTGGCTCACAGTCTTTTAGCTCAGATGAATAAAGTTAAGGCACTTGATTAGGCCTCTTACACGTGTTCTTGAGGGTCGTTACTTTTATAAGATAATTCCCTCTACGACTCCGTATGTTCTCAGTTTCCTCAGTCCCGGTTTCCTTGTTAAAATGATAAAGATTTCCAGATCTCTTTTGTAAGTCCGTCAAGATTCTCCAAGAAATGGTCCGGCCTGATAAAATGGAATTCTGAATACTAACTTCTGGCAAGGTCTGGTTGTGTCGTCTTTGGCAAGCGATTTCTCACAGTGAAGTTAGGCTTGAACAAACGCCCGGTTATATTGCCTGTCCTATCCCCGCATCTATTTGTTATGAAGCTACTCAGGGCTCCAATCATTTCAAACAAAAATGTTGGGTGGGGTAATTTCAAAATATTCCGACATGGAATA
Organism: Oreohelix idahoensis; assembly: GCA_024509875.1. Lineage (NCBI taxonomy): Eukaryota > Metazoa > Mollusca > Gastropoda > Stylommatophora > Oreohelicidae > Oreohelix > Oreohelix idahoensis. The sequence continues at coordinate 35,083 of JAMPIV010001659.1, forward strand.
ATTTTGCGCGTGATTGTGACGGTATTGCCTCCCCTGCTTTGCAGTAGAGGTCCATCAGTGGCAAACACTATATGGGCTTCAAAGGTACCTACCTTCGCACATGATTACTCTTGGCAGATATGTAGATAGATGGTTAATGACGCTTCTACCACAAAGTAGTTTTCACAAGCTATTCAGATAAGCGAAAACAATGCTGCTTTTGGCTGAGCACGTTAATTCTAGAATCTGCCGACAACTTTTGTGAAGGTTTAAGTAATGGTTTATGTTAGCTCGTTTAAGGCCCCCCCCCCCCCACCTCTGATTAACTCAGTGGAATTCTTATTATTCTGGTATAGCTCAGTTTAGAGTGTGTGTAGTAAATTGACTGAGACAAACATGCAGTAACTTTAAAATGATTAAATAAAAGTTAAATTTGTAAAGTTACAAATAACAATATTTAATAATCACCTAACTTTTAACAGTTTGAACATAATTGAATAGTTTAGAAGAAAAGTGTCATCATTGTTTGGTAATAGAGATGATGAAAAAACAAAATGTTCACTTTGACAGCGTCTATTTTTCACTTAGCTGCTAATAGTAGTTTCTGCTCTCGCTGATGGGTTCTGTTTACACTGCCCTCGCTCGTCGCTGGTCAAGGTTGTAGGGTGTAGCTCGTTTCCCAGAAATATCAATGAGAGTCTACAAAGTTGGTCCCTCGTCTTAAAGCTTAGGCTACTGTTCCCTTCTTGTTCCAGAGATAGTAATTTCTGCGGATAACACCAACAACTATGGTAAAGAATAGAAATGAAACGCTCTCATGAGTATTATGTTTTCCAACCCATGGTTATAGGTCCCTATCTTCCCATTCCACCATCCCCTTTATCTCATAATTTACCTCGATGAGAATTAAATTGAATCCCTTGGGATAAAACTTTCATTACATTTAAATTGAATAGCTTTAGCTTTACATTACATTTAAATGCAAAGGTAAATAGTACAGATAGAATATGTTAACATTTACATTTCCACTGATTGAAAAGTGTTCACAAAATAAATTGAATATGTTTTCATTTATGTTTACACTGATTTGAAAAGTTTGAAACTTCAATTAATTTTAAAATGAATATTTTCACATAGAAATTTACACTGGTTTGAAACTGTCAGTACTATACTTAGAATGTACATCGTTTCTTTCATCCCTTCTCCTTATGGAACCTGGGACTACTTTATGCTTTTAGTTCTGTTTACGAAACTAGCAATAAAGCAATCACCAGCCCTTGGCAGTGGTGGTTCATGGAATCATCATTCTATACGTTGAGGTTGCCAGCTTCAAATGACTGGGACATTCCTAGCACTTTTCACATATTAAAATTCACATTACAATATATGTATATATATATATATATATATATATATATATATATATATATATATATATATATATATATATATATATATATATATATATATATATATATATATATGTTAGTTCACCAGTTAGTAATAAGAAATAAAGAATGTAAAATGACAACTTACGCCACAGACTTTTTGCTCAGATGAATAAAAGAGACTTGAATCGGCCTCTTACACGCGTCTTGGGTGTCATTAATTTAATAATTTCACTCTCTGACTTTGTGTGTTTCCTTCAGTTTCCTCGGACAGCAGCTTTCCTTCTTAAAATGATAGAGAATTCCTGGGCTGTTTTTATAAGTCCTGATAAATACTCAAAATAAAATGTATCCGGTCTGATACAATGGAATTCTAAATTCTTTGTTTCACTCTAGCAAGGTCTGGTGTCTTGGCAAGCGATGTTCACAGTAGTTGTGACTGACTGAAGCGTCAGGTTATATTCCTTGTGTCCCACTCATCTGTTTGTTATGAAACGAAATCAAAAGCTGCAATCATTTTCAAACAGGCGGGTTAGGGTGTGGTGATTTCAAAATCTTTCCGCGTGAAATAAGGTGCGGGAAGCAAACTCACACGTATTACCATATATGGTAATACGTCATACGATGCCTTGTGTGCACACTCACGAACGCATCTGTAAACGCATATGACCATGTGTTTCAGATGTAACAATATTACATTTATCTAAAGTAATCTTGTCATTCATGTCTGTCCATAAGTTGTCTCCCTATATTCCAAGCTTTGGTGATGCGCGCATCCGTATTATCAGCGATTAACACTGCGCTCGCCGATTTTACTAATAATCAAGTGTCTGAGGTCGGCCACACCTGAGATAAACAAACATATTGTCGATTATTATTATCTCCGCAAATCTGTGCTTTGCCAAGAAAATGTGCTTATTATCACCTACATGGAGTGTCAAAATGTTTGAACATACAAACTGCCTGCTACATAGCAGATTGTCGTGAAATATTCTAATCCCCATATATAAATTAAAACGAAAATGTAAAGCCTAACAAATAACTTCAATAAAAGGAAAGAAGAATGGTAAAGAACAGTGCTGTCACAATGACTGTACTAGAAATCCCCCTTGTTTTCTACTTCGTCTGCAAATTGTAACGTTTCACGTTGTTAGTAAAGGCCTACTGCATCATTACACGCTTGCTTCAATAAAACGTGTACTGCCTTTCTAAGAAAAACCTTGAGATACGCAAGCTGATTAATGACCTAAATTAATACTAGCATTAATTACACTACGTTACCATAAACGAACGGACAGATGGACTTAGGATAGAAAGAAGGGAGGGCTGATCGGAGGAACGCAGGCAATACTACCACAGTCGCGCGATACACAATTGCTGCCATCACGCGTGTAAGGCCACATGCACTAGTTTTTTTCAAATCGACAGTGATAAAAAACACTACCCATACCAGAGTTAGGTTTTAAAATCCTGAAAAACGCTTATTAGGAAATATGACATTATACTGGTTTACGTTTGAAAACATTACAGTACCCAGACACCACATCGTTTTCGAAGTAAACAGGAGGTAGAAGAAAGTGCATATTTTGAACGCAGCCACTTAGCTCCTTTAAATTTGTATATTTGGGTTCCTTAGGACTTGCTGACAAAAAATATGTTAAACGTTACGCAAATAGTCTAGGAATTACCAAATTATAGCCAAAAGAAATAGTGAGGGATGTCAGACAACACCCAAATCAGAATCGCTCAGTGGCAGATTTTCACCCCACCATTGTACGGGAAATAGGCTGACATGTTACCTCCTATTTGATTGGCGGAAAATAAATGTAAGGCTAAACACGATTAGTCGGACTATAAATACTACTTCTTTGTTGTTAGGGGAAACGTGAGTAGGAGTACTTTTTTGAAAAGCTGTGTAAACATGGCATGATTGGTTAGACCTGCCAATATAGTCAATTAGAGGCGTCAGGTCAACACCACATTTGCAAATAAACTTACTACAGAATCAGTCCGTTGAGCACCAGTGCATATTTTGCTAAATAAAAGCCTGGGACATCGGCAGATCGAAATTGTGCTATATTCATTGCCGGTCAACGTAATTCTGTGTTATTTCCATGAATTGTGGTAAGCTTGAAATATTTGACATCTTTTAATGAAAATTGAATGTAAATTGATAATTTATGTCTGTATATATGTGTGGTTCAGTAGCGAACATGAGGTAAAGCCTATATAATGCTCCAGCCTGAACAGAAGGTGTCGGAGGAAAGTAAAACTACATGGAATTGCCAAACAGTACACTGCCACCTATATTATTGACTAGAAAGAAATAATGCTGGAATTGCAGAGGCGTAGTAACCATTAGGGAGGAATATACTGGTGAAAATTGTTTCAGATGAAGATAGCAGTTGGCCTACCGCTCTGAACTCAGTGTTTGTTATGTATTGTGCTCAGTGTAGAAATAGAGTATAAATTAGTTCTGAAGTAGGAGGTACAACCTTCTTGTTTCAGGGACTGTGGTCCTAAAGCTATTGAGCAGTACCTGGTCAGAGCTTTGCTGAATCCAGAGGCGGACAGCATACTCCTTGGTCCATATAGCAAACAGTGAGGTGTCTCCAGAACACAGGGGAGCAATCGAGCAGAGGAGTCTTTTCCTGCCGCCATCACGAAAGTTAAGCCTATGTGGCCAGCTGAGCTCAACATTATGTAACCCCATCTTAAACTAACATTGTATAAAAATAAGAGGGGAAATTAATTGTTTTAATGAACGGAACTGAGAACATCTCCAATACTAGTTCCAACAGAAATAAACACTTGAAGTCATGATGACAAATACCAACATAGCTTGAAAAAAACAACACCAGTATTACCTCATGTTACCACTACACAACTGACACACATAGGATAAGATTAATAAAATATGTCACTACAAGATTCATATTGATAAATTCTGTACATATAACTTGTAATTAAAAGTGATTGTGATTCCTGGTTCACTTTGTATTTGAATCAGGACACATATATATTAATGAAAAGTGCTTAATACATATTGATATTTGAAAATTTACCAGTGACTCATTTAAGATAGTCTTATAGAATGGTACATGTGTGTGAGTGTCACAGTGTTGTCAAGTGTGGTGGAATAAATTAAATTGTTTATCTGTCTGTTATTGTTGTGACTTACACTTCATCATTTACAAAACCCTAGACATTCAACGTAGTCATCACAATATTCCAGAATAATTCTGACTGAGGTATAAATATGTGGTAGCAAGTAAGGTCATCTGTAATACACTACCCTTATTAGATACAGATACCTTCACAGCTGATCTCAGTCAGTACACTAAGTCCCCTATAAATATTTATAATATCCCACTTTACCACACAGATAATGAAAAGAAATTGTGGCTAGTGAAAGCACGCAAATAAAATCAGTACAAAAAATGGATCATATACTGCCGGAGTGCAACAGAGATCGAGAAGAGGTCGCACCATTCTGTGACAGTGATGCAAAGGTCACGTCTCCCATATATGGAAATAAAACATCCGATGCCTGGTGTACCAATTCACCAACACATCTGTAAACTCGGACAACAATGTGTTTCAGATGTAAGAACTTATTACTTTTGTATAAAGTAATGTCTTCATGATAGTCGGACAGGACATGATTATGTCAATTATGTCTGAGTAATCTTGTTATCTGTCGCTTCAGCACACAACTCTACGCGAAAACTAAGCAGACCAATAAGGGTTTTACCTGCGATAATCTCAGCAAAGCTGTGCCGCGACTAGCAAATGTGATGTATTTTCACCAACAAGGAGTGTCAAATGTTTTGACAATATCAAACATCTGCTTGATACGAGCAGAAAGAAATGTGTCGACCCGGAAATTCCAGGTCATCAGTACTTACAACAATTGAAATGAGTACAGCCGGAGTGAAAGAGAGATCCAGAAGGGGTCACCGCAAATCCATCTCATCACATATACTAATGATCCAGAGACCAAGTTAAAAGCGAACACTGTTGTCACAGAACGTCTGAACATGATCTTTTGTGTGATCTCTCACACCTTCAGCCCTACGGCAGTATCATTTCTGTTTCTTCATTTTCTCACCAATCGCTTTTATTTGGCATAAATCATGCCTTTTCATTCAGTATGAGGAACCAATACCTGGTTGCGCATGGATACGTAGTTATCGAAATATCGTATCAAAATATTGTCTTGGAGATGAAACCAATGTCTCGAATTCTTAGAATATTTAACGGTATTTGCAGCGGCAAGCGCAAACAAATGTCTTAATGACGTGTCTTCTTTTTGTTGTTTAATAAAAAATTCTCTGTCAATGTAATGACATGTATTAGGGGAAATTGTATTGTTTAATGAACGAAGTTGCTCCTGTGTTTCTGCCGATTTTTGCGCTCTCGTTGTGACAGCATTAGCTAATAAACTATGTGACATTTCCCATCTAGTAATGTCTTGTGGATCCCTTTAATGTTACCAATAATTAAATCTGTACAGGGACGCAGAAAGGCGCATGCTCTTACTTTGCCCGTAAAAAAATGGAGTATCAATTTCTATGTCTGCCAAAGGATAGCACTCCACGGTGCCGCCGAATGTTACGCATTTAACATAAGTTCCCGTAAAACAGGAAGGATAGATCAAAGATCGTTTCACACCTACAGTGGTGCAACCAGTAGTCCTCAATATTGACACAGGCCTATTAAAAATGAAACCTTTATGAAAGACGAGAGAACCTGTGCCCTCATGTGAAGACAACACTGGCAAGGCATGTCCACACAATAATCTAGGAGTTGTACCTGGCTACACAATTCACCCTGTTTTCCAAATCAGCACTATATGCATTAGCATGAGTATTAGTATCATTGTCATTACTATTTAAAATAGAATCATCAGTTTGGCATGCATTTGCCTGTGAACGTACTTTGCTACAACCTCCTGTGAAATGTAATGTCTTACGATCAGAGAGATTATCAGAAGGTGAATGACCTTTATAGCGATCACGAGAACCCCTGAAATTTCGCACACCATGTGACGGTGGTGAGTAATAGTTTCTTAAATTTGACCTATTATAAACATCACCTTTAGTACGACGCCAATAGCCCCTACTGTAATAATTTGTGGCACGCCTGTCAGAAAACCGTGATGGAGATCGGTTGAAACGAAAATTATATCGACCCCGAAATGAGTGGTTTGAATCCCAAATAAACCCCCTGTCGACACTACGTGTGCGTGATCTGTAGTATGTTGGGTCATATGCTCGATCCGCCGCGCACACTGGCAGTGTATCCATAACTTTTGATTTACCAATAGTCTTATTTGGGTGGGCCACCATATATTGCCGCCCCAATTTGTCCATCTCCTCCACAATTGATGGTTTTCGCTCCTGTAGGTAGAATACAACATCACAGTTGCATGATGATAGAATTTTATCCAGTAGGATTAGGTGCACCAGACCTTCGAACGATTTCGTTATTCCTGATAAATCAATCCACCTCTTGAGACAAGTTTTGACTGTCGACACAAAGTCACCAAAGTCCTTATTATTATCAGGTATTACGGACTTAAACTTCTGGCGATATCCTTCCTTATTCAAGAAGTATTTCAGCAGCAAGACTGCCTTTACCTCTTTATAATAATTTCTCTTATCATCATCTATACTATAGAAGATGGTTTAGCCTCTCCCGTTAAAAAAATCAGACAATATAACAGGCCATGATTTCTTAGGTATATTCATATCAGAGGCTCGTGACTCGAACCTCAAAAGGAAAACAAATTATGTTATCAGTAAGTGGTGAAAAGTTAGGTAATTTTAATCTAAAATATGTGGTGGTCTCTTTCTTAGAAGACACACTACCACCAGTATCTTTGGTTACCTGTTGTTGCAGGCGCATTTTCTCTAGCTCAAAAGCTTTTTTACGTTTATCCTGATCCTATAGTTGTCTCAATCTCTCTATTTCTTGCTGAAGTTTTAAATTCTGGAGTTCTTTCTCTTGGTTGAAGGAAGTGATTATTGTATATTTTTACTTAGTCGTATGATAAATAATACCCTTGCAATATACTTATAATACTATACTCAGTCGTAATATATGTATTAAATAATATGTCTCAACTCGTATACCTATATACGATAACTATCAACAGTAATAACACAGCGTAGCTGTATTGCAATTCATATACCAAATTATACTCTTATCAAAAAATTATCCAATACAAGTAAATAATCAATTCCTCAATGAAGAATCGTATAAGACAACATGACAACAAACTGAGACTGCAAAGGCATTAGTGGAAGCATATAAAAGAACAAACAGAAAGTATAGTCTTCAGAAAAACAACCGCGCTAAAATTAAAACAAATGCTTCAACCAAGATAAGACAGAACAAGACGCAATAAACTCGTGACATAGATGCTGTAAATATTAAAAAGATAGCAAGGGAAGGCAAACGTATCACAAACATTACGGGACTGAAAGAAAGTCAAAATGACGTCAAATACAATACAAGAAAAGACGTGACGTCACAACTAACCACGTAAAAAATATAATAGACTCAACCGGAGCTTAAATATCTCTCAGCCGGCCTCCGAAAGAGAATATTATATAATGTATCTAAAGAACAGCACTGAATGACTTCATCATAGGATGAAAATGATTCGTGCTCACGCCAACCGCCAACGAACAGACAGAACAACATATAGCGAAAATAAAAGAATCAAGATTTGCCTGATAAGATGCTGAACTGACAACCAAGACACTGCACAAACGATCTACTTATCTGAAAAACCAAGTTCTGCCATTTCCCACCGCTACAAATACGAATGAAGAGGCATACATAATTCGCAGTAGTGGCATGAAAACAAATGAAGGTTTTGACCTCTCACGGTGCAGGATTACGTAAACAGGAATCTGATATGTCCCTGCAAACTTGAAGCGTCTGTAGCGTCATCGATATGTCCCAGTGAACTTGAAGCGTATGAAGAGTCACTGATACGTCCCAGTGAACTTGAAGCTTATGAAGAGTCACTGATACGTCCTAGTGAACTTGAAGTGTCTGTAGCGTCACTGACAACAATCGACGAGTTCCCGATGTGATAAGTCGGTCGGTCGTTCAAAAAAGAAGAGGATACGTAAATCATTGTCCACAAATCACATGTAGAATTACCATCACAAATGGCAAGATGATTATTCATGGCAAACGGTATCAGTTCATAAAAGTCCCATATGGGATGTTCACAGTTGGCGGTCGACTTTGACGGTTGAGGTCACCTTGTGGTTACAGCAAACGGTCATTGTCTCTTTTTGTGCGCAATAACGACAGCAAATAATGGGCAGTGCAGCAGGTCACTCAAACAAACAGTCCGAGGTGGAATCGACGGTTAGCTCAACAAAGGTGTTGTAGTTCAGGTCTTGAAACAAAAACGTGGGGATCATCTCTGACAATATAGGCAAAAATTGAATAAAGCTCCATCCTTGAACACTCCACGTTTTGAGTATCATTTAAACATTATATTATTCTTGTACATTCCTTCTTGCATTTTCTTGAAATAATCCTCCTTTAGATCATAAAACTTGGGCCACAATTATTTCAAGTGATCTTGGCTTGACAACAAAAGTTCATAGCAGGCATCAACGGAAATTTCAGATTCCATAATAAAAACAACTTCAGGACGAAAGTTCATCTGATAGCCTCATCAAATCCGATAGAAGATCCACCAAATGTGGCGATATTGAATGACTAATTGTCTAGGTTCCCAGGCCAGATGAAACTATCAATGGTCAACATCAGAACGGCATTAATTGTGCCAAAAATATGAAGATATCCAACTTCTTGTTTCAATACATATGAATATTTAATCACGATTCCGTTTAACATGATGCATCACATAAATCCTGTATTATTTCGGTCCATTATTTCCATATTTTATCGTTCATACGAACGCAGATAAATATCCACTATTCAGCTATAAGTTCCATGTAGGAATGCCTTCCAAAACTGCAAGACATACACATACAGTATGCACGTCCTGTGCACAAAGTAGAAACATCAACAATAATAATGTCGCTAGGCCAAACAAAGCCACGTCATATGCGACTTACGCATAGCGACCACAAAAAGGTGCCAACACTTGTGAGCACTATATTTACTTTAATTATAAACTAACATGTGGCGTGCAAAAGGCATTCGCCACACCTGAGAACAATCCCTTGAGGTAGAAGCATCATTATCCTTCTATCTAAAACTCTGCCCAGAATAATCTTGTGCGAAGGTTGACACCTTTGAAGACCCACATTAGTTACTCTTGAGTTTTGGTCACTGGTGGACCACTACTGTGGAGCTAAGGGGAGACAACCCGTGACACAGAGGTTTACTTAAGAACACCTTGCTTTTTACATGGGCGGTTTTATATTGCGTTTTCTAGGGTAAGGTCTTTTATGTTTGGATACACGCCCTAATATAACCAACGGACCATGTGTCTAGGTTAAACGGAGCATGCCTCGTCAAAACGAGGCAACATTTTATTAGGGAAAAAAAACGAAATGAAAGGCTGGTGTGCACTTTTAATGGGTGTTCAATTTCGCATTCACAGTGCAATGCTTGCCGTTTCCGTATTTTCCCGGAAATGCACCTCGAAAAACTTAAAAGGCCTGCGTACTCTTTTAGTGTGTGTTCAAATTTAGCTTTCACGGTGCACTGTGCACCTTTACCGTATTTTCCCTAAAAGTTGACGGGATGTTTTTTATTGTACTTTTCATCAGTGGTTCTCAACGCGGACCATATGCGCCCCCCCCCCCCAGAGGGCCATACCATATTTCTAGGGGGCCACAGTAAGACAGCAATGTACCTTTTTCCAGCTAAAAGTGGCTATCAAGGAGGCCAAAAAGGTAAATGAGACTCAGAAGGGTGGCCGTGAGCAAAAAAAAAAAAAAAAACAGGTTGAGATTCCCTGCTTTACATGACGAATCACTTACACAATTAGTAATATGGAGACTTGGTCGCACGTTCTAACCTCTACATTACCGCAACCCTTCATAATAAAATATCCCCAGTCCATATTAAATTCGTTGGTAGGACAAAAAGTAAAAAAAAAAAACTGGTCCATAATAAATTACATGGAATAAACCTTTAAAAAGACAGCAGGACAGAATTCATTGTGTAATAATATTATCAGTGTTTCACGGGTCATCAATCTGAAATGACCTCTGTTTCCAGAAAAAGACAGACAAATCTATTTCTGCATTCGAAAGCTCCGCCTTCTCCATAACTTGCTGACGTCGTATTGGTTCCCAGGGGGAACTAATACATACTAATGAGCGAATGAGCTTCAAGACCGTCGGGGGACCTCTTAACAAATTCAAAAAGCTATTAATTATTTTGCCAGTCTGTGTACGAAATCCGTGACTCAACTGTTAAAAAAAATAAAAACAAGGAAACAAAACATTTTTAGGCAAGAATTCGACTCTCAGAATTTATGAGCCAGAATTTTCTCACATAAACTCTGGTTTCATTATGAATTTTTTTATTCAACAGATCTGAAGTAACGATACAAGACTTCAAACTGTACATTAACATGTTCCTAACCCCGTTAGTCACTGGTTGCCGGAACCTTCAGCATTCATTCTAGGTGACATGTGGCGGAAACAGTTGAGATTTGTCCTCGTTTTTACATATATATCTTTGTCAGAATAACAGAACTATTTCATCACCAACCCCCTACCACCTTCTTCTTCAAAATCTTGCTGTCGCTCAGTGGATAATTGTTTCCTTATTTAACTTAATTTCCAGCAATGATAATTTTAGATTTCGCCAGTTTTTTTTTTATTAATATCTCGCCATGAACTATGCATGACAGTCCTTGCTTGCGGTTGCTAATGGAACTTTTGTGGATGTGTTGTGGCTCTGTCAAAAAAGGGGGAAAAGGGGGTTAAGCCACCTGGATCAGAGTAAACAAATACATTAAGCCACGAAGACTTGAAAAGGGGTTATGACAAATGTGCCAAAGAAATAATTAAACACACACCGGCGTAAAAACATAGGTATAACTTATCCCTCTGAAGAGACCCTGAAATCATCACAAGAACTGCTATGCTGTGGACCACAGAAGGACGGCGAAAGAGCAGCAAATCAAAGACAACCTGGCGGAGAACAGTGGGGGCCGATACGCAAAGCACGAACCAGAGCTGGGTCACTGCACGAAGGATGGCCATCGACCATGCAAAATGGGGACAGTTTGTTGCTGCCCTACAAGACGCCCCAAGGCGTGATGGCTACTGACTGCTTTTTCAGCCAGGGGCTAAGGATCCAAGAAGGAGAAGAAGAAGAAGAAGAAGCAGAAGAAGTAAAAGATATCTTATCCCGCGGTAATTTATTTGTTTAATGTAATTAGAGAGTTTTGTAGTGTCTGAGGTGGTGAGGAAAATTACTAACAGAATGTGTTCTAGCAAATGGTTGATTTTTTTCCCTATAGTGTTCTGTGAAAATGTAATAATTCACACATGAAGTGCAAGATAATGTCTTATTCTTCACATTATCTTGCTTTTATCATTTCTAGAAAGAATGAAAAAGGCAAAGGTAGTCCATAGTAGATATTGCCGTATTGGAGTGAAGTGTCAGAGACTTCACTATACCAGGTCCAGCTTTACGAGGTGGGGGTGACCATTTCCCGTCCTCGCGGCATTTGCCTTCCCTAACTCAAGAGCAGAGTCAGGTACCCATTTGCGGTTGGGTGAACTTGAGCGTGACGCTACCAGGTTTCGAACCCGGAGCCCTGTAACTTTGCTGCAGGAGGCACGACCTCTAGAAAAAATATCTGAATGATAGGAAACTCTACACACAGCATTACTAAAGCTGAGAATCTGATCGTCAGACTGGTTTCTCCCCCATGACACTTGTGTCATGACTCCTGCCTGTTGGTATATATATATATTTTTACTTGCGCTATGAAATGAACCCGTTCCGCCTTGAGTGCAATTTCCAAACTGAACATTTCCTCCTGATATTACCCATTGTGCTAACTTGAGATTTGAAATCATTAAAGCAGGGGACACAATTTAACTTTCCTTGATTTATCATAACAGCAGACGTCAGAGCATCATGATCATCATTATCATTTCCCACTGTGCTCCGTATGTAGCTTGGAGCCATCACTGTAGATGATCAACTTACAGGAAGGTCACGTCAACGTATTATAATGCTCTTTTGCAATAATTGCTTATGTAGCAATATATTTTGCTTGATAGAGCTGCCAGTTCTACGCACAAGCTCATATTAATCGCCTCTTACGGAACCGCGCTGCTGAAATGGTTACCACACTGCGCTGGCGATCGGATGATCCAGGTTCGAGCCCTGTCGAGAAATTTGAAGAGTGTCGTCGACCGGGACTTGGACTGGAATAATTCGAGCCCTGGCGAAGACATTTGAACGAGTGCTGTCGACCAGGACTGGAATAACCTGAACTGCTCCTTAGCCGACCCAGCTCTAATGGGTACCTCCGAAATCAGCGAGTATCTACCTGAATGGCGAGAGGACACCTGTCATTGTACAGCGACAAAAAAAGGGATACTCACGTAAAATCAGCCTCGGGTTAGACATATTAACCGGAGATTTCGCCTCGAGTAATAGCGGGCGTACAAAAATCGCCGCTTACGATAAAGATAGCAGCTACTTTAACTAGAATTAAAGCAAGAATTTTAAAAACAATCAGCCTTCCATGGTTTGAAAATCATTCTTGAAACAAAAGATTGCAGTGGGTTTAACAGTCCATATACTGATGGCGGTTTTGGAGTTACTGATATGCCTCAAGAAGCCATCAGCTGGTTTTGTAACGTTTTCAACACCTTCAGTCCTACGATTAAATCTACCTGCTACTTTCCCACCACCTCGGTTAACATTCTGGATCTTATTGTGCAGATTGACACTATTTGACTTATTGTTTCATTATTCACATTCCAAGTTTTTTGGCGACTGATTGTAGCCATGTTTGCATGTATATCGTAATTCATGTGCTCAAGAGCTTATGATCTAACCATCTGCTGGAGTAAGAAGGTCCAGAGAGTTCGAGACTGTCGCTGTTCCTAAACACTAAGATAGCAGTTTGTTGTTGCAATCACGAAGTTAAAATACAGTGCAGCACGTTCAGTAAGTTTAAATTAACTCTTTCTATCTGTCACGGGTTGCTTCCCCTTAGCTCCACAGTAGTGGTCCAACAGTGGCCAAAACTCAAGAGTAACTAATGTGGTTCTTCAACGGTGTCTACCTTCGCACAAGATTATTTTTGGCAGGGTTGTAGACAGAAGGATAATGATGCTTCTACCTCAATGAAGTATTTACAAGATATTCAGAAAGCGATAACAATGCTGCATGAGGCTGAGCAAATGCCGTCAACTTTTGTGAAGGATAGGGTTGTCGTATAAATGCGTTAGCTCGTTCAAGCCCCAGGTTGTGTTAATTCAGTGAAATTTCTCTTATTATTATTGTATAACTCTGTTTGTGTATTTAAAAAATTGTCTGAGAAAGATGGATGTGGTACATTCAAAATGATTAAATCAACTTTAGATTTGTAGATATATATATATATACAAGTAACAAATTTAATAATCAATTATAGTTAACAGTTTAAAAAATGAATAATTCTTTAACAAGCAATAATCATCATCGAGTGATGTTATGGAATAATGGCTTTTATGTTTCTGCTTAGCTGCTAATGAGGTTCTGCTCCAGCTGATGTTTGGTTCTTGGCAGATAGATGACTAGATCACATTCGTCACCGGTCAAGTTTGAAAGTTGTAGCACGTTCCAAGAAGTGTCGGGGAGCAACTACCAAGCTGGTCCATCGTTTCTAAGACCCGTCTGATGATGGTGTCTTAGCGTCGACTTCAGGCCACTTATACCCTCGCTTGTTCCAGATATAGTACCCTCAGTTGGTACCACCGAGGTGTCACAAAAGAAAAGAACAAATACCCTCTTGAGTATTGTATTTTCCTAACACACACTCATGTTCCCCCCTCTTTTCATTTCACCATCCCATCTATCTCAGAACTGTTACCCTCGCTGAGAATTAATTTTAATCCCATTGAGCGGAATAACATTCATTACATTTAGATTGAATATATTTATATTTACCTTTACATTGGTTGAAAAGGTTGAAAACGTTCATTACTTTTAGAGTGAATATGTTTACATTGACATCTACACTGGTTGAAAATGTTAATAATATAATAAGTATGCACATCATTCTCTCATCATTCCCTCCCTGCTCCACATGGACTTGGGACTACCTGTTTTTTTAATTTAAAAAAAAAAAATAAAGTTTTGCCTCGTTTTGGCGAGGCGCGTCCCGTTCAACCTAGTCGGTTATATTAGGGGGCATGTCCAAATAGAAAAGACCCTTAGGTCTGAACGACTACTCTGCTATTAGTTCTCTATAAGAAACTTGCATAAAGCAGTCACCAGCCCTTGCAGTGGTGGTTCATGAAATCATCATTCTATACGATGAGGTTCAATTCAATACCCTTTAGCTCCCCAAGGAGCATAGGCCTTCAACAAACACATGCCAAGTCTTCCTGTCCTGTGCCATCCGCTCAAGTTCTTTCCATGTTTTCCTCATCATTTTCACCTCTGTTTCCAGTGTTCTTCTCCGTGTGTTTTTTGGTCTACCTCTGCTTTATTTGACTTGTCCATGTTTGTTGAAGTTTTTGTGGTAAAAAGTTTTTTAAGGGATGGGGTAACCAGCCCCATGCCCAACCCTCCTTTAATCGCTTTTTACGACATGCCTTGTAGGGTACAGTGTTACTATTCTTTGCTCCCCTTTCGGGCCCTGGTAACACACGGGTGATATGCTGAGGTTGCCAGCCTCAAATGACCTGGACATCCACTTAGCAATTTTCACATATTAATATTCTTATGTCAATATATACGCATTATTTCACGTGTTAATAATGCAATACATAGAATTATAGATATACAACTTACCCCAAATTGACTTTTGGATCACAGACAAAGTGCTGGCTCAGAGAAATAGCTGAGGCAACCTGTTGAAGATGCCTCTTACACGTTTCTGGGGTTGTTACTTCATAATAAGCTCCCACTTTTACTCCGTGTTTCAGATTCCTCAGATTCCGGTTTTCCTTGCTAATAATGGTAGAGGTTTCCTGCGCTCTTAAGTCCTCAAGAGACTCAACCAAGTCCGGTCCGATAAATGAATTCTGATTCTATTCTTAACTCTGGCAGGTCTGGTTGTTTTTTTACAGTGCTTTCAACCGACTAAAGTGTCAGGTTCTATTGCAACTTTCGTCCCATGCACGTTGTTATTTACTATTTGACCAGCCTCCAATAAGAAATGTTTACATCTCGAATGCCAGCAATCAGTTAAAATCATGCGTGGTTTGATGGCGTCTGTTCAAAAAATTTCCTCATAGGAGAGGTCTGCATGTTATTTAATAGGAAATTTTCCGTAAAAAGAGTTGTTATATCCGTCGATTCGCGGTAACGATTGCACTACAACTCCCTACAATATCACAAATAATGTCCTTGTAATACTTCTGTCCGGAAGTTATTACAACATTCCGTCTTTCAGGTGCATGTCTGTAATATGTCCGCAGACGGGTAATTTATCTCCCCGTCCTTGTGCAAATACCGACCCTCGTTTAACCATCTGGGCTGTGACTCTTCACGACAGTAGTTAGTGAATCACAATAGCCATAACAGCGCTAACTAAACTTGCAGGGCGTACGCCGAGTTAATCCGGCGCGGCCAAGGTTTGGTACATGAGAATTTTACCAACATGACTGTCGGTCAATATTGCATCACATGTCTACTCTCTCAGCAGTGATAAGTCAGGTAAACAGACAAGACGAATTATTATGGAGAAGAAGTGCAAACCATGACTCTAAAATAACAATAGTACCGGAGAGGAAAAGAGAGCGAACCCAATTATGTGACACTATCCGAAGAGTCGTATGGTATGGCCATTTGGCTACAGTCTGCACTTTACTTGATTTAGAACAAACTTAACTGTCCTATTTAAGATTACAACATTGCAAATAATTTTTACCGAATGTAAAACGCTTTTATACACATACGAGACGCTATCTCATACACATGACATATGTACACTCAACACCCCAGTTATGCAAGTTCAATTCGCGAGAATCTGAATATGCGCGAGCTATATTTTATTACCCTTTTTGTACACGAGCTAAATTCAATTATACGCGAGGCGAGCATTGCGGTCCATAATCATTTGTAAAACTAGATTTGTACTTTCCGGAAATAAAAAAGAATATATTGCAAGGTAATGCAATAGAATGAATGCGCTGATTTGTAATTTCTTTAAATTACATTGTAGCGTGAATTCTGAGGAGGTTATTGTACATTTTTTCTCGAAAGTAATTTCACACAGTGTGTGTAATTTCTAATTTCCTTAGCATTTACACTACAATGCCATTTAAAAGACATTACAAATCAGCATATTCATTTAACTGCACTCACATGCAGTATTTTCAACAATGTAGTAACAACAGAAAATCGTTCTTTCAAAATTTAAAACTTGGCCAGCGAAAAAAACTGCCGGTACACGTGTCGAAGAGCTGGTGGAACAGCAGATAATAAACACTGTGCCGCAGGATGATGATGGGAACCATGGGCTTGTTCACCATTTGAAGATAGCATCGTTTTTTATGCAGAACCTTGACTCGATATATGGGCGCCCACAAGATTCCGCATTTTTTCTCAACCTTCAGAATCTCAGTTTTAGCTCCTTTCGTAGACGACCCAGACAATCAGCCATGACCTTCAGAAACAGCACGCCATTCTGCGATGGGTAAAGATATATAATCTGCCTTTGATTCTGTCTGTGTGATTATTCTATAATATTCATATAACACTTTTTATTATAATATTAATGGAACAAATAAGTGCAATAAAAACCAAAATCAAGTTATTTGTTTAAAACAAAATGTTTTAGTCACGTTTGATATGCAATACCTTGTATAGTTACATAAATGGTAGTTCAAACATGACGCCTAGTACCCTACTAATTATTTCCCATAGCTTCATAAGCTCCATTTACGTGAATTTCATTTACGCGAGGCTTTTGAAGAGCCCAGCCCTCGCGCATATCTGGGTTAAGTGTATTTATTGCTTGTTAAAATGGGCATCAATTTTGTTGCCTTGTTAAAACCTTGCACCTAACCTAAAACTACTACACAAGCAATACACGTCAGTTTTAACCAATTAGGTTGATTAACCACTCTTGAGCGTCTGATTGACAGAGTGGTGAGGTTACAGCAGGTTTTCTCAACCTGGGTTCCACGGAACCCTAGTGTTCCGCGAAAGGTCGATAGGCATTCCGCGAGAAATCATATGGCAGTGCGCAATAGGACCGTGTTCACTCTTGCACATATCGTATTTGATCAGCATCTTGTAGAGTAGAAATTTGATTATATGACTTTTAGACCTACTTGGATAAGTTAAAAAAAAATTAAGTAGGAAATTTAAAACAAAAAGGAAAAACTGAAGTTTTCTATCAACACTACTAACTTACATTAAAGTAGATATCCTTTGTTGGGAGAGGGAACCACACAATAATAGTAGGTTAATAATTTGGCCAAAATAAACAGATCCACGGAAATAATAATTCCTTACTGAAAAAAGCACTGACAATTTTTATCACTCTAAGTGATACCGTCAGGTATAGATATAATAATTTTTGTTCACGGCTTCCCTAAGATCTGAAAATTGTTTCACGGGTTCGTCCCGGATAAAAAAGTTAATAAAGGCTGAGTTTTTCTCTCGCGACATAGGTGCCGGGTTTAATTTACGGTATCGACACGCTGCAGTCTATCCAGCTGTATGTAAATGGGTACCTGACTTTGCTCCCGAGTTAGGGAAGGAAAAGGCAGCGATGAAGGGAACTGGTCACCCCCACCTCTCGATGCTGGACCTAGTATAGCGAAGTCTATAACATTTTACTCCCCTACGGCAGTATATGTTACGGGACTACTAAAGCCACTTTTAAATAACATCAGTTCGGTTGACTATTTGTTGTGTTTCATATCTTTGATGCTTCAAATCTCTTATCTTCCAGTCATCGTAAGGAGCTTAAACTTCGCACGCGGCTGCCTTTCTTGGTACATTGACAGACATTGACTCAATTTACGCTGGGGATGCGTTCCTGGATGAACTGGCGCTATTGGAGTCCTAGTTTGAAACCGTTTTATGACGTAAGTCAATGGAAAGTCAATGACTTACGTTCCATGCACCCAAAAAATAATTTACCAGTAATAAAATACTTTTATATTTAAAGCTATGAAATAAATTAAATAAAGTAAATTAAATTAAATTAATAAATTTTATAAAAAATATATTGTGTACTTAAGCCAACAGTGGTGAAATGCAGCACCTTTGTTCTCGGATGAAGACCCTGGTTGAGGATTGTTACATGTTTTTAAAAAAAAAAACATGCAGTATTGACTGTCGTGATTCCCTCTTCTTTTCTTTCAAATTCTCATAATAAAGGCTCATGGATGTCATAAGTCTCGACTTCACTGTAGCACTCCACTCTCAGTCGTGGTAAATCTCGCAGAGCTGATGAGTGAGTTTCTTAAAGCCTGAAAGGTTGCGCTGCATATCTCTTGTCTTCATCTCTTAAGGAAGCTCTTCATCCTCTATTTCCTCCTCCTTTTTCTGTTGGCTTAGTTGTGCGGTCTGTTCGTTCAAGTCGTCATTGGAAAGAGGCTCTTTGAGGCTTTCCAGCAGCTCTGTTACGTCTTTGTATGTTAACTTCGTCTACGCCCACTGCTAACGTCTTCTACGACCTTCTCCGTTGGTTGGAATCCTGCGAATAGTATTTAATCAGAAGTTTTGAATTTATTTTGTTATTATTGTTTTTTTACCTTCAGGTTTCAGAATCGGTGCTATTCTGAATCACCGCACTTTGGAGTGGTGCAAATCGAGAGCTACCTGTATAACTAGAACAATGTTTAGGTGGAAATAACTCAATTAAAGTAAGGACTTTAAAGTACAGGATATAATGAACTACGAACATAAATAGTGCTTAGTATTTGAAGGAGCGGAAGTCGGATTGTGAATGGTGATGTGTCGATTTTAAACAACTAAGGTCAGCGAGTCTAAACAGAGCTCTAGTGATGACCAACTATCTTGTGCTATTTACATTAGTCGCTTAAACTGAGTAAAGGGTCATCCACATATGACGTCACGTATTTTTTTTTGCACTTTTTAAACCCCTCCCATTGTCACATTTCATCACAAAAAGCCAGAGCTTCCCTTATGTGACGTCACAAATCTCGCCGCCCACCCTTTTTTTCCAACCTTGTTTGTAATCGAATGTAAATTATAGTGCGTTTCACAATGTTTGCCGCTGTTTAATATTCAATATCTCTGCAACCACTTGATCGTAATTTTTTGCAACTTTGCATATGACCTAATGATCGCTATGTCCAGAGGGGACCTTTTTTTCCTCGTTAACAAACTTATGGTTTTAAATTTTCTTTATTTAAAGTATACAAAATCGACCACCTCCTAGTCCAACCGTGTATTGACAGGGCTTACCCCTTCATATTTGTGAGCTATTTCGATTTAACATTTTGAACGTATTTCACGTGATTTTCCCCGTGTTTTAGCTCACTACCGCACTGTTTTGAACATTACATTGATCCTTCCTGTGTGTTCAGTTACCGTTCTACTGATTGTGTATTTCAGTGCATAGGCGTATCTTGCGGTATTCTAGGTCTGTAATACAATGGGTATGAAAGTCAAGTTCCTTACACTGCATGCAATGGCAGTGAAGATGTATAAATATTTCTGCAGAGAAGCTAAGCGTGGTAAACTGTATCGGAGTCTCTCAAATATTTCGAAGAAATAAAAAAGGACCTCACGTAGTAATCAGTTAACAAACCCCTCTAACATTCGAATTGTATAGACGCCTTTGCCGAAAATATGCAAATTCCTTCATTTACGGTAAATTATTTTCTTCCAGGACAAAATAATTACTTCGTTAAAAAAGATCAAAGGAATTAGCCGTTGCAAGAAAAGAACACTACCTGCAACATTGGATTTTATAAAAACTTTGGGACATTGAAAATATAAGACCACATGCAAAAAATCATGTTTATCAGTGCAAGGAATATGGAGATATTTGAAGTCAATCGTCGACCGATCTTTTTGAAACGCACTATAGTTAACTAGTCATCATCATTACATTATCATCACATCATCATTACCATTATCTTCCTCATCATCACCTTTCACCTCCCCAAGGAGTATATGCTTTATGCCACGTCTTCCTGTCCCGTGCCATCCGCTCAAGGTCTTTCCATATATTCTTCATCCCCTTTATATCTGTCTCCAGTTCTTTTCTTTATGTGTTTCTCGATCGTCCTCTGCCTCTCTTACCCTGGAGATTCCAGAACAAGGACTGCCTGATAAAGCTATCAGCAAGTTTGCTCAATGCGTGTCTTATCCATCTTCAGCGTCTTCTTCTCATGTCTTGTTCTTCTGGCACATGCCTGGTTCGTGTCATCAGTTCCACATTAGTGATCTTGCCATAACACTACAATCCTTATATTTCGTTCAAGCACCCATAAATGAGAGTGTCGGTGGTTAGAACGCAGGCCTCTTGCGGCAAAGCTAGCGGGTTGGAACCACGGCGGCGTCTCGCTATAGTCTACTCAGCTGTAAATGGATACCTGACTAGCTCTTGAGTTAGGAAAAGCAAAGACAGCGCGGAGGGGAACTGGTTACCCCACATCTTCATGTTCAATCTAACACTTGACTCCACTACGGCAGTATCTGCTATGAGACCACCTATTTATGAAAGTCTGAAGCTTTTTGGTTCTTGTTTTTGTTGTTCTCCATGTTTCGGAGCCATACAATAGGACTGACTTGGATTACTGATTAATAATACTTGGTGATCTAGTTTTGTTCTCTGTAAAATAATAATAATAAAATAAAAAATTTATTGAAAATTTATTTTCTGCTTTATAGTGCATTTGATAACAATAATAAAAGAAGATTCGTTTTTCATTTATTTCCCATAAACCCCTTGATGGCCATTGTTTCGTCTTTATACTTACTTTCCCGCCAAAAGTGCAAAAGATAATATTGTTGTTTTTCAGCTTCTTGATTTACGACGTATCCATCAAGATAAAGATCATTTCTGGTACAGTACACGAGCTGTTCTATTTTCTGTCGTCCACCATTGTGTCCTGAAAACGTGTTGTATGAAACTTTGAGCAGAAGCATTAAATACATAACGCGACAGACGACATTCACCGAAACACCTGATAAAACATGGGATGGATTCAAATTCTGTCTGCAACTGTACGCATTCTGCTTATTAAGTGCACAATTCCGGCCACGACGACTGGATGGGTTGTATTTTTTTTTCCATGTCACCTGCTTAGCTCTCGCTTTCTTTCTTGTCTGTTCTTTTTTATTTTTTTTTTATAGTTTTGTCCCTGAAGAAGACCCTGAGATCGCAACACAGGAAACAATATTTTTGTGTCGTTTGACCTAGTAAGATGCATTACTCTTTTTTTTTTTTTAAGCCGCCGTCTTTAACTGTAATCACCAATGAGCTCATTATTTCCTCATTAGTTTGGCCTGTAACTAATCGTAATGTCAATCATTACCCTCCACCCTAAAGGTGCTCCATTAGTAGATACTGCCGTTGGGGAGAGAAGTGTTAGATGCTTCACTGTACTAGGTCCAGCATCGAGAGGTCGTGTGATCAGTTCCCTTCCTCGTTGCCTTTTCCTTCCCTAATTCAAGTTCATAGTTACACATTCACAGCTGGGTAGACTGAAGCGTGTCGATATCGTGAATCGAACCCGTTACCTTTACTGCAAGAGACCAGCGCTCTAACCACTCTGTCAGTCGGACGCTTCACCCTACTAACTGATAAATAAACTATTACTACTTAGTCATTCACCCGTGTGTTACCGGGGCCCGAAAGGGGAGCAAAGAATAGTAACACATGTTCCCTGTCATGCATGTCGTAGAAAGCGATTAAGGAGGGTTGGGCATGGGGCTGGTTATCCCATCCTGTAAAACATTTAAACCACAAAAAACTTCAACAAACATGGACAAGTCAATTAACGAAAATAAAACACAGCCATCCAAGACAGGGGAAGGTCCTCTCGTAGGGAGGCGTATGATGCAACACAGAGAACGCCGAAAGGAGTCTGTGTTACTGACTAACCTTCTTTCTTCTAGGAGAACTTCCAGATTTGGCACCTGGAATGTTCGGACATTAAACGAACAAGAGAAAGTGGCACAAGTAGCAGCAGAAATGAGAGAATATAAGATCGAGGTTCTGGGACTGTGTGAAACAAAGTGGAAGGGGGTAGACAAGAAAAAACTCATCACAGGTGAATTGGTGCTGTCCTCGGGACATGAAGACGAAAGACATAATGACAGAAAAGTCTGTGAAAGAAGCATTTTATACTAGACTACAGGAAATTAAGGAAAAAGTAAAAAGAAGAGACATCACAATTTTGATGGGTGACATGAATGCAAAGATAGGTACAGTCAACACCGACTTTGAAGAAGTCATGGGAAAACATGGGCTAGGAATAATGAATGAAAATGGGGAACTATTCTCAAACTTCTGTGCTTCAAATCAACTGGCTATAGGAGAAAGAATGTTTCCACATAAGAGAATACACAAGGCAACATGGATATCACCAGACCATAGAACAGAAAATCAGGTTGATCATATATGCATAAACAAGAAGTTTAGATCATCATTGCAGGATGTAAAGGTATATAGAGGAGCAGATGTGGCATCAGATCACCACCTTCTGATAGCCAAAGTAAAAATGAAACTCAAGAGATATGCAACAATGCAAAATTATAGACAACAATTTAATGTAGGACATCTAAGAAATCAACAAACAAGAGACAAATTTGCGATCACAATATCCAACAAATTCCAAGTGCTCCAACAGCTGGAAGATGTAGAGAATACAGAAGACTATTGGCAGCAAATCAAAACTGTATGGAATGAGACATGTGATGAAATACTGGGGAAAAGGGAAAGACAACAAAAAGCATGGATAACAACAGAAACCATCAATAAGATAAAAGACAGAAAAAACAAAAAAGCAGATTTAAACAAAAGCAAAACCAGAAGTTCCAAAGCCAAGGCTCAAGAAGTGTACACAGAAGCAAACAAAGAAGTATTAAAAGAGACAAGAGGAAGTATTTTGAGGAGTTGGCAAGAGAGGCAGAAGATGCTGCAGCCTAAGGAAATATGAAAGAACTGTATAACAGCACAAAGAAGCTAACAGGGAAATACAAGCAAACAAGTTGCCTCATAAAAGACAGGAATGGAAAACTGCTCAGCAATATACAAGAGCAAATGAAGAGGTGGACAGAATATTTTGAGTTCATTCTCAACAGACCAGCTCCACAAAACCCCCCGGACATCCAGCCAGCAGAAGAAGAGCTACAATTTTGTCGCGAGAGGTTCAGATGTTATTAAGATGTAAGATATCCTAGACACAAAGATGTATCAGATGATTCCAGGATAGTGCCAGATAAGAGACTGTTATTACAAGAAATACCCCCTTCTCTGAAAAGAGCAAGGGTGTATCGACAATCAACGGAAGGATCAAGCTGTATAAACCTTCAGGTATGATGATAGTGTTTGTTCCTGAATGTCTATGGGCTACCTCTCCAGATCCTTCCTTGAATAATGGTTATTATATTTGTATTGATTCTGCTAGGGGATTAATTAATTAATTAAATATGTAACTTTATATCAACCAGAACTTTAACTCAATTTAAATAATTAAGCAAGACTGATTGTACATATTTACAATTTATTGATCCTATACCGTTTATCTTTTCGGTTAGGTAACTTACAAAGAATTCAAATGTTTTTACAAAATAAAATAAATAAACATGGAATGTCAATTTCCAAAATAGTTCAATATGATAAATTTATCTTTCAAATATCAATTATATATTTCACATATGTTTATCACTTTCGCTGGACTGTGGAGTTAGTAATCATTTTAATAATGTCCATCATGAGTCATCACTCACTAGGTTTGTGTTATTTGTATTTTATTTATTGTATATAGTATCTGGATAGGCTGACCAGTGGAATTGCTTTTCCACTTATCTGTTAGGTTGAGATGCATCCGACTCTAGCCATGATCCCTCAATGTCTGGATCTCCAGGCCGGGAAAACAGGGTAACCAGTTCTATGAACCTCACGAACTATCGCACCAGAGTCCCACAGAAGTGGATGTCTCGTACAATTTTGGTAGTTGCAGGATAAAACCTAAAACAAAATTAAACACAACCTCTATATGTTCCATCACCACCCTATCATCACATACAAGGGACATGACGAACAGTGTCAGACATTGTGCTAACATATGCACAGGACAATTTACCTCGACACCACTCACAGCCAGTTCAATGTGACTTTCCTTATAAATCCTGTTAGATCCATTTGTCCATGATCCGCCTCTATAAAATGATTTGGTATATTATAACATACTAAGTAATACCTTGATCCATACAATTTAACAAATTCTGTCATTCTTTCTTATGTTCCTGATCAGTGTGTCGTTCCTTTAGGAAATACTCCTTTAAATACGTTATCAAACTTACAGGCTTTCTTTGGCCATCATTCTCAATTATTCTACACATTTACAAGGCTGGCTTTCCTAGTAACTGTACACATATGCTGGCGGTTTCTGCCGGCAACACACTAGTCCTGTAATTTTTCTTAATACATTCTACCCCTTTCTAACACACAAGTGGATTAATCACAAGAAAATTACATAATTATATATATATATATATATATATATATATATATATATATATATATATATATATATATATATATATATATATATATCTTTCTTACCCTCAGGCAATACACACAAGCTGTAACAGGCTGTAATTGGGCATCTAGGTCTGCTAGAAAGATGCAGTGGCAAAGTATATGACAGTAACACTTTTACCGCTCTCTTCTGTTCAGCTTGTTTTTTTGAAAAGTTGTGGCCTCAATTCAGCCAAGTTCAAGGACTACTATACTACCGCTCCTCCGTCTCGGAGAACATGGGCCAAAAACGGTGTTAGGAATCTAAAACCGAGGCGTATTTTTGCCTTCTGTTCAATGTGCAAAATTTTAAATATTCATTATCTTTCTTACTTCTGTGCCGATTTTGATCATTTAAAGCGAGAATTATACTGTGAATTTATCTCTACCGTTCTATATAATAATTGTTTAGGTAGCAAAATGCATTTAAATCTATGCAGACTTTAACTAACTAAATTGGGGACTACCCTGATGTATAGATGTCATTTTAAACAATCTTTCTCTATAAATGAACTACTATTCGAGGAAGTCTTTGCACCTACCTCTAAAGTAACATTTCCGTTGTTGAAATATCTATACCTTTCCGTTTAAACATCTTTAGTCCTTAAGAAATTAAATAACTTCGTACTATCATTTACACAAAATGGCCTCTATGTTAAGCATAAAATGTTCCAGTATACACACCACGAAAGGAGCGTTTTCATTGGCTATTGTATCAGACAGTTTCCCACAGTAAGGCTTACGGTATGACGTGTTGTAAGACAGACCAAATCACGTCAAATTTAACGGTGAAAGACCAACGGAGGAAGAAATAAAGAAAGCCATAAAGCTTCTAAGAGATGGAAAAGCGTCTGGACCTGATTGCATTCCAGCAGAGGCCATCAAAGCAGATATCGGCACGGCTACAGAGATGTTATAAAAATTACTTGGTAAAGTCTGGGAAAAGGAAGAGATACCAGCAGAATGGAAGGAAGGATATCTGGTTAAGTTGCCTAAGAAGGGAAATTTACAAGAGTGCACAAATTATACAGGAATAATGTTACTATCAGTGCCAGGAAAAGTATTAAACAGGATTATCCTTGAGAGATTAAAAGAGTCCATAGACAAGAAACTGAGAGATGAACAAGCAGGTTTTCGACAAAACAGATCATGTACAGACCAGATAGCCACTTTGAGAATAATAGTTGAACAAAGTCTGGAATGGAATTCACCACTATACATCGGATTTGTGGACTACGAAAAGGCATTTGACAGTGTAGACAGAGAATCACTGTGGAAATTGATGAGGCATTATGGAGTTCCCCTGAAGATAATTAATTTAATAATTTAATTTAATAAAGAAAACATATGAAGACATGACATGCAGAGTTCTTCATGAAGGACAGCTTACAGAACCGTTTGGGATAAGAAAAGGAGTGCGATATTTCTTTTCTTACTAGCAATAGACTGGGTTATGAGATCATCGACAACACACAACAGAAATGGAATCCAGTGGACTCTGACTAAGCAGTTGGATGATCTGGATTTTGCTGATGACTTGGCTCTTCTGTCCCATAACCGTAATCAGATGCAGGACAAATTGAAAACACTCGATGAGAGGTCACAGCAATTGGGTCTGAAAATACACAGGGAAAAGACAAAAATAATGAGAATAAATGCAGGTAATGATAATAGGGTTGAATTTGAAGAAACACCAGTACAAGATGTAGAATCGTACACATATCTTGGCAGCAATATAGACAAAGTTGGAGGGACAGACAGTGATATCAAAATAAGAATACAAAAAGCAAGAGGAGCTTTCATTGCATTGGGAAATATATGGAGATCAAGAGAAATCGGATCCAACACGAAAATAAGAATCTTCAACTCAAATGTGAAATCAGTCCTATTGTATGGCTCTGAAACACGGAGAACAACAAAGACAACAACCAAAAAGCTACGGACTTTCATAAATGGGTGCTTGCGTAGAATAGAGGGATTAAAATGGTATGACATGGTTACCAACGTGGAACTGAGGACAAGAACTAGACAAGTGCCAGTGGAACAAGAGATGAGAAGAAGACGATGGCGATGGATAGGACACACACTGAGGAAACCTGTTGATAGAATTACATGGCAGTCCTTGTTTTGGAACCCCCAGGGCAAGAGAGGCTTAGGTAGACCAAGAAGCACACGGAGAAGAGAGCTGGAAACAGAGGTGAAAATGATGAGGAGAACGTGGAAAGAACTTGAGATGATGGCACGTGACAGGAGGACTTGGCATGTGTTTGTTGAAGGCCTATGCTCCTTTGGGAGGGGAGGGTTATGAACTTAGTCATTCTTCTTCTACCCTGGGGTGTAGAGGTTTGCCAGAGAGAGCGCCATGCTATCCTATCGTCTTCCAGTCTAGTCCTCGGTCCTTTAGAGATTGTCTAATGTTGTCCTCCCAGCGGACTTTTGGTTGTCCTGGAAATAAATAAACAGTCTTGCAAATATTCCACAATCAACAAGAAAACTGAGGCTTTGAGGGGTAGTAGGCATGTCGCTCAAGGCGACTATTAGCAGGTTGTACACGGGGATGGCGACCGCAAGAGAACCAGCTCGCTAGTGGCTCCACGCTCCATTTGGGGCGGAAAGACAATGAATGATGAATGGAAAGGTGTAAAATTATATGTTTTACATGAAATAGTTGGCATGAACATGTAGCTGCACCTGGAAAAATAGGCAAAATTTTGTCTCTACAATATTTAATATTCTCACTCATATCTTCTTTAGACCATGTTTCGCAATTTTTCATTTCATTTCGCTGTCTCCTTAAACAAGAATGGTCATCCGTTCCCGTTTCTTTCAGCAAAAATAAAAAAATAATAATAATAAAAAAAAAAAAAATAAAGTCCGAATGTTGTACTGCAGTCCCGAAACTAGAAACCATAAGAAACGGGATCTGAGACGAGAGAAATAGAAAATAGCTAGGAATGTTAAGAATCCGGTAGTGAACCTAACAAGAAAGGTTGAGCGGAGTACACGAAGGAGCAACAAAGTGTCACGAGACTATTCTAGGCAACAAGGTATGAGTGGATAGACTCCCCATGTCAACATTCACCAGTTAAATAGTCACAGTTGTGATAGACACGGTAATACAGTCTTGTCGGCGGAGGGCCATGATTTATGAATTTGGCCACTGTGAGTTTTTGTGCAGTTGTGCTTGTCAGACGGTAAACCAAAACGAGACGAACGGGCACACTGGTGACGATGCGAAGAGCTTTTTTTTTTTAAAGTCCAGGTTCCGGAGAATTATTTCTGACTTTATTTCTTTTAACGATTGTTGTTTTAATTATTGATTAGCACCTTTTGTATTTGGCATGTTTGAGGTTATTTTCACAACCAATCTACAGCATAATCAGCGGTAGGCAACGCAGGAGCTGCGGGAATCTACTTTAGAAGTACTGAGATCTCGAAAGATCTGCCTTGATAAAAGCATGTCTGTTTTCAGGTTTTGGGGGGGGATTGGGGGTGGGGGGGGGGGGGGGGGTGGGGGGGGGGGGGGTGGGGGGGTGGGGGGGGGGGGGGGGGGGGGGGGGGGAGAGATTTCCATAGCAGATACTGCCGTAGGGGATTGAAGTGTTAGAGACTTCAACATACTAAGTCAAACATCGAGAGATGGGGTGACCAGTTCCCTTCCTCGCTGCCTTTTCCTTCCCTAACTCAAAGAGCAGAAACAGGTTCCCATTTACAGCTGGGTAGCCTGGAACGTGTCGGTACCGTGATTCCAACCAAGCGCCTTTGCCGTGAGAGACCAGCGATCTAACTACTCTGTCAATCGGACGGTTTCAGGGTATATCCGAATTAAATGCAACCTTTGTGTAAATGTTATCACTGGCGTACGATCCGCTTCTTACAAATCTATCGTCACAGCGGTAAAAATATAATGCAGACTCAATTACATTTCATCCAAAGCTAACTTCAGTTCTCTAAATAAATAAATAAAATATCTCGTTCCTATCCTTCACAGTTCACGAATAAAGGGAATTGTAGTCAGCTAGCTTGAGGGTTTTCACTGGGATACTGCTCTCTCGCGGCAAGGGTGCCGGATTCGATTCACGGTACCGGTTCGAATCACGGCACCGACACGCTCCACTCTACCAAGCTCTGCAACAAAACGATATAGAGACAATTTATGAAATTGCTAAAACAACTATAAAAGCCATATTCAAGTCCAAATGGGACAGAGAACAAACAGGTCACCTAAAATATGATGTCTATCACCAGCTATCTAGGCGAGATCAGGTCATAATTTTCCGCTTACGCACTGGTCAAAACAGGCTGAGGTACCATCTATATCACAAGTACAGGATTGGTCCAACAGATCTCTGCTCCTGTGGCACCAGCCCCATGACAACCAAACATCTGCTCCAGTCCTGGCCAAGCTTACAGCAGTGAAGGGAGTGGCATATGGTAATAACCACGAAAAACTGTTTGGAGATGTCAGGAAACTTAAGCTGACTACTGTCTTTATTAGAGCCATTAATGTAGACGATGCGAGTGCGAAAGATGAAGGAGAAGAATACTCTGCACTCTAACGGTAGCCCGATCACCGGTTACCGACCCCTGACATCGTTTATGAAAGCTAGAAAACTGTGAACAGGAAACAAGAGTGTTCGAAAATAAGTTTGTTTTAGAATGAAAGGTAGCTACATACAAGAAGGTGTGAGGTAATGGAAAATAAAGATGTAAGGCCAATTTAAAAAATAAATAAATAAAACTGCTCGCAGCGAGCAGCCACATGTTACCGGGGCCCGAAAGAGGAGCAAAGAATACTAAAACTATACCATACCAGGCATGTCGTAAAAGGCTATTACAGAGGCTAAGGCATGGGGGCTGGGTAACCCATCCCGTTTAACAACTTTTTACCACAAAAACTTCAACAAACGCTATGGATAAATCTAGTACAGATTATAAATTAACTCAGCCGTATAAGGAAAATGATGAGTGTCGTAGATTTTTGAAAGGGAAATTAAGACTTGGGTTGGTCCCTTCTGAATAGGTTAGAACGAGTGATAGCCACAGTGAGATGTGATATTAGAAATAGAGTTCCACGAGGGAGATGGTAGAAATTTATAGAGGCTGTCCCGGAAAATCGAGAATCTCTCTCTCTTTCCGCCTATCTTCTACAACAGATCCAAAGGAGTCAGACAGTCTATAAAAAAATTATATATATTAATATATTTCTATCCACTCACGTGCACGCACATACAAGTGACGACAGTTAGACACACAGACGTGGGAAAACTATAACGATGATTATATAGATATTATGGGAACGAACTGACCATCATACTGAAATAAATGTAGGTATAGTTTATTTATCATAGTAAACTTACATCACAACATATGAAATACATCAAAAACATACACATAGTCATAAAAATCAAGGAATGCTACACTAGTGATAGTCCCGTTTGTATGGTCCTCCCCTGGATATATAGCTCACAGTCCCGTTAGAAGAAAGTGATAACCACAAAGAGTTACAGATACATATGATTGAGTCTATGGTTTCCCCCTTTTAAGGTATGGACAGACTTGATACTCTGCTTTTCTAAGGGTAAATATTGTTAGCAATAAATTGCATAAAGGAAGTTACAACAATTAAGAAATCACTTAGTCCTGCATTCACTCTATTCATTCAGCAGTGATCACGTGCATTTGCTCATACTCACAGCTTTGGTAGCCACTTCTGGAAAATACAATTTTTTCAGGACAGTTACCTACAGAATCGTCACTGGCAGCCTTGACCAAGAAATCCCCAGTTCCAAAAAGACGGGTTGAATTCTTTGCTTTCGGGAACGATTCCTTGGGGGTGCGTATTTGTCGAATGTCTGTTTAAGTCACACAAAATTGTCCAGGTACGAACGTTAATAGCAAGCACAGTGTCACTAGCTTAGTTTTCTAGAAATAAGGAATGTCAGGTCGGTGGGTTATTTCAGGATAGGACTATAATCCGTCCCCACATCACTTGTCAAACTCCGTCGGAATGTTACTGACGTTAATAAGTTACTTGCCACACAGGCTAAAAATGTACTAGAGTTTTTCTCAGGAAGAATTTAATATGGCGCGATAGGCCTGTTTCTTCATTTATCCTTTAAAGTGCTCGTAAAAATTTTTGCACCAAGTCACTCTAAGGAAAATGGGTTAGTTCTTCACATGTATTTACTCTGTACTAACGCCGGCAAAGTTTGGGTCACCGCAGTATTCACTGAATAAAGAAAAACCACATATGAAATATGTTACATATTATGTACTCAATATAACTTACGTTTTTTTTTAAAATGCAAGCGTACAGCTTGACTTATCATTTAAAACTTCCCGTGCAATAAGTTATATTTAAAAATGATCAATCCTCATGAATTAGGAATACGTGCGTATTCCGTCAACATTCATGAGTTTTCTAGCATTTATAAGTTAGTTTAGAAAAATTGTTCTCGTCTGATTATTTAGCAGTAAAATTAAATTCATTATAGCTACATTGTTGTTTAAGCTAGAAATTATAATTTATTCTGCTTTCCACTGAAACACGTCACTAGAAAATAATACAGACTATATAACTTAAGCACTCTGCACCAAATCTAACTAGTGAAATATGAAATACGCGATTATCACTTTAAACACTTCACAAAATACTAGATATTTAATATAATATATTTACCTCCATACAGAACTACAGACTAAACCATGAACTAGAATACTGCAATCTAATGGTAGTCTAGAGCTCGGCAAAATGGCCAAGAAACTCAGACTTCGCCAAAACACAGATATTTTGATCTAGCACAGCGATCTGTCTACTGCAAAATTTAGGAGCAAGAATGAAAAAAAAGTTTCAAACTCTGGTTAATATCTATCAAACAGACAAAGAGGTGAACGTTTATTTCGCAAAACGAAATAATCTCCCCTTTCTTTCTTTAACACTTACGTAACTAGAAGACCACCATGAACTGACATTCGTGCGTTTTCACACCTCGCGCGGACCAGGCCAACCGTGAGTGCCTTGTCAGCTGGGATTTCCAGACAAATGTCTCAAACTGCGCCGAGGAGATGTCGGCTATCGCGCCTCACTGAGCGTTCAGCCGACACAACTCGTTGTGGCAGGTGAAAATGCAGACAAATTTGTCGCCCATAGGTCTGGTGAAAGCGAATATTCACGGTGTATTTCGTCTGGTGCAGGGAAGACTGTAGACATATGTCTGCTCCTATGTCTGGCCAGACGAATATGTTCACAGTTTGGTCCACTGACACCTAATGCCATAGAATGCATTTAACGCTCTCCAGTCTAGTGTAGAGACTGATACGTTATGTCATAAATGCGTTTACCAGTATGAGAAAGAAACCGGTAAAGTTGAGAATGAGGAAGAAAATATTTTTCGCAAACGAATGGATGCGAAAAATACAGGAAAAAGGTAAAGAGTGATAATAAAATAGAGGATACGGGGGAAAGAAAAAGAAGAGGATATAGGCAATTCAATGATCATAAAACCTCTGTGACAGAACGTCCCCCCTTTAAGATATGGAAGCACTCCATGTCTACGTTATGGAATTAAATTTCCTATATCCGTAGCTTCAGGGTATCTGTCTTCTTCCCTCTCATCTCCCCCTCCATCTCTCTCCAATTCTTACTCAAGTCTGCTCCCCAAAGTTTCCTTTCTCTTGAATGTCTCCCATGCGCGCTTGAAAGAGCGTCGCCGCTTCTGACATTTTTGAAAGATTTCTTGTGTGTGCAGTGGGATTTCCCTGCCACTATCGTTATCTTCGTCAGTTTTGGCGATCGTCAGGAGATGGTCGGAGGTTGGCACTGGTTTTTCCAAGTATCTCTTTAACAGATTTAATTGGAAAACCTGTTCCTTTCCTTGAATAGAGATCTGGTAGTTAGCCTTAGAAATCTTGTTCCGGACGGTAAACGGCCCTTGCCATCCGATCCTCAGTTGGTTGTTTTCGGTAGGGAGTAACACTAAAACTTTCTGTCCTGCTTCCAGTTCCCTTTCTTTCGCGACTTTCCTGTATCGGTTAGCGTGCTTTGTGCGTGCTCGCTTAAAGTTAGTCGTTGCTAGGTCCCATCCTAGTTTCAACCTATCCTTTAAATCCGACACATATTTATTTGCTGAGACAACTGTCTCATCAGCCTTCTGGTCTGTCAGCGACCAAAGTAAGGCTTCAAGCGGGCCCTTAATGGGTCTGCCAAATAAAAGCGTAGCTGGCGGAAATCCCGTGGACGTATGAGGAGATTCTCTGTAGCCAAATAAAGCTGCAGGAATACAAAGATCCCAATCGTCAGGTTTCACTTGTGCCAGTTTACTTAGCATCATGTTGAGGTTTCCGTTAACACGTTCCACGAGCACATTTCCGGCCGGAGTATAAGGCTTTGTGTAGATGTGTTTGGTCCTCAAGATCTTCACGATCTCATCCATCAACAGGTTTCGGTATGGGGATCCGTTATCCGTCAACACTTGCTGAGGAAATCCCAACCGAGTGAAAATCTGCACGAGGGCTTCTGCGACATGCTTGGCATCTGCGCATGTTAGAGGGATAGCTTCTGTCCATAAAGTGCACGTATCGACTAAGGTTAGGATGAACCTGTTCCTTCTTTTAGTCCTTTCTAAGGGTCCTAAAATGTCGATCACAACCCGTTCGAATGGTGTTCCCACTATTGGCATTTCACCCAACGAGACTGGGGGTGTCCGTTGCTTGGGTGGTACCCGTTGGAACTGGGCACAGGATTTGACATATCTGATAATATCAGTATTTACTCCTGGCCACCAATAATGAGTGGTTATCCGTTGGTTTGTGGCGTTCTGTCCCGTCCCATATGTCCGCTGAAATGAAGAGAGTGCCCCATTTCTAGGATTTGGCTTCTGCACTGTTTCGGTACTAGGAGCTGATTGTAACCTTGGTCAGGCTTGCCCGTTCTGCGATAAAGTACGCCATCCTTAGAAAAAATGTCCCCGTGCTGTCTGGGTTCCTTAGCCATGGGCAGTTTCCTAAAGCAGGGTGCCAAAGTAGGGTCCTTTTGTTGCGCTTCTTTAAGTTCCATGGGTAACAAATTAGGCGCAGGCTCCCGTTCCTTCATGGTTTGCCCTCTTGTAGTTACTGCTGCCACAATCGGCTCTTCCGGTTTCCCAATACACACGTATCTCCCGCCAAGTATGACTGGGTAGATGGGGTCATCCATAACCGCCGCTTTTATCACACCTCTGACAAAATCAGAGTGGATCTCCACCAATGCAATGGGAAGCGCTGTAGGTGCATCACTCTTAGAAACTCCACAAAAGTGGACGGTCTCTGCGGTCTCTTGACCGGGTTTAACCAGGTTTCTGGCGACAATGCAATCATAAGAAAGCCCCGTGTCAAATAAACAAGAAGTTTGAGAACCGTTCAATGTAACAGTACCTCGCGTTGAGGGTGTATCCCCACCAGGTTGGGAATCACTATCAATAATTCCGCCTTGCAAGACTGTTAGTAAGCATCCAATGAGTTTAGGCTCGGTGTGCTCACTCTGATCATTAGTCCCGTGCTCAGGGGTTCTCCCTTTGCCACCTTGACCTTTCTGGCTGCGCTGCCATGTAGGGCGGTCGGGTTGATCAGACTGTTTACTGTGGTTGGGGTACTTGTTTTTGTAGAACTTGGATTTTTCAGGAGGGGGGGTTTTGAGGTCCAGTTTCTCTGTGGTTATTTTGGTTAGAGACATGAGGAATATGAGAAGATTGGTCTAGATTATTTTTCCGAAAATGCTCTTCTGTCGGTTTACGTTTTGTGGCCGGTAGTTCAGCCAGCGAATTGTGATATCGCTCAGACTTTTCTAAGATGTCTTCAAGCTTTTCTGCACCCTGCTCAGCTAGAAATCTCCGGGTATCAGCAGACAAAGTGTTCTTTATTTGTTCTGTTAAAACAAATTCCTCCAGACCTTCATAGGTAGAGGGGAGCTGTGAAAGCTCAAGGCACTTTGTCAAATATCCCTTCAAACGAGATGAAAACTGCTGGAAAGTTTCAGAGCTCTCCTTCCTGCTGTTGCGAAACAGTTGCAAAAATTTGCGAGCATTCATTTTGAAGCGCTCCAGTAACGCTTTCTTCAACACATTAAATTAATATGAAACAAATATAAAGGTATGTTATCAGGCACTCGCAGGAAATAAAGAAGTAGAACACCAGACAACAGAAAAACAACAGACATGAGTGGCTTACCCAGGATTTGAACACTGGACCTTCCGTGCGACAACCCCGCCTAGCCATGCAAGCGAATCACACTATCCGCTCTGCCATCTACGCATCATCAAAAAATGATGTTTCAATGGCAGGTCAATAGTGCGAACCACAATACACGACACCAGAAGTCCTCCATGGGCAGTTCAGCCTATTAATGACGCAATCACTTCTGTTGTATTTCTATCAAGCAGTATAGGTCGAATCCAACAAGACCCTTAGGACCTTAATACTGTGTCCAGTAAATGATAGTAGACTAGAACAGTGAGAACAGGATAGTGGGTAGGTTTGGTATTGTACAAACATTTATTACAAATAAGGGAGGGAAACCTGAGGCCTGTAAACAGTAAATTAATATGAAACAAATATAAAGGTATGTTATCAGGCACTCGCAGGAAATAAAGAAGTAGAACACCAGACAACAGAAAAACAACAGACATGAGTGGCTTACCCAGGATTTGAACACTGGACCTTCCGTGCGACAACCCCGCCTAGCCATGCAAGCGAATCACACTATCCGCTCTGCCATCTACGCATCATCAAAAAATGATGTCCAGTGTTCAAATCCTGGGTAAGCCACTCATGTCTGTTGTTTTTCTGTTGTCTGGTGTTCTACTTCTTTATTTCCTGCGAGTGCCTGATAACATACCTTTATATTTGTTTCATATTAATTTACTGTTTACAGGCCTCAGGTTTCCCTCCCTTATTTGTAATAAATGTTTGTACAATACCAAACCTACCCACTATCCTGTTCTCACTGTTCTAGTCTACTATCATTTACTGGACACAGTATTAAGGTCCTAAGGGTCTTGTTGGATTCGGCCTATACTGCTTGATAGAAATACAACAGAAGTGATTGCGTCATTAATAGGCTAAACTGCCCATGGAGGACTTCTGGTGTCGTGTATTGTGGTTCGCACTATTGACCTGCCATTGAAACATCATTTTTTGATGATGCGTAGATGGCAGAGCGGATAGTGTGATTCGCTTGCATGGCTAGGCGGGGGTTGTCGCACGGAAGGTCCAGTGTTCAAATCCTGGGTAAGCCACTCATGTCTGTTGTTTTTCTGTTGTCTGGTGTTCTACTTCTTTATTTCCTGCGAGTGCCTGATAACATACCTTTATATTTGTTTCATATTAATTTACTGTTTACAGGCCTCAGGTTTCCCTCCCTTATTTGTAATAAATGTTTCTTCAACACATCATAGTTGTCTTGTTGGCTGGTCTCCAGTTTGGCGTAAACATCATACGCAGAACTTTTTAAAGCCTCGGAAAGCTTCATATTCCAACGCGACCTCTCTAAACCGTACAGAGTTGCAATTTTCTCAATTTTTTCTAGATACGTGTCAATCTTCTCATTAGGACAAGGGAAAGATTCTAGCGCAAAAGACATAGCAGTGAGATGAGTAGATTGAGTGTTAGAAGGATCAGTTAAAGAAGAATGAGGAGAAGACTCTCCATTGCTGGAGGTAGAGGCAGCACCACGATTTTGGACTTCTAGAGCTTTAAGAGCCAGCTCATGCTGTCTCTCCTTCTCTCGTTTTTCCCTCTCCTTCTCTCTTTCCTCCTGCTGTCTCTCCTTCTCTCTTTCCTCATGCTGCATCCTGCGAATTTCCATTTCTTCCTCAATCTTCTTCTGCTGTAATAGACGGGCTTCCGCTTCTTTCCTCTCCGCTGCTTTTTCCTTCTGCTCCACATCATATCTCTCAAGTTCGTCCCTCACGAAAGCTTTTGCTTCGTCACCGTCCAGTCCCTCTTCCATTGCTTCCTGTCTGAGCATCTGCCTCAGTTTCGCCCTCTCTGCCATAGTAAATAGGTGACTGAGACTTAGACGAGAAAGAGATAAGAAAAAGGATACACTAGTTCCTACCACTTACGAGAAATTACCAAAAAAAGATGATATACTTCACCCTGGGATACCTCCTCCAAAATATAGTATCTAACTATCGCTGCTATTAATCGGCAATAAAGCACCTAATGCAGACGACTACGCCAAATAAATGGTAGTTAAAATTACTCCCTGAAAAATACGTTGCTACAGTGGAAGCAAAATAATTATTGCGAAAATTTAAAGAGAAAAAAAAAATTCCCTTAATTTTTTATCCACTATCAAGTTTACCCCTGAAGACAGTTAGGGTAAGGGAGGTAATTAATCTGGACAAATAGTCCGAAACGCACTCCTTAACTTAGTTCAAACACCTTCCTGCTTCAGAACCCTGTGAATGTTATACACTCACAAACTTTACCAGCGTTTAGTATTACAAAATCAGTAACTAACATATATTCCGACAAAATCAACCTGTAACTCAAATGTATATATGCTCAAAAATGCTGTGGAAAAACCAATTAATAATTGTGTGGTCAGCACGCCCATAAACAGATCGATACGTCTAGGGGATAAATTATTTTTAAAAAATACAAAACTCACAAGACATCACACTCTTACTCTATATCAGAATAAAGAAAATTAATCCTGCAAACGAGCTGAATTTCGTATTTTCTGAGGACTAGAGTTCAATTCCCGGAAAAACGAGCCACCATTCTGTCGTCTCGTTTTCCTGTTCAAAAGTTCAAAATCCCGTTAGACGAGCCAACCATTTGTTCGTAGATTTTTGATAGGGAAATTAAGACTTGGGTTTGTCCCTTCTGAATAGGTTAGAACGAGTGATAGCCACAGTGAGATGTGATATTAGAAATAGAGTTCCACGAGTGAGATGGTAGAAATTTATAGAGGCTGTCCCGGAAAATCGAGAATCTCTCTCTCTTTCCGCCTATCTTCTACAACAGATCCAAAGGAGTCAGACAGTCTATAAAAAAATTATATATATTAATATATTTCTATCCACTCACGTGCACGCACATACAAGTGACGACAGTTAGACACACAGACGTGGGAAAACTATAACGATGATTATATAGATATTATGGGAACGAACTGACCATCACACTGAAATAAATGTAGGTATAGTTTATTTATCATAGTAAACTTACATCACAACATATGAAATACATCAAAAACATACACATAGTCATAAAAATCAAGGAATGCTACACTAGTGATAGTCCCGTTTGTATGATCCTCCCCTGGATATATAGCTCACAGTCCCGTTAGAAGAAAGTGATAACCACAAAGAGTTACAGATACATATGATTGAGTCTATGGTTTCCCCCTTTTAAGGTATGGACAGACTTGATACTCTGCTTTTCTAAGGGTAAATATTGTTAGCAATAAATTGCATAAAGGAAGTTACAACAATTAAGAAATCACTTAGTCCTGCATTCACTCTATTCATTCAGCAGTGATCACGTGCATTTGCTCATACTCACAGCTTTGGTAGCCACTTCTGGAAAATACAATTTTTTCAGGACAGTTACCTACAGAATCGTCACTGGCAGCCTTGACCAAGAAATCCCCAGTTCCAAAAAGACGGGTTGAATTCTTTGCTTTCGGGAACGATTCCTTGGGGGTGCGTATTTGTCGAATGTCTGTTTAAGTCACACAAAATTGTCCAGGTACGAACGTTAATAGCAAGCACAGTGTCACTAGCTTAGTTTTCTAGAAATAAGGAATGTCAGGTCGGTGGGTTATTTCAGGATAGGACTATAATCCGTCCCCACATCACTTGTCAAACTCCGTCGGAATGTTACTGACGTTAATAAGTTACTTGCCACACAGGCTAAAAATGTACTAGAGTTTTTCTCAGGAAGAATTTAATATGGCGCGATAGGCCTGTTTCTTCATTTATCCTTTAAAGTGCTCGTAAAAATTTTTGCACCAAGTCACTCTAAGGAAAATGGGTTAGTTCTTCACATGTATTTACTCTGTAGTAACGCCGGCAAAGTTTGGGTCACCCCAGTATTCACTGAATAAAGAAAAACCACATATGAAATATGTTACATATTATGTACTCAATATAACTTACGTTTTTTTTAAATGCAAGCGTACAGCTTGACTTATCATTTAAAACTTCCCGTGCAATAGGTTATATTTAAAAATGATCAATCCTCATGAATTAGGAATACGTGCGTATTCCGTATTAACAGTCATAGACTGGGTGATGCGCCAGACAACAGAGGGCAGTCCAAGAGGAATAAGATGGACTACATTTTCAACATTGGAAGATCTGGAATATGCAGATGACATTGCACTGCTGGCACATTCACATCAACACATCCAGGAAAAAACGGATAGACTTGATAAATTTAGCCAGCAGGTGGGCTTGAACATCAATTTAAAGAAGTCTGAGGTCATGACGCTCAATGTGAGCAACCCTGAGCCCATATCAGTAAGGAATCAGCAACTGGTACAGACAGATACCTTCACATACCTAGGAAGCCTAGTAACACCAGACGGTGGGGCAGGCAAAGACATCAACATCAGAATGAATAAGGCAAGAACAGCCTTCTTTAGCCTAAATAACATCTGGAAGTCCTCCCAATACAGCTCAAGCACAAAATTAAGATTATACCAGAGTTGCGTGCTTTCTGTGCTTCTCTATGGTGCGGAATGCTGGAGAGTCACAGAGAAGGAAATGTCAAAATTGTCCTCTTTTCACACAACATGCCTAAGAAAAATTAACCGAATCTTTTGGCCGAATACCATCACCAACCAAGATCTGCTTACTCGTAGCAAGCAAGAGGACATGCATACCATAATAGCTGGCAGACGCTGGAGAAAGAATGAACCAGAGTTGGGGCACTGTACGAAGGATGGCCACCGACCGTGCAAAGTGGAATCAATTTGTTGTTGCCCTACAAGACGCCACTAGGCGTGATGGCCACTGACTGCTTTTACGGTCGGTGGTTAAGGATCGAAGAAGAAGAAGAAGAAGCGTATTCCGTCAACACTCATGAGTTTTCTAGCATTTATAAGTTAGTTTAGAAAAATTGTTCTCGTCTGATTATTTAGCAGTAAAATTAAATTCATTATAGCTACATTGTTGTTTAAGCTAGAAATTATAATTTATTCTGCTTTCCACTGAAACACGTCACTAGAAAATAATACAGACTATATAAATTAAGCACTCTGCACCAAATCTAACTAGTGAAATATGAAATACGCGATTATCACTTTAAACACTTCACAAAATACTAGATATTTAATATAATATATTTACCTCCATACAGAACTACAGACTAAACCATGAACTAGAATACTGCAATCTAATGGTAGTCTAGAGCTCGGCAAAATGGCCAAGAAACTCAGACTTCGCCAAAACACAGATATTTTGATCTAGCACAGCGATCTGTCTACTGCAAAATTTAGGAGCAAGAATGAAAAAAAAGTTTCAAACTCTGGTTAATATCTATCAAACAGACAAAGAGGTGAACGTTTATTTCGCAAAACGAAATAATCTCCCCTTTCCTTCTTTAACACTTACGTAACTAGAAGACCACCATGAACTGACATTCGTGCGTTTTCACACCTCGCGCGGACCAGGCCAACCGTGAGTGCCTTGTCAGCTGGGATTTCCAGACAAATGTCTCAAACTGCGCCGAGGAGATGTCGGCTATCGCGCCTCACTGAGCGTTCAGCCGACACAACTCGTTGTGGCAGGTGAAAATGCAGACAAATTTGTCGCCTATAGGTCTGGCGAAAGCGAATATTCACGGTGTATTTCGTCTGGTGCAGGGAAGGCTGTAGACATATGTCTGCTTCTATGTCTGGCCAGACGAATATGTTCACAGTTTGGTCCACTGACACCTAATGCCATAGAATGCATTTAACGCTCTCCCGTCTAGTGTAGAGACTGATACGTTATGTCATAAATGCGTTTACCAGTATGAGAAAGAAACCGGTAAAGTTGAGAATGAGGAAGAAAATATTTTTTGCAAACGAATGGATGCGAAAAATACAGGATAAAGGTAAAGAGTGATAATAAATTAGAGGAT
Source organism: Oreohelix idahoensis (assembly GCA_024509875.1). NCBI lineage: Eukaryota > Metazoa > Mollusca > Gastropoda > Stylommatophora > Oreohelicidae > Oreohelix > Oreohelix idahoensis. The sequence continues at coordinate 76,444 of JAMPIV010001659.1, forward strand.
ACGGGTGAAAGAAAAAGAAGAGGATATAGGCAATTCAATGATCATAAAACCTCTGTGACAATGAGAAAAACATGGAAAGAACTTAAGCTGATGGCATAAGACAGGAGGACTTTGTGTTTGTTGAGGGCCTATGCTCCTTGAGGAGCTAAAGGGTATTGATTGACTGATTAATTGTAGCGATTGTTCTAGATGTTAGAAATAATAACAATAAAGAGAAATAGTTGTCTAAATAATTCATAAATAATTAAAGGAAGTAGATTACAAACAATTGGATCAATAAAAATTAACGTATGTTAGTTCTCACCAACAGAGATAGATTCTTTCTTTTCTTTTCTTTTCTTCTGATTCATTGGCAGCGAGTTATCCACTCTTTTGCCCTTTAGGGGACGAGTTATTTACTCATACCCTTGAGCCAGTTATGGGAGGTGTAGTGTGGGCTTTGTTTGAACCCCAAGGGAGCATCCTAGACTCAGCGGTATGGTACACCAGGCCCACTTTGGCGTGCGTGCGATACCAAGAGGTTTGATACTCTCTACCCGGTGCAGGGGGGTTATATCTCCGAGACAAGACTGACACGAGCAATCAGTCACCGGCCATGGCACGAGCAGCCAGACAGCATAGTGGCGCCACCATATGGCTGTCAAATGTGGGCTTTCTTGCAACCCCAGGGAGCATCCTAGACTCAGAAGCATATTGCACCAGTCCCACTTTGGAGTGTGTGCCATGTTCCGAGGTTTGATGGCTCTCTACCCTGCACCAGTCCCACTTTGGAGTGTGTGCCATGTTCCGAGGTTTGATGGCTCTTTACCCTGCACCAGTCCCACTTTGGAGTGTGTGCCATGTCCCGATGTTTGATAGCTCTCTACCCTGCACCAGTCCCACTTTGGAGTGTGTGCCATGTTCCGAGGTTTGATAGCTCTCTACCCTGCACCAGTCCCACTTTGGAGTGTGTGCCATGTTCCGAGGTTTGATGGCTCTCTACCCTGCAAAAGAGGTTATATCTCCGAGACGAGGAGCAGTCTTGGGCTTTGTTGCAACCCCAGGGAACCTCTTGTTGGGTAGCGAGGGTGCAATGCCACGAGAAAAGAGGTTCTCTACCCTGCAAAAGGGGGTTATATCTCCGAGACAAGAATGCGGTATCTGGCAGAGTAGCCAGTCACCGTAGCGGATGTATCGAGGCTTAGGCGCAGCCAAGCCTCTACCACTGCCGAACTGCATTACCAAGAAGACACACAGCTCTGCCCCACCTGAACTGGGAAGACCCGGCAACCGGGACCACTCACAGTCCCGATAGGACACGGCAAGTCTATTTACTTGTTCATTAATGGCGTAGCTGCGACTGAGCCTCTACCACTGTCAACGGACGTTATCTAGACGGACACAGACACATAGCACTGCCTCTACTAAACTGGGAAGACCCGGCGGCCGGGACCACGCACAGTCTCGAGAGGACAAAGATCGCTGGGAGGGAACAGAGATAAATTAAAATAACTACTAAGAACTGCTTACTCGGAGTAACCAAGAGGACATGCACACCATCATAGCTGGCAGACGATGGAGTTGGGTTGGCCACGTCCTCAGAAGAAACCCCGATGCCATCACAAGAACGGCTATGCTATGGACCCCTGAAGGAAAGCGAAAGAGAGGCCGACCAAAAACAACTTGGCGTAGAACTGTGGAGGCCGAGATGCAAGAATGAACCAGAGCAGGAGCACTGCACGAAGAATGGCCGCCGACTGAACAAGGTGGAAGCAGTTTGTTAATGCCCTACAAGACGCCACCAGGCGTGATGGCCACTGACTGCTTTGACAGTCGGCGGCTAATGATCAAAGAAGAAGCAGACCAAGAGATGTAGATCTTATTTCTCGATATTCCATGCCTCCCGATTGCATATAACCTACTTCTCTAGGCCATTTAGTTAAGAGCTGAAAGAAGATGGCTCCGAGTAGTTGGGGGTAGGAGGGGCGCTCTGAAGAGACAAAGAAAAAATAGGCCTACTGCAACTTTCAGGTATGACGTACAAAGCACTTAATATGTGGTGGTTGTGCTTATGGGCATGTTAACGTCATAATGTAAAACAAATAACTACAGAAACCACGGCTGCAACAACCGCATGTATCTGCTTAATGCTGGCTTCCGGCAAGGGTACCAGCTGCAGTGGTAAAATTATGATGACAGAAGACGTGGAAGTAAATTTTTTTGGGGGTTTTTTTGGTTCGGTTTTTGCCTTCTTCTGGCGAGACGCGTTCCTTTCAACCAATTTGATTATATCAGAGCGCATTTACCATCCACAACAAAAAGTTTACTTTGTTGACTGCTAACCCGATCAGCGTTGATAGATACTAAGTCCTGAAAAGGACTAACATTATCTATCTGCTAGCATGAAGCCATAAAAAAGACTCACCAGCTACGCCAACGCCCTAGTTTGTTAATGGAAGTAAATAAATATTAGACAAACATAAAGGTATGTTTTCAAATGATAACGATGACAGACCATAATTTTACAGTTATTTTGTCAGAAAAGAAAAGAATCCCATAACACGCCCATTGAGGCATATTGGGAATATGGTGTAAGGCCCATTTTTTCTTGACTAGGTGATGTGGTCAGCATCACGCCGGCCGCCTTAACCTTCCCAGAGTTCCTCTGGTACCAGATTCTTGAGGCTGGGTCGTCCCCAGAGCCGTTTGCGGTCTGAAAAAATCCCACCTCAACTGGGGATCGAACCATGGACCACCGAGCTAGGAAGCCAGTGCACTAACTACTGCGCTACCGCGGCTCTATTTTGTCAGAGCCACATGTTTAGTCTGGGAGCCGCTGTAGCGTAGTGGTTAGTGCACTGGCTTCCTAGCTTAGTGGTCCATGAATTGGGTACCAGAGTAACTCTTGGAAAGTTAAAGCGGCCGGCATGATGCTGACCGATACACTAACCCTAAGTGTGCCGATGGTCAAGAAATTATAGGCGTAACACCTTATTCCCAATATGCCTCAATAGGCGTGTAAAAGGATCCTTCCCCTGTTCATGTTTATTCATCGATAGTTCTTATTTCCAGCTTATCGATCAGGTGGTATCTCAGCTTATTGTTACCCGTGCGGAGCCTGAAGTTGAATACTCGCTCTCTTCTAATGAGCTGGTGCCAGACATTGTTTTTACCTGTATATACAGTGGCGTACTACGGGGATGCGAAGTGGGGTGCGTTTGCCTCGAGTGACAGCCAGGAGGGAGGTGCCATTGGACACTATTTTATAGTAGTGTGCCGTTTAAAAATCTGATTGCAAGCATAATATATCTTTCTGTGTGTGTGGGTTTTTCAAGGGGGGGGGGGGTACCAAACGTAGGAGCCGCTCCGTTTGTCAAATACGCTCCTGCCTGAACACAGAAATAAGAAAAGAAGAAAGCCCGAGGCATGTAAATATATAAACATAAATAGCAGGTACGCTTTAGACAGACAGAGAATACTAGACAACAAAATTGTAACACAGTGATAGACTCACCTGGGAATGTAACCAGGGACTATCTACTCCAGTAGTCAAGATTGTTGAGGACTCTTTTACATGTCATAGTCAGAAATGGTCTGTGTTCGTCCAAGCGTAACAGGTGTCCGTGACACAAATAGGACAGGCTCAGTTTGGCCACTGTGAATGTAGAGTTGAATGTTGAAGAATGTCCAGTGTCAATGTTGGAAACGATTCTAAGCAGGCCCTGGTTGGCCGCAATAATGCTGGCATTCGTTAGATGACTTGAAAGTATTGAGGTGTTGTATTAATATAGAGTGTGAGTAGACCTCAATGAATGCAAATGCGTGTATGAAAGTTCGTGGAAGACAATGCATCTAAATGACATCACACTTGTTGTAGTAATTACATGCAGTAATTCACATAGTTCTTGGAACACCTCTGACGTTTGATTGACTTTAATACATCACAACGACAGGTACGCCGACATCAACATAAAATAGTCATTGAAAATTCAGGACATAGCATGTATGAATACAGTTCATCAGCCAGTGGTGCATGTATATAATAAAGCTGATGTCGTACAATTCCACCTTCGTCAGCTACAGCAAATATGTGAGTTTACACAACTCTTTTCTGACATCAGTAAGTCAGATATATATATATATATATATATATATATATATATATATATATATATATATATATATATATATATATATATATGGGTCTACAGCAGGCCGCGCAATATGGCGGGCTTATAGATATGATGGCATCCGTGATATTTCTATAACAAATAGGGTGAGTCAAACCTTGTTAAATGGCATCACCGCAGATAGCGGGATACAGCACCTGTAAAGTTCTTTGGGCATACACCAGCCCAGTGCATTTAATATTAGAATACTTCGTGAGCTCCATTACTAGTATTCATAGATGGATTCTTTCCCGCCCAGGGAAAAGTCGCTAGATGCTACAAAAAGTCATATATCATTCTGGCAATTAAGAAACTGTTTTAAGGGTAAATTACCTTAATGTCCCTCCGAATAAATATCACAAAAACTCACTCGCCTCCTAGGCGCATCAGAATATAACATTGGGGAACACTCTTTAACCAACTTAGTCGAACACACAGAGGACTTTCCCCAAAACTGTCTTGACCCTTTCAAAACTACAGCTCGACTCCTCTAACACAGGATGTCTTCAATCGCGCCAGAATCCTCGCGCATGCGTTGTGATACCCTAGACCCTTGAGCTAAACTCAGATGGGTGAACATGTCAGGAAAAGCTGACATCGGTTCTAAAATTAGACGCTGGGTTAACAGACAAGTGGGACAACCACCACTGTTAACTACAATCCCAGTCAAAAATGAGTACCTCCCCTTTGATCAAGAAACTATTAAATTAAAGTCTCCAAAATTAACCAGGTACATTTTAACATACTATAGATTCAGTAAACTGACCGCAACAGTTTACCCCCCCCACCCCCCCCCCCCCCCCCCCCCCCCCCCCCCCCCCCCCCCCCCCCCCGAAAAAAAAAGAAATATTTTTTGTGAAATACCTCGAAGTGCAAGATACAACAAGCTCATAACGCACAAATAATGCGCAGATGAGAAGTATCATAAATGAATATAACGCCTAATATGAGGCTAACTCGACGCATAGAACGTCAGGTGAGAATATATCTCAGCACATTAGAGAAAGCATTTCTCTAAGTATACACGTATCCTGGGAGGTGCCACCAACGTACACTACAGTGCTGACAAAGTTACACTGCTAACAAAAAATTACATACATATCATATTATACACTTGTATTACATCAAGTACTTTATTTCCAAGTTTAGCAATGGACAAATCATCAAAAAGAGTGATACAATCACTTTAACCAATAAAGGTACATTATTCTAACATGCAATATATTATTTAATATAATGTTATACAATATTAATAATATAGCAGATAAATGATGTCGCAGATCAAATTCTAAGCGGGCGCATCTACAGTGTCGACCGACTGTAAGTAAGGACATCGTAATACATCATAGATGACAACATGTACAGATTCTCCCAGCACCAGTAATGATTCTGCTGAGAAAATACAAATAATTCTATATGATAACCGTAAGATTTTCTAATATACAGCAATCAAACATTCATTATAAACTATAAACTGTGGCTTTGCGAACTTTCGTCCCTTATATTGCTATAACTAAACCTTCCTCCGTTATACCAAAGATGGTAACAGAGAAAGAAATCTCCTAATTTACAACTTTAAGGTGAACACAAATGTGTTAACATATACTATTATAGTAAAGAACTGTCATAAGTCTAGACGTGTATCAGGAAATTTAGAACACAAGAGTTAAGTGGAGTCATGTGGGCATCTAGACAGTATATCCGCCATGACATTATCCGAACCACGGATAGCTCGTACCGTGAAATGAAAAGGCTGAAGAGCAATGGCATATCGAGTGGATCTCGAGCTCTTCAAATTCTTACTCTGAATAGATTTAAGAGCTTTTTGGTCGGTTTCCACAATGAAATGCGCACCAAGAAGGAATCTTTGTAACTTAAGGATTGACCAAACCATAGCCAACAATTCACGGTCTAGAACCGAGTAATTCCTTTCTGCCGCATTCAGTTTCCTAGAGATATACATTACAGGATGCAGAGTTCCTGAATACTCCAGCATTAATGCCGCCCCGATCCCCGTGGATAAGGCGTCACTACAAAGAACAAAAGTCTTATCAGTAACAGGTAGCATTAAGATTGGAGGAGATGAGAATAAATTTTTAATCTGATCCAATGAAGATTGGCATTCATGGGATCAGCGCACCATATTAGGAGACCCTTTCTTTAATAGGGTTGAAAGAGGTGCCATAATCGAAGATAGATTCAGAATGAATCTCCCGTAAAATTGTATTAAACCTAAGAGACTACGTACTTGCTTCTTCGTCTTAGGAATGGAAATGTTTAGTATCTTAGAAGTGTTGTGGTCCTCTGTCTTCAAGAGACCATGACCAACACGGTGACCCAGGAAAGAAATTTCACTAAACCCGACATAGGCTTTAGAGGGTTTTGCAGTCAAACAATGCTCACGTAGAGTAGATAGTAACTCATATAAACCCAAATAGTGATCTTCCCAAGAATCACTGAAAAGACAAATATCGTCCAAATATGCAATGACATCTGAACGATATGAGAGAATTCAACGCATCATGCATACGAAAGTAGCTGGAGCGTTCATAAGGCCGAAAGGCATGAAATTCCATTGAAATAAACCCCTAGGTGTTGAGAAAGCAGTGAGAGGTTTGGCTCGTTCAGTTAACGGAACTTGCCAAAAACCGTTTGACAAGTCTAGTTTGGTAAAGAATCGAGAATTAGAAAGTCTAATAAGTAGATCTTCTAACAAAGGCATAGGTTCAGCATCAAATTTCGTAACTTGGTTTAATTTGCGATAATCAACGCAAAGACGTATGTTATTGTCTTTCTTTTGAACAATAACCATGGACGAAGAGTATGCTGAAGTGGATGGTTCAATAATTTTTAATTGTATCATTTCATCCAATTCTTTCTCGACTTGTGTCTGAAAATGAATAGGGATAGGGTAAGGTCTGACCCTGATAGGATTATGGTCGGTAAGTATTATGTCATGTTCAATGACACTTGTGTGTCCAGGAATGTCGGTAAGGACATCCCGAAAAGTTTGTAACGTAGAAGAAACTTGTCGCTGTTCCTCAATTGATAAATTAGGAGAAACAGTAACGTTTTTCCATGATTCCGTAGAATGAAGTGGAATCACTGAAAGAGGAAGATTAACATCTGAGAAAATAGTTTCCTCATCCTGTATTACCGACAGGGATGAGTAATGACCAAGTGGGACTGAAGCATCGTCCGTAGCCTGGAAAATAGGCTGCAAATAGTCTGGTCGTTCATGAAATTCCGTAAGCATATTTATGTGAAAAGTTTTATGCTTTCCATCAATATCGACAACATAGTCGACATCGGAAATTCTTGAGACTATTGCATACAGACCTTTCCATGCAATAAGAAGTCTGTTTTCCTTACAAGGGAGCAAAACAAGTGCTTTGTCGCCAGGACAAAGTTGTCGCAGGCATCTATTCTTATTTGCAAACCGCCCTGCCTTTTCTTTAGCAAATTCGGACGAGGAAGTTGCTAGTTTGCATGCCTCCATAATTTTCTGCCTGAGAGCAATGAGATACTCATAAGAAGATTGAGTGTCATCGTTAATATTATCAGCAGTTATAAGATCATGAAGTAAAGACATAGGACCGCGCGGTCGCGCGCCAAAGACAAGTTCGAACGGAGAAAAACCTGTATGTTCATTGGGGAACTCTCTATATGCAAAGAGAGCAGCGGGTAAAACCCTGTCCCAATCCTGAGGATGATCCTCAGTTATCTTACCAAGTAAGTTCTTTAGTGTTCCGTTCAGACGTTCGACTAACCCATTAGACATTGGGTGATAAATACTACTCAGAGACCTTTTAATATGCAGAGTAGACATCAACTGCGACATAGTGTCTGATATTAATTGGGTGCCATGGTCTGACAATATTTCTCCTGGAAATCCCAAACGAGAAAATATCAGCCATAAAGCGTCTGCGATATCGACAGTGGATATGCTCTTAAGAGGTATAGCCTCTGGCCAACGTGTGCACATGTCAACACATGTTAGGATAAATTGATGTCCCCTGGCTGACTTAATCTTAAACGGGCCAATAATATATATTGCCATTTTCTGAAACGGCCGCATAGGAATATCTGCAGCCTGGATAGGTGCAGCATGACGTGGGCCTCTTGATTTAACTTCTTGACATGTTTTACAAGATCGGCAATAAATACGTATGTCTTTATTAACAAACGGCCAAAAGAAAGCCGCAAGAACTCTTGACTTAGTACGGGAAAAACCCATATGTCCAGCACACTGAGAGTCGTGTGCATGTTGCAGAATTTGCACTCTTATACTCTTGGGCACGAGAATTTGTGAATGCATAGACGTAGACGAGTCTTGTACCATACGTACAAGTACGCCCTTCTTCATTGTAATCCAAGATTTGCGATTTGTGTTCTGATTTGGATCACCTTTTTTTGCAAGGATGAAGAATTTTTTTAAAGAAGGATCATCTTCTTGCAATTTTATGAAAGAGTCACGTGAAATTACCAAGTGATCATCTTGGCTATGCACTTCATTACTTTCTGTTGATGAAGTTTGAGGCATATTAAGAGCTTGTGCTCTTGAGACCACTGCATTGGCAGCTAGGATATTTTGCTCTTCCCAGGCAGCAATCTGCTGCGGGGTGCATTCCTTAACTCCGTGAATACGACCGATGATAAGATCCGCAATTGGCTTCGGTAGAAGACACGCGTGGACATCTCCCGTAAAGAAGGGAGTAGCAATGTGAATGATAGCAGTTGGATATTTTTCCAAAGTGCCACCAAATGTCACACATTTGACCACTTTTCCAGTGGCACAGGTAGGATCTATAAGAGATTGCTTAACTCCCATAGTAGTGCATCCAGAATCGAAAAGTACAGAGACTGGATTACTATTCACTAGACCTTTATGTAAGACAAGAGATCCCCTCCCGTCATGCGCAACTGCAGCAGGGAGAGCGGGAAGAGGGTGACCACAACTTAAAGTACTTACAGTAGTTGGTTCGAACAATGTTGAGCATTGGGGGCATTGAGATGCCCTCCCAAAATCAAACGCAGAACAAGTGATAGCATTAGAGTTTTTATTATCATTCACTTGACCACAGGCTCCTTGAGGCTCTTGTTGTGTAGAGTTTGCCTGGTGATAAGATCTATGTTTGTTATGTTGAGATCTACCACGATTATTATTCTCTCTGAAATTGTCATTGTTTACCCTACCGTGACCATAGTTCTGGTTCGAATCCCAGTTTCCATAGTCACTATTGTCATTTCCCCATTGATTAGAGTATCTACCTGTTTGGTTTCGATGTCCCCGCGAAGAATAGCCTTGATAGTTCCTATTGTGACTCCCTCTGCGAAAGTTTCCATAATTATTGGACCCAAAATAACGAGGACTGTGAGATCGCCTCCAGTTCTTTGAAGCAGAACCATTATGTGATGGGTTACCTTGATTTTGATCATAATTACGATTACTCTTCTTATTAAAGTTGTGTTGAGCACCTTGAAATTTACGAAGAAAGTTAGGGCCGTATGGTGCTGCAGAAGCAACTGGCAAACGTTCTTTAACTTTAGAATTGCTAACAGTAACATGAGGCAGTTTCAGGTAGCATATTCTTGAAATGAAGACAATAACCTTCTTCGGGAAGTTGATATTTCTTTAATAAGCTTCTAACCTTTTATTTTCATTTTCCATTTGTAGCTGGATTTTTTTCTCCTCAGCCTCTCTTTCTAATCTTTTATTTTCATTTTCCATTTGTAGCTGGATTTTTTTCTCCTCAGCCTCTCTTTCTAATCTTTTATTTTCATTTTCCATTTGTAGGTGGATTTTTTTCTCCTCAGCCTCTCTTTCTAATCTTTTATTTTCATTTTCCATTTGTAGCTGGATTTTTTTTCTCCTCAGCCTCTCTTTCTAATCTTTTATTTTCATTTTCCATTTGTAGCTGGATTTTTTTCTCCTCAGCTTCTAACCTTTTATCTTCAGCCTCTTTTTGTAACCTTTTATCTTCGGATTCTCTCTTTTGTTTTTCCATTTCCATCTGGAATTTCCTTTCATCTGCCTGCATCTGCAACCTTAAATTCTCAGCTTCTATTTTCTTTTGTTCATTTTCCATTTTCTGTCTCTTTTCTTCCGACTTCAATGCCTTGGCATATTGAACAGTCGCGAATTCTTCCAACTTCTCACCAGATTTACCAAAGGATTTCCCTTGCTCAATAAAGTATTCAAGTGTAGACATTATGTCTAATATTATGAGCTCAGTATCCTGAAATAATAAATTACCTTATTTCAACCTTAATGGTAACAAGTCTTTTAATAAAGCACTTGTATAATCAGCTCACTTTATCCCAACCTCTGTGGGAGACAAGTCTTTGACAAAGAACTTGTATAATCACCTTTATAATAATATTACCAATAATCACCTCTATAATTTAAGTACCCTATAGTACCAATAGTGTATGACTATATATAAATATATAAACAGCAACGGAGCCGCGCTGGTGTAATGGCTACAACGTTGTACTGGCGACCAGGTGTTCATGGTTCAAACCCGGCCGTCGGCGTTTGAAGAAATGTTTACGACCGGAAATTTGACTGAATAATCTGAACGGCTCCTGCACATAAATCCCGTGTGGATGGGAAAGAGCGAAGCTCCTGACCGGGTTGGAAGGAAAGTCCACTGACCCCCCAGCCTCGCAATGACATGTCATTGGGCCGAAAGAGCCGGAAAGCTCGAGTGCCGCTGGTTATAGAAAAAAAATATATATAAACAGCGTATGACAACAAATACTTACATAAACAAAGAACAAGCATCAAAGACAACACAATAACATTCGCAGAAATCAAATAAGCATTAAAGCGGAACTAAAGAAAATATCACAAAGCATGTGATGATAACTGCAACTGTAAACAAAACAAATTACGCAACAGTGTATAAACACAAAGGTTGTATATAGCAAAACGAAAGGAAGAGAAGACGAACAGATACAAACAAATCAAATAAAAAAACTATAGAACAGCAAAAATAATGACAATAACGACAAAGAAAAGTACACCTCGTCACAATTAAACAAAAATAGCAACAAATTGTCGCTAGCAATTTCCACAAAAGGAAATTTGCACAGTCCCTAAAGAACGCTTATAGTAGGCCCTCTGTTACGTGGGATCTCCTACCACAAGACAACATGTAAACATAAAAGCATAAACAAGGATGTTTAAATGTGGAAGGCTTAGTTCATAACACAATACAAGGCACAGTTCACAACAATAAACAGGCCACTTATCTTTACACTCCTATCGTCAACAACAGCAACGATGAAGAACTATCGTCAGCATTCTAAGGATTAGATGATCCAACGCTGAGAACACTTCAGAACTTGCTTCCAAAATGATGATAACGGTGATAATAACGGCACTTGACCTTCTTTACTACTGCATCAATGAAGGTATAGTAATTTGACCTTCTGACCTAGTTACGTCCTGATTAGCTGGGGTAGTCAACGTGCCAACAGACTACACAGCGCTGAGTACTCTCAATTGTAGACGAACTTGATATCTTCCAAAATAGCCCCATCAAGCTGGCACACCATAATGTTGAGGACTGTTTTACATGTCATAGTCAGAAATGGTCTGTGTTCGTCCAAGCGTAACAGGTGTCCGTGACACAAATAGGACAGGCTCAGTTTGGCCACTGTGAATGTAGAGTTGAATGTTGATGAATTTCCAGTGTCAATGTTGGAAACGATTCTAAGCCACACAGGCGGGCATAATTATATACAGGCCCTGGTTGGCCGCACCAATGCTGGCATTCGTTTAGATGACTTGAAAGTATTGAGGTGTTGTATTAATATAGAGTGTGAGTAGACCTCAATGAATGCAAATGTGTGTATGAAAGTTCGTGGAAGACAATGCATCTAAATGACATCACACTTGTTGTAGTAATCAGTAATTCACATAGTTCTTGGAACAACTCTGACGTTTGATTGACTTTAATACATCAAAACGACAGGTACGCCGACATCAACACAAATAGTCATTGACAATTCAGGACATAGCATGTATGAATACAGTTCATCAGCCAGTGGTGCATGTATATAATAAAGCTGATCTCGTACAATTCCACCTTCGTCAGTTACAGCAAAATGCAGCAAATATGTGATTTTACACAACTCATTTCTGACATCAGTAAGTCATATATATATATATATATATATATATATATATATATATATATATATATATATATATATATATATATATATATATATATATATATATATATATATATATATATATATATATATATATATATATATATATATATATATATATATATATATATATATATATATATATATATATATATATATATATATATATATATATATATATATATATATATATATATATATATATATATATATATATATATATATGGGTCTACAGCAGGCCGCGCAATATGGCGGTCTTATAGATATGATGGCCTCCGTGATATTTCTATAACAAATAGGGTGAGTCAAACCTTGTTAAATGGCATCACCGCAGATAGCGGGATACAGCACCTGTAAAGTTCTTTGGGCATACACCAGCCCAGTGCATATAATATTAGAATACTTCGTGAGCTCCATTACTAGTATTCATAGATGGACTCTTTCCCGCCCAGGGAAAAGTCGCTAGCTGGCTACAAAAAGTCATACATCATTCTGGAAATTAAGAAACTGTTTTAAGGGTAAATTACCTTAATGCCCCTCCCAATAAATATCACAAAAACTCACTCGCCTCCTAGGCGCATCAGAATATAACATTGGGGAACACAATCTTTAACCAACTTGGTCGAACACACAGAGGACTTTCCCCAAAAACTGTCTTGACCCTTTCAAAATTTCAGCTCGACTCCTCTAACACAGGATGTCTTCAATCGCGCCAGAATCCTCGCGCATGCGTCGTGATACCCTAGACCCTTGAGCTAAACTCAGATGGGTGAACATGTCAGGAAAAGCTGACATCGGTTCTAAAATTAGACGCTGGGTTAACAGACAAGTGGGACAACCACCACTGTTAACTACACTCCCAGTCAAACATGAGTACCTCCCCTTTGATCAAGAAACTATTAAATTAAAGTCTCCAAAATTAACCAGGTACATTTTAACATACTATAGATTCAGCAAACTGACCGCAACAAAGATAGAACCATGTTACCTGGATTTAAGGACTATGTGTGTGTGTGTGTGTGTGTGTGTGTGTGTGTGTGTGTGTGAGTGAGTGTGTGTGTGTGTGTGTGTGTGTGTGTGGTGCTATAAATTCGTCACACTACCTTGGATGTCGCGACTTGAGATTGATTAAGAAAATTACAATTATTGTGCACTACAATAGGTATAATTGGATTGTTTGTCCTGTTATTGTTCTTATTTCTCTGAAGAATTGAGTATCTCATTTCATACTTGTAGCACATTGTTATTCTTGTGATTACATATTTTTTATGGGGGATATTTTCTGTTTCCCTTTTATATATATTGTTTTTGTTGTTTGTTAAATAAAACTCAGAAGAATCGTCCCACAATCTTAACTGTCAGCCTAAGATCCGATTTTCCTACTTCTTACAGTCTGTCTAGCATGCACGACTGAGAGAGTGAATGGCCATTAAGACATCAACAAGTAAGAGTGACTAGGAGAGAGAGAGAGAGAGAGAGAGAGAGAGAGAGAGAGAGAGAGAGAGAGCGAACATACATACATTATTTTTCCTGGGACACTCACGAATGACACTCAGTGATACTATGTTCCTCTTATTATCAGTCATCTCATTTGAAATCTTTAGCCATATCATTTTCTTATATTACCCCACGACAATAATGTAGAAACATGGACAATGAACACGCAATTAGAATAAAGAATTGAGTCTCTCCAGATGTGGATATATAGAAGAACGGGACACATCTCCTGGAAAGAGGTCATAGAAAACCTAGGAATGGATGGAGATTTGTTGAAGGAGATCAAAATTAGACAGCTAAAATATTTTGGCCAAGTAAAAAGACATAACACCTTACTGAAGACCATAACAGAAGGCAGAGTTGAAGGCAAACGTGCAAAAGGAAGACAGCGCTATAAGTCGGTAGATAACATCAAGAGATGGACAGGAAGGAGTCTTTCATAGTGCACCATCAAGACAAGAGACATAAGATGGTGGTGATTTATTGCAGCCGATCTTCGATGTGAAGATGACACCTTGTGGTGGATTAACACCGGGGAGGTTATTGATGGTATATAAAAAGAAAAATGTATGTGTCAACAGCGTGAGGTCAAGCTATGTAAGACCCTGAGTCTAATAGTTGAAAGTGGTGTTGCTGAGTTCTCAGGGGACCTAACGCTACCTCCCTCAGATCTCACGCTGTGCGATATTTTTATATCTATTGTGTGATGTTTTATATGGCTACGTGTCTAGGGTAATGCAAATGTAGTGATAAATGCCTGAAAACAAACACAATTTTAACTTATTGAAAATTAAATCAACAAGACCGGGGTTAAAGTTATAATATTATCTTACAATTTTAATTTCCTGTACCTCAAAATCTTTTGGGACAGGAATGTTTAAAACTTAAAATTGAAATGTGTTTATGTACAGCATTAAATCACTATATATATAGGACATCTTGTCCACAAATGTTACTACTACAATGTTTATAGAATTTTATTCCCTGATGAAACAATACTGTCTTATGAAGTGTCACTACTTGGAAGGACTGAGTGTCTCATTATTTCACAAAACAGTTTATTAGATGTGTGGAGAATACAACGTGATGAATTAACATAAGCCCGCAATCTGATGGCTTATCTTGTGGTTCCTTGGAAGATAGATGACTTGCTGGAACATACACACTCGTTCACTACAGTGTGTTCAGGAGGCAGATAAGACTTTAACATTCAATCAACCAGCATGTGGCCTCGAAAATCTGCAGCTCCAAGTATGGCTCACTGGGTAATATATGATTCAACCCTGCAACAAGAGGAACAAGCCTCCCTAAGTACTCTATATACATATGTGTATCTCCACAACTATTAATTAAACATCATCAAACAGTTTCCGATCAGCTTACCAATAGCTACAGTCCTTAATTTTATTTGTGAATGCTTCATACTTAGGGGGTATCTTCTTCTCCCCACATGGCTTCAACGCCCCTGTCACTATAATCTTTGTTATCTTCAGAATCATCATCTGGGTACATCCTTTTCTTTTCTCTCTAGTGAGTTGTTAACTCTGGTATTAGGACATTCTATTTATTTTTCAAAGTTATTATAACACTGTTATATATATATATATATATATATATATTTATTTATTATATATTTATATAATATATATATATATATATATATATATATATATATATATATATTATATATATATATATATATATATAATATATATATATATATATATATATATATATATATATATATATATATATATATATATATATATATATATATATATATATATATATATATATATATATATAAATATAAATATAAATATAAATATATATAAATATATTTATATTTATATTTATATTTATATAAATACAAGGGGATTGACAAAAGTCTTGGGCCTGACCATGAAGGAGTCACAGGAGAAAGATGAAACTTGGCACATTTAAAGTTCATCATATTTGCACTGAATGTGTGAAGTACGCGTTTGTTTCTTCAATGAGTTTTCCCGCTACGGTGCATGGCGCAATGTACCCTATTGACCTGATCTGCTGCTCCAAAGATTTGACAAAACAATGAAAAAGAAGGAGGCCAGAGCTGTGATAAAATATCTGATGTTTCAGGAAAAAACACCTACAGAAATACACAGGGAGATGGAACCAGTGTTTCGTGATTCTTGTCCTTCATATACTTCGGTAAAAAACTGGTGTCAACAGTTTAAGTGCGGCCGCTCAAATGTTGCTGATCTTCCAAGATCTGGTAGACCAGCCTCAGAGTGCAACGATGAAAATGCAACAAGAGTGAAGAAAATCATTGACCAGGATCGAAAAATGACAATTGTGGAGATAGCTAGTAGAGTAAAACTAAATGAAAGAACAGTTTATAGAATTTTACACAACAGACTGAACATGAGAAAAGTGTGTGCACGCTGGGTTCCGCGACTGTTGACACGTGAACAGAAGCAAACGAGGGTAAATTGCTGTCAACAGTTGCTCAAAAAGTGTCAGTCAAAATATTTTTTGGAGACCATGGTCACAGTAGATGAGACTTGGGTACACCATTATGACCCCGAATCCAAAATTGCCAGCATGCAATGGAAAACCCCGGGCTCCCCAACACCTGTCAAGCCGAGAGCGCAGAAATCTGCAGGAAAAGTGATACTGACTGTTTTTTGGGACGGCAAAGGTGTCCTTTTGAAAGATTATCTGCCTCGTGGCAACACAGTTAATGGACAGTACTATGCAGATCTTCTCACCAAACTAAGAAAGGTTGTGACCAGGAAACGAGGGATAATGCGCACTCAAAATCTTCCTTTGCTTCAAGACAACGCGCCCTCTCACAAAGCACGGCTTGTGCAGCTAGCAGCCAACGATTTGAATATTGAAATTCTTCCACACCCACCGTATTCTCCAGATTTGGCTCCATCAGACTTTTTTCTATTCCCAAATCTTAAAAAACAGCTAAAAGGAAATCATTTTGACAGCGATGAAGAGGTTATACTGGCATGTGATGACTGGTTTAGTGTGAAAAACAGGGTGTTCTACTCCCAAGGTCTTTTCAAGGTCAAGCTGAAATGGCAGAAGTGTGTCAATTCAGACGGTGGCTATATTAAAAAGGAATAAACACTATACAAAATTTCAGCTCTCTGTGACATGTCCTTCATGGTCAGGCCCAAGACTTTTGTCAATCCCCTTGTATATATCCATTTTCCAACACAATGTACTTTTATCTGCTTTCTAAGTCTACTTAGGCATGCCTGTGCTCCTAGTATGTCGCAAGCTTCCACAATGGCAAATGTCGCACAACACAAAAGTTTTGGGCGCCCTAACTGGGTTTGCCTCTACATATTAATAATATATATCAATAAAGTTATTTATCTTACCGCAATCAATGAAATAATTCACACAACTATAAGGTTAACTGGCAATCAATGGCACAAGTGCAGATCGCTTGTCGTCCAGACCGCAAAGGCAATGCTATGCTTCTGATCTTAACCAAACGTTGATGAACACAAATATTTTCAAGTGGCAGCTTATGCTTTGCAAGCGATAGTTTTATTTCCCCTACCTAAACCAGCACCACCCAATCAAATCAAGTCAAACGGATTTGACTTTAAAAAAAAAAAAAAAAAAAAAAAAAACACGCGTTTCGAAACTGTAACATCCGAAGATTTTCAAAGTCGAGCGGTTACCACTGTGTATGTCTGTCTGTCTTCAATTTTTATTTTCTACGATATCTCTGTTATTATTGAAGCTATTTTAAAATTGGAAAGTGATTATTAACCGGACAATTGTCCTTTATCTAGCCAGTATGTTTTCACTTACTTCTTTATCCTAGTTTTCATTTTTGTACTTTTCTACTTTATTTATTCAGAATAACATACTTTTACTCTAATGGCTAAATCGTTCAGCGGTCGTTCACATTTAATTGGGGCGGGTGGAGTTTGCGCGTCTGTGTTAGGGGATGGGACTTACCCCGCGTTGAGTGTTTGAAATTCAAATTGTTAGTTGGCGATCGCCCTAGTAACCGTTGCTAAGGCAGTAGTTATTAATAGATTTTACAAGTTAGTTAATTCAAATCTTGGACCAGCGATGGCCTTGGGCAAAAAAAATTTCAAACATGTTGTAGTTATTTATAGTTACAACCTGTCTCTAAATAATAGGGCGGGTGTCTATGCGGTTTCAGGGATGGGTACCCTCTTCCAACTTATGGTAACAAAAATCAAGTATTGTCCAATTCTAAGCTGAAAGTTTGACCTTTGTCCTTAACATTTTCAAATATAATAGTGGGTTTAAAAGTGGTAATATTACGTTACTAGATTTGGAAAATTGAGCGGGAGGGGTTAATACTGAGTGATCTTATCACACACCTGATGATGATAAGCGCAAACCACACCAATTCATTTCGGATCTTCCCATTTCTATATATGATTTCTCTATAGTTCACCAGTTAATAAAACTTACAAAGTTTTCTGTCAAAGTACATTTGTTTATCTGCAAGTGTATTATCTCCGCTGAAGAAAACTTGGAGCCGTTATTTTCTTGCTGATCATAGGTGGTGACACATCAGCATACACGTGTCTATATGCATACATAAACACAAACATTCAAGCACATCAAACAAGCAAACGTATACTCGCCTCTGTACAATGGTGCAGAAGGGACGCACCCCAAAAAAAAAAAAATAATAATAATAATCATAAAAGATTGTACCCTTTTCAAAAAATTTATTCTCGGCCCCATGATGTGGTACGAGGATGCTTTCTATCACAAAAGTAAGATAATCTCTGCAAGTTTTTAAGCATACATTACAAAGACTAAAAAAAGTGCGCATGAGCGCAGCAGGTATTTCAAAAGAAACTTTCGCAGTTGAGTTGCAACCGGTAATTGTTACATGTCTCTCAACACACTGGTCAAGTAGGTGAAAAAAAGACAGAAATAGGTACCGTACATTCTTTTTGAGTCTTTGTAAGGTATGCTTAAAAACTTGCAAAGATTATCTTACTTTTGTGATACAAAGCATCCTCGTACCACATCATGGGGCCGAGAATAATTTTTTTGAAAAGGGTACAATCTTTTATGGACACCCTGTATTAATAATCATAATAATAAATAATTAAAATATTTTCCTTTTCTCGGAATGACTGCTTTCTTTCGCCATATCAAATCTTTCGTTCACTCCATTTAGCCACCCTCAAATTTCTTAATTCCTGCTCGTGTCTACTAGGTTTTTTTTTGTTTATTAAGTATTGGGCAACTACTGAAAAATGAAGATTAAAATGCAAAGTATTTCGCTCACTGAAGGGGTATATTTTTTATATAGCGTTATCGGATTTGACAACGTCCTATTTCCTGTACCCCTCCTCCCTTACCACCACACACATGGGCAATGGCCTCTATAATAACTTTCCGGAGACTGCGGGATAAGATTTGTTTACGAGCACGTAACCCGCCAAAAGATGACGGGGTAAGGGGGAATAATTATGTTATGTGCTCTGTCTGCTGCATGTCCTGATAACGGCTCTAATTCTCCTGTGGTCATTTCAATCGTTTCCGTTTCAACTTAACTAGATCTTTTTTTTTTTTTTATTAAAGTTTTTCCTCGTTTTGGCGAGGCGCGTCCCGTTCAACCTAGTCGGTTATATTATGGCGCATGTCCAAATATAAAAGACCCTTAGGTTATAAATTATTAACTAATTAAACTAGATCTTTGTAGTCAAACTTACGGCCAATGGTCAAAGCACCACGAACAAATTTATAAACACCTGCGTGCACTTTGAATGGATGTTCAATATAGCTTTCACGTGCATTGTCCGCCTTTTCCGCATTTAATCAAAAAGATGGCAGGATTTTTTAAAAATTGTTCTTTATAAGACAATAAATAATATGGGATGACGTAGAAAAATAATCAGACGCAAAATAGTGCGGCATTAAAAAAAAAAAAAAAATTATTAGGAAAACATAATTTTTCACAAGCATTTATAAGGAAGGATAGCGTAAACAATATTTTATTCCTGAAAAGACAAGTGTCAAAAATGTTCAAACACACCTAACAAAAAATACACACATAAATTGGTCTGTTTTTATTATGCGTTAACTCTTTTTATCCGATGAATCCTGTGAGGCGCAATAGAAGCCCCCATCAGTCATAAATGGACTAAATGGGAAGGAGCCCTGCAGAGGTCCTTGACATGGAATGATATATGGCATATGGCACCCCTTAGGCTCAGCTTCGTTGTTAGATCAATGTATGACCTGCTGCCGTCGGCCACAAACCTTGTGAGATGGGGAAAGTCGGATGATGAGCAGTGCTCCTGTGCCAGGGGAGGCAGACACTTGAACACGTGCTCTCAGCGTGTAAGGTGGCATTAGGGCAAGGACGATACACTTGGCGCCACAACAAAGTGCTAAATGAGCTTGCTGCGACAATAGACCTGGCAAGGATGAAGGCGAATATTAATGTCAGGCCAAACACCGCAAATACATACTTTATGAGGGCAGGAAAGTCAGCACACCCCAAACCGAGTAAACCAGGTAGCAGTTTACCATCTCTTCTTGACTGTGCAAACGACTGGGAGATGGCGGTAGACCTACCTGGACGAGGGGCATATCCAGAGTATCAGAAAATCGCGGAGACGGCCGGATATAGTGCTTCATTCTTCAGCATCGCTTCAGGTTATACTGATTGAACTGACCGTGCCATTTGAATCCAGATTGGACGAGCAACATTTGTTCAAAGCGGCCAAGTATAGTGATCTGGCCGCGGATCTGAGACATGATGGGTTCACTGCAAGGGTCATGGCTGTTGAGGTGGGCGCAAGAGGGCTCGTGGCTGCATCTGTGTATGATTTATTGAAACTGTTGGGACTGAGGGGACAGTCGAGAGCAAGGGCACTGAAGAGGCTTAGTGAAACTGCCGAAAAGGCATCGTGCTGGCTGTGGAACAACCGCAATGGGCTATGGAAAGCGTGACAGTAAACTCTGCTGTACAGAAAACCCCAGGAATTTTTCAAATTCCACAGTACGTTGAGTGTTTTCGTTGTACTGATGAAAGGGTTGTGACTGACGAGCAACAGGCGGTGTATATTATAAGAGGTGTTAGGCACAGAATTTCAGTTGCTAGCGCGTAGTAGCTAGCCTCGTCGGCTTCGCGCGGGAGTGTCCGTGTCTGTCCCTAGTTGTGTGCGACGGAACGAATGGAGTAAATTGTCTTCTCTTTGTTACTTTCACAATTGCCTCCACGGCTGGCGGAGTTGTGGATTTCAAAGTTGCTACCAAAGTGAAATGGGTTCATTTTCGATACAAGACAACAGGAGGCGGAGACACTTGGGAGTCATGACCCAAGTGCCCCCCCCCCCTCTCTTAAGAGTGTAAAGGAGTATACTGGGCCGAAACACTTGTCCGATGGGGGGACTGCTTCTGATGATCAGATTGCCTTCTGTTGTATCGCTCTGTAAAAAATGACCATGGGAATGCGCTTCTGGGGTGATAGCCCTCAGCTAATTTTTTGCCAGGTGTTCCTTTCGGCGTGTCCTTTTCTCTTCTGCTTGTTGTGAGAGTTTCTTGTCGCCCAATCTGAGGTGGCGCCGTAGGAAGCATAGCCATTTTGTGCGATCAGCCGTTTCATCCTCCCAAGTTGCTGGATTTATGTCCAATGCCTTCATGTCTCTCTTATACACATCTTTGAACCCCAGCTGCGGTCGCCCGGCTGTTCTTTACCCATCTGCTAGTTGCTCGTAGAAAATATCTTTGGGGATGCGACCATCTTCCATGCGGTGGACATGGCCAAGTCTGCGCTGTCTAAACAGTGTATACACATGCTTAGAAGGCCAGTACGGGACAATACCTCGACATTTGTCCCTCTGTTCTTCCACGAAATATCAAGGATGTGACGTAGACACTGTAGATGGACGGTATTGGGCCTTATTTCTTGCTTAGAATAAGTTGTCCATGTCTCGCTGCAATAGAGAAGCGGGCTAGTGATGCAGGCATTAAATACCACAGCTTTGGTCTTCATTGTGAGTTTGGTGTTTCCCCAAACACGCGTTGTGAGGTGGGCAAAGACGGATGCAGCTTTGCCAATGCGGTTGTCAACTTCTGTGTCTAGAGAGAGAGTTTGTCGTTGATGGTAGACCCCTGGTAAGTAGTGCACCACTGCCAATTCATAGTTACTGAGGCGCCATAATATGGCATATAATCATTTATACAAAAGCCGTTATGTGCGCTCAGTTGATTACAGTCAGATGTCCTGCACTTTACACGATACAGAATACATTTTTACGTTGCATAATAAGACTTATCATAACTTCAAAATATTCTTCAGCCAAATTACATAACTTTTTTTGAGCAGTATATAAATATATATATATATATATATATATATATATATATATATATATATATATATATATATATATATATATATATATATATATATATATATATATTTATATATATATATATATATATACTGCTCAAAAAAAAGTTAAAGGCCACTTTCAATTTTTAGGTCATTTCAACTATGCTGTTTTTTTTAAAACCTGAACACTCAGTCAAAAAAGTTTTGCTGCATTTTGTTGCATGCTTAAACAATGTTTGTTAATCTGACAATAAATCAAATCTGCGTTACGTGTGTGTACCTCCAAGGTCAATCAAATGTACGTGGTGGAAAGGGAAATAATGCATGTTTGAAAATGCTTCCTATGGCAAAGCATGTTGATAACATTGCTGAAATTTGCTTTTCACGTGCAAGTCGTGACTATAGTGAACACATTTCACCCACTTTTCGGAAGGAACGGGCAATGGGTATGTTTGTAACATTTACCATTTTAGCCATGGCTCAGCTAAGATGCTTGACCAATGTTGACAGATGGAGAGCGATGGCATGGCTGCAGGATGATGTAGGGCTGCGAGAAGTTGCTAGGAGATTAGGAGTTGCCCACTCTGTCATACAAACTCTGCGTGATCGTTATAATGCAACCGGCAGGGTCGCAAAACAACGCAGGTCAAGACGTCCAATGTCTACCACAAGATGGCAAGACACGCTCTTTTGAGTAGAGGCTGATTTTTTTCAGTGGATTGGTCTATTTTGGTCAATTTATTAGCCTACTCTTTTTGTGTGGCTCGCCGTCCTCACAAAGGATATAAACTCTAATGCAAGTCATTAGTATAGGTAGAAGAAACTCAGTTTTTCCCTTTTTTAAATTTCCTGCTTGATTTTTTTTAAACCTTATTAAAGAAGGCATAAAAGTCTTATCACAAGTTTATACTCTACAAGATGCGAATGAAATATCGAATGTGCAAGAGTGAACACGGTCCTATTGCGTACTGCCATACGGGGCTGCTCGATCACTGCCCACCACTGCGAGCGCTAACATCGCCCGACGCACAGCGTTTAAAAAAACGGGTTTTTTTTTCCAATCATAATCTCTCGCGGAACCCCTAACGACCTCTAGCGGAACCTTAGTGTTCCGCGGAGCCCCGGTTGAGAAACCCTGGTCTAGATAAACATAAAAGCTGACTCAGACAGAAAGAGTTAAAAGTAAAAAAAAAAAAAAAGAATTAATCTCGGAATGGATTTTGGGTTGACAGAGACACAAGAATATACACAAATGGACATGTTTAATGATGCGTGAAAAGTAAACAGTTTTCTCCACCTGTTTACGGAAGTCAGACAATAAAACGCAAGAAATGTCACAAAGTAGAATGAAGGACGTTCAGATATGACTTGCGGTGAGTAAGAAATATATACCTTTTGGCACTTCCTGATTGGAGGAATGTATTTAAATTATTCCTTATAATTTAATCCAAGTTGTCAGGAAGTGTTTGCCACGGGATAATCTTAACTTTCTGTTCAATTTCATGACAGCTAGAAGATGGATGAACAGTCGAATGTCTTGGTGAGGGAATACGGAATCTGTTATACAATTACATTCAACATTACGCGCCGCTGACGTTTGTGAGCATATCTCTTCTCTAATGTTGGTCACTAATGCTCTTTTATCAGTTCTGCTGTTGGCTGTATCAAGTCGTTGACCTATCCAGTATATTATCTCCCATAGCCAACTACCCCTCTTTTTAAATGTAACATGCCTGGTGACGCAGGAAATCATGTCTCTCTACAACTTCCTGTCACCAGTACTTTTCAACAATTCTGTTGTTGACTTCTTTCCATGCCACGATGTCAAACTGACCAGTATCTTCTCTCTTTGTCGTCCTTTACGTCTTTTCCCTTCAATCTGTCATGTTGTTATCAAGTATTTCAGCTTTCTTACATGCTCAAAGTACACAAAACTAACGGAAGTCAAGGGGAGACCACCGTCGTATTGTCCACTATGAAGTCATGAATCACCACTGCCCATAGTCTCATTAATTTCGCGTATTGTCAAATTCTTCTGTTAACAGCACACATATGGAGCCAGGACTGCCTTTTATTAAACATGTATAATGCAAGGCCTATTTTCATTTGCATTTGGCCTCCTTCAGGACATAATCATTTGTTCACTCGATCCGTATTATCTACAACAATTTTTCACAACATCTCTGTTGAATTAAGAATGTTCTTGTCTATTCATTGTCCATGAATTTCTAAATTCAGCCTGAAATTTGAGAACTCTTATTCCCAATGACAATGATAAGGGTGGATTTGTGCTGAAGTGGTAACTTGCCACCCTTATCGACACCTGGTGTTAAAGTGTAAGATGTAGGTGTCTTCTCTGATTTAGGATGTTGCTGTGTATGTGGTAGTGGAACAGTTCAATGGGTTATCACACAGGCAACATGACGTGTAGAGTCATAGAAAGGGTAACTTCGTTGTATAAGTTTCTTTCATTTATTGCACGCCACAAAACAGTCATGATACTTATGACATCAACATGGTTAACGAGTTCAGCAAGATGATATGGCACATTGAAAACAATTTCTGTAGTCAGCAATGATAGCTGTTGTATATATGCGTCATAAGACATCACAGTTCAATAGATTCAGAAATTCATCAATCATCGAGTGCTAGTTCGTGAAGCTGTATAAATAATAATAATTTCTATAACTTCTGCAACAGTGTCAGCTACAGATCTTCAATGTTCATAAACAATAATAAATGCTCCCATTCTGATGCTAGCAGATCAGTTGTATACAATAAGTCCGTTCACTGTCTGCACGTGAATAGCATACATGGGCTACAGGTCAGCTCGACCTTTATAATGTTCCTAAGTCTAACCATCTGACTTGGACGTGATCTCTGATATAACGAATCCTGGAACACAGACAACAGTCTTGTTGGTCTAGAGCGACCCATATATATTTAACTAGTTCAGGTATACAGATACCGGTGACTTAATCCTAGTCAAAGTACCTCTCCATTTTGCATCACACAGGCGAGCAAATAGGCGACAAAATGACGAACCTCTAGACGATAGCATAAAGTTCGATACAAGAGGAATTACCTTATTTCGGAAAATCAACCATGAACATATGCCTCCAGGCAGGCTGCATAATACTGGGAAATAGTCTAGTTAGCTAACTAACTCACTAAGACACTGTATTTCCCTCAGAGAATCACAAGACGCAGTTGCGTCTGCTCGCTTCTTAAACCATTTCTAAACTGCCCCAACTGGGCGGAACACACAGAACGAACTCCCGGTTTGACATGCGCAGAACGACAATCTCTGAGTTGCCGTTCACAATAAGACGATTCGAAGAACATTCGAGATAAAAGTCTTACACAGTCGCGCCTTTTATGGTCATGAAAAGAAGCGTTAAGAAAGGTTTCAGACATCTACCATAGTTGACTGATACTACCAAATAAGGAGATGTGGTCACGCTTCGTTCAAGAAATTATAGACCGAACGTGTCTCTATACAAGAGAAGGCAACTCCTAACAAATTGTAGTCTCGATAACTCGGATTATGTCCCTTTGACCATAGAAAACATAATACACACTTCAGTCAAAAAAAAATGATCATACATATGAAAAAATGTTTATACAAACGAAAAATAATAATGATCCGTGCGTAACATTACCGCACCCTCCCTGGAAAAAAAAAAAAATGGGACATTTTTTTTTTTTTAAATCCTGGAGCCGGAAAAAATCTAGGCTCCTAACGCACGTATGATGCGTGGATATATACCTAACAAATTAGCTCAACGCATGGAGCGACACTGAGATCATATCTCAGATCCTTAGAGAAAAAATTTATCTAAGTATACGCTGATATATTCCAGGAAGGTGCCACCAACACACGCCACAATGATGGCAACAACATAATGACAATCAAATTATACTCATACCAATATATGAAATTAAATATATTATGTGTTATCATACAATGTGTTGCAAATAGCGGTGTAATTTACTAATATACCGCACTATATTATTACATTATATAAAGTAACAGTAATTAATAAGTAATACATGTGTTGCTCTTCGGTGACATAAAACA
Source organism: Oreohelix idahoensis (assembly GCA_024509875.1). Taxonomy (NCBI): domain Eukaryota; kingdom Metazoa; phylum Mollusca; class Gastropoda; order Stylommatophora; family Oreohelicidae; genus Oreohelix; species Oreohelix idahoensis. The sequence continues at coordinate 102,707 of JAMPIV010001659.1, forward strand.
TTCAATAGAAGAAGATGTGGACATCATCCGCTCCCAATGTAGGACAGGACTTGATATCCTCAAAGTTCCACAATGGACATAAACTCGCAGACTTCAATGATGTGCTGCGAAAATATCAATAACACAAATCTTAAAGACAACTGGTAAATTTCTTAATACAATCCTGAAAATAATTTATTTAAATGTGGCCGAGTGATCTTTTGGCCCGTATATCACTAACTAAGCCTTCTTAGATAATTACATGGTACAATGTTTTAAATTTCCCTCAAAAAAAAAAAGTGAGACAAAATCTACTAACATGTCATTATAACATTGGACTGTATATCAGGAAATATATATATATGACAGAAGAATCATGTGGAATCGTGTGGACATCTGGACAGAATGTCTGCCATTACATTATCCGAACCACGGATAGCTCGAACCGAGAAATGAAATGGTTGAAGAGCTATGGCATAACGAGTGGACCTCGAGCTCTTCAAGTTTTTGCTCTGAATAGCAGTAAGCGCTTTCTGGTCGGTTTCCACAATGAAATGTGCGCCTAGAAGAAATCTTTGTAACTTCAGAATAGACCATACCATAGCCAATAACTCACGGTCTAAAACCGAGTAATTCTTTTCTGCAGCGTTTAATTTCCTAGAGATATACATCACCGGATGCAAAGTATCAGAATACTCCTGCATTAGTGCTGCCCCAATCCCTGTTGACGAGGCGTCACTTCGAAGAACAAAAGTCTTCTCAATAGTAGGTAACTTAAGAATAGGTGGAGATGAAAATAGGGCTTTAACCTGGTCCAATGAGGATTGACATTCTTTAGACCAGCGGATCAGATTAGGCGACCCTTTCTTCAATAAAGTAGAAAGCGGTGCCATAATGGAGGACAGATTCGGAATGAATCGTCCGTAGAATTGAATCAAACCTAATAGACTCCTTACTTGTTTCTTCGTCTTAGGGACCGAAATGTTAAGTATTTTTGAAACATTGTGGTCCTCTGTCTTTAAAAGACCATGACCAACCCGATGACCTAGGAAAGAAATCTCGCTAAATCCTATAAAGGCTTTAGAGGGTTTTGCAGTCAAGTTATACTCGCGAAGAGTAGACAGTAATTCGTATAACCCCAAATAGTGATCTTCCCAAGAATCACTGAATAGACAGATATCATCTAGGTATGCTATGACATCTGTACGATATGCGAGAATTCGCCGCATCATGCGTACGAATGTAGCAGGGGCGTTCATAAGACCAAAAGGCATGAAATTCCATTGGAATAAACCCCTAGGTGTAGAAAAAGCTGTAAAAGGTTTGGCACGTTCAGTTAGCGGGACTTGCCAATAACCTTTAGACAAATCTAGTTTGGTAAAGAATCTAGAATTAGAAAGTTTATTGAGTAGCTCTTCTAATGAAGGCATAGGTTCAGCATCGAACTTCGTAACTTGGTTCAATTTGCGATAATCTACGCAAATGCGAATGTTATTATCCTTCTTTCGAACAATAACCATAGACGAAGAGTATGCTGAAGTGGATGGTTCAATGATTTCCAAACGTATCATTTCATCCAACTCTTTTTCGACTTGAGACTGGAAATGAATAGGTATTGGATATGGTCTGACTCTGATAGGATTGTGATCAGTTAGCACAATGTCATGTTCTATGACATGTGTGTGTCCCGGGATGTCTGTAAGAACATCCTGAAATGTTTGCAACATCGAAGAAACTTGTCGATGTTCCTCAGCGGAAAGATTTGGAGAAACGGTCACGTTTTTCCAAGATTCCGTAGAATAAAGTGGGACCATAGAAAGAGGAAGATTGACATCAGAAAAAGTAGTTTCCTCATCCTGTATAACTGACAGAGATGAGTACTGACCACGAGTTGCTTGTGAATTGTCCGTAGCCTGGAAAATAGGCTGCAAATAGTCAGGTCTTTCATAAAATTCTGTGAGCATATTTATGTGGAAAGTTTTATGCTTTCCATCAATATCGACAACATAGTCGACATCAGAAATTTTGGAGACTATTGCATATGGACCTTTCCATGCAATTAGAAGTCTGTTCTCCCTTGAAGGAAGTAGAACGAGAGCTTTGTCACCTGGACAAAGTTGTCGTAGACATCTATTCTTATTTGCAAACTGCCTTGCCTTTTCTTTAGCAAATTCTGAAGACGAAGTTGCTAGTTTGCATGCCTCGATGATCTTTTGCCTAAGAGCAATGACGTACTCATAAGAAGATTGAGTCTCATCGCTAATATTATCGGCAGTGATTAGATCGTGAAGTAAAGACATAGGGCCGCGCGGTTGCGCGCCAAAGACAAGTTCAAAAGGGGAAAACCCCGTATGTTCATTGGGGACCTCTCTATACGCAAAGAGAGCCGCGGGTAAGACCCTGTCCCAATCCTGAGGATGATCCTCAGTTATTTTACCAAGTAAAGTTTTCAGAGTCCTATTTAAACGTTCGACCAACCCATTAGACATTGGGTGATAGATACTGCTGAGAGACCTTTTAATGTGTAGCATAGACATTACCTGTGACATAGTGTCTGATATAAGTTGAGTGCCATGGTCTGACAATATTTCTCCGGGAAAACCCAAGCGAGAAAATATCAGCCAAAGAGCGTCTGCGATATCAGCAGTTGAGATGCTCTTGAGAGGTATTGCCTCTGGCCAACGTGTGCACATATCGACACATGTAAGGATAAATTGATGTCCTCTAGCCGACTTAATTCTAAAAGGACCGATAATATCTATTGCCATTTTTTGAAAAGGGCGAATAGGAATGTCAGCAGCCTGGATAGGCGCAGCATGTCGTGGTCCTTTAGATTTGACCTCCTGACATACTTTGCAAGAGCGACAGTACATTCGTATGTCCTTGCTCACAAATGGCCAAAAGAAAGCCGCAAGAACCCTCGACTTTGTACGGGAAAAACCCATATGTCCAGCACATTGCGAGTCATGAGCATGTTGCAATATTTGCAATCTCATGCTCTTAGGCACAAGAATTTGTGAATGAGTGGACGTAGTCGAGTCTTGTACCATACGTACAAGTACGCCGTTCTTCATAGAAATCCAAGATTTCCTATTAGTGTTCTGATTAGGATCACCTTTTTTTGCTAGAATGAAGAATTTTGTAAAGAAGGATCTTCTTCTTGCAATTTGATAAATGAGTCACGTGTAATAGTCAAGTGACTATCTTGGTCATTTACTTCATCATTATTAGTTAATGAAGTTTGAGGTGGATCCAGAGCATGTGCTCTTGTGACCACCGCATTGGTAGCTTCAATGTTTTGCTCTTCCCAAACAGCAATCTGCTGTGGGGTACATTCCCTAACTCCGTGAATACGACCAATAATAAGGTCCGCAATAGGGTTTGGAAGTAGACACGCGTGGACCTCTCCCGTGAAGAAAGGAGTAGCAATGTGTATTATAGCAGTAGGATACTTTTCTAACGTGCCACCAAATGTGACACATTTGATGACTTTTCCTGTAGCACAGGATGGATCTACAAGAGATTGCCTAACGCCGACAGTAGTACATCCAGAATCAAACAACACTGAGACTGGATTACTATTTACTAGCCCCTTATGTAATATAAGAGAACCTCTCCCATCATGAGCAACATTAGCAGGAAGAGCGGGCAAAGGATGACCACAGCTTAAAGTACTAACGGTTTTCGGATCAAATAAAGTACTGCATTGGATACATTTATTTGCCCTACCAAAATCAAAAGATGAGCATCCGATAGCATTATGGTCTTTATCATTATTAACCTGTTTATCTGCTCCCTGAGATTCTTGTTGAACAGAGTTTGTCTGTTGATATCTTTTTCTCTTATGTTGCGATCTACCGCGACCATTATTGCCTCTGCAATTATCATTAAAGTCCCTACTGTAATTTTTATCCTGGTTTGAGTTCCAGTTTCCATAACTGTCATTACTATCTCTATGCTGTTGAGAACCTCTATTATCTTGGTATTGAGGTCTCTGCATAAAATATTTTCCTCTATACCGATTACCTTTGTGAAAATTTCTAAAGTTAACCGGAGTAGAATAACGTGTAGTATTAGGTTGTCTCCAGTTCTGGGAAGAAGAATCACCCTGGAATTGATCACTATGGTTCTGGGCATAATTACGATTACTCTTTTTATTGAAATTTTTCTGGCTACCCTGAAATTTACGCATAAAATTTGGGCCATAAGGTGCTGCCGAAGCAACTGGCAGACCTTCTTTCACCTTAGAGTTACTAATGGTTATGTGCGGATGCGCAGTAACATACTGGCTACAGTATTCTTCCATTTCTTTTATGTTTTTAGGCTTACGCTCATGAAGAAAAGATAGAAAAGCTTCATTAACAGAAGACATAACCTTATCTCTAAGTAGTAAATCCATAAGAGCTTCAAATGTATTTTCTGTCTTAGACAACTCAACCCATCGTAAAAAAGTAAGACGGATGCCTGAGATGAATTCAGAGAATTCAACTCCAGTTTCTGGTAACATGGTTTTAAATTTAAGACGATATCCGTCCTCGTTAAGTTGGTACTTCTTTAACAATGCCGCCCTGACAACCTCATAGTTGTTTTTGTCAGGCACATCTACCATACTCAACAAAGTCAAAGCATCACCTCTAGTATCTTGGACAGATGATACACATATAATGTTTTATCTATATTATGCACATTACATGCACTTTCAAATCTATCTAGATAAAATGTTATATCATCGATTGAGGGATTAAATGCTGGTAGATTAAGCTTGAAATCCTTAGCATTAGTCTTATTTGACACCTTATTTGCATCATTAGCATTACCAGTGTTCAATAACTTTAACTTCTCTAACTCTAAAGCTAAGATTTTTTCATCATGTTCCATTTTTGCTTTTCTCTCATCAGCCTCTCTTTGTAACCTTCTTTCTTCAGCCTCAGCCTGTAACTTTCTTTCTTCAGCCTGGGCCTGTAACTTTTTTCCTTCAGCCTCTATTTCAAGTCTCTTATTTTCAGCTTCTTTTTCAAGTCTCTTATTTTCAGCTTCTTTTTCAGCCTGAAGCCTCTTCTCCTGAGATTCTGCTTCTCTTTTTTGTTTTTCCATTTGAAATCTTTTTTCCTCCACCTGCATCTGCAGTTTCTTTTGTTCTATTTCAGCCTCTATTCTCTTTTGTTCAGTTTGTTCTTTCATTTTCTTTTCTTCCGACTTCAATGCCTTGGCATATTGAACAGTCGCAAATTCTTCTAATTTATCACCTGTCTTCCCAAGGGCTTTACCCTGCTCAATAAAGTACTCAAATGTAGACATGATGTCCAAAATGTGAGTACAGAACCTGAAATAATTAATTATCTTATTTCAATGTTAAATAGCAACAAGACTTAATAAAGTGCTTGTATAATCTCTATGTTGAACCCAATCTCTGTGGGAAACAGGAGTTGACACCAACTTGTATTATCAAATGTATAATAATATCACAAGTCACCTCTTAATTAACAGTGCACTACCCAAATCAGTGCATAATCATCAGTTATTTATCATAACTGCACTACAATAGTGCATAAGCAAAAAACACCAGTTTGTTATGATAAGTGCACTATAGACCAATAGTGCATGAGCATATATCAACAATAGTGAAAGCTAACTATGCAAGAACTATGTAAACAATAACAAGACAATGTAAACAATAACAAAGGTCATCAACAATGTAAACAATAACAAAGATCAAAGTCAATGTAAACAACAACAAAGATCAGAGTCAATGTAAACAATAACAAAGATCAGAGTCAATGTAAACAATAACAAAGATCAGAGTCAATGTAAACAATCAACAAAGATCAAACAATACGAAAACATTCGCATAAGTCAAATACACAAACAGCAAAACTAAAAAGAAATATGCGAAGATATGACTAACAAATGACGCTACAGTGTATACACAAAAATATACGTAAAGAACTGAATAATAGCAAAGGGGAGACCTACAAATACAAACAATCGAAATCGAAACTAAAAACACAAAGAAAAGAGAGAGAGAAGAAAAAAAAAAAAAAATATATATATACAAGAAACAAAAAATAAAGCACAACTCGTCACAACTAAACAGATATAGCAACGATTGTCGCTAGCAAATTTCACTGTAGGAAATTCGCACAGTCCCTAACGAAAACGCTAACAGTAGAACCTCTGTGACGTGGTATCTTCTACTGTAAGACTCCGCCCAACCGAGAAAACCCGCTGAAATATAAACATATAAATATACAAATAACAAATAACATATAACATATAAACATGTATCATGAAAACAATAGGAGAAAGTGTGAAAGTACAGAAGGCTCAGTTAGAACATAAGGGCACAGTTCACAAACAAAACAGGCCACTTAACTTCTATAAATCCAGCGTCAGCACGGTGCAGAACAGGATGTAATCAGCATTCTGAGGATAATGATCCAACGTTGATTAACTTCTGCTCCCATAAACAGCCATGACGAAGGAAATGAGCTTCTAATACTGCAACAGTTGTTACGGCACTTGACCTTCTGAATCTTCTAAATTGATTTAACCGGCACTTGACCTTCTGAACCCGCAACAGTACCCCTGAGACCGGAACAGTTGTTACGGCACTTGTCCTTCTTTTCACCAGATCAGGAAATCCATTCGCTCGGTACTTGTCCTTCTAATTTTACATAAACTTCAATATTGCCGAGCAGCGCCGGGTAGTTTCAAAATCAGCAACTGTCAGAAAATCCGGATACTTTCAATAAAATTTCTTGTAAGGTGGTAGTTGATGCTGTAGTTGTATCTAGTATATGATGATGATGTCTGGGTTTGCTGACCCCCTTGATAGCTGGAATCAGAGTGAACCAACCTATGGCCACCAAAAATGATATGGTGCGCCAAAATATCAGATGATAGAACCAGCTCTGGCCACCAAAAATGATAAGGGTGGATTTGTGCTGAAGTGGTAACTTGCCACCCTTATCGACACCTGGTGTTAAAGTGTAAGATGTAGGTGTCTTCTCTGATTTAGGATGTTGCTGTGTATGTGGTAGTGGAACAGTTCAATGGGTTATCACACAGGCAACATGACGTGTAGAGTCATAGAAAGGGTAACTTCGTTGTATAAGTTTCTTTCATTTATTGCACGCCACAAAACAGTCATGATACTTATGACATCAACATGGTTAACGAGTTCAGCAAGATGATATGGCACATTGAAAACAATTTCTGTAGTCAGCAATGATAGCTGTTGTATATATGCGTCATAAGACATCACAGTTCAATAGATTCAGAAATTCATCAATCATCGAGTGCTAGTTCGTGAAGCTGTATAAATAATAATAATTTCTATAACTTCTGCAACAGTGTCAGCTACAGATCTTCAATGTTCATAAACAATAATAAATGCTCCCATTCTGATGCTAGCAGATCAGTTGTATACAATAAGTCCGTTCACTGTCTGCACGTGAATAGCATACATGGGCTACAGGTCAGCTCGACCTTTATAATGTTCCTAAGTCTAACCATCTGACTTGGACGTGATCTCTGATATAACGAATCCTGGAACACAGACAACAGTCTTGTTGGTCTAGAGCGACCCATATATATTTAACTAGTTCAGGTATACAGATACCGGTGACTTAATCCTAGTCAAAGTACCTCTCCATTTTGCATCACACAGGCGAGCAAATAGGCGACAAAATGACGAACCTCTAGACGATAGCATAAAGTTCGATACAAGAGGAATTACCTTATTTCGGAAAATCAACCATGAACATATGCCTCCAGGCAGGCTGCATAATACTGGGAAATAGTCTAGTTAGCTAACTAACTCACTAAGACACTGTATTTCCCTCAGAGAATCACAAGACGCAGTTGCGTCTGCTCGCTTCTTAAACCATTTCTAAACTGCCCCAACTGGGCGGAACACACAGAACGAACTCCCGGTTTGACATGCGCAGAACGACAATCTCTGAGTTGCCGTTCACAATAAGACGATTCGAAGAACATTCGAGATAAAAGTCTTACACAGTCGCGCCTTTTATGGTCATGAAAAGAAGCGTTAAGAAAGGTTTCAGACATCTACCATAGTTGACTGATACTACCAAATAAGGAGATGTGGTCACGCTTCGTTCAAGAAATTATAGACCGAACGTGTCTCTATACAAGAGAAGGCAACTCCTAACAAATTGTAGTCTCGATAACTCGGATTATGTCCCTTTGACCATAGAAAACATAATACACACTTCAGTCAAAAAAATGATCATACATATGAAAAAATGTTTATACAAACGAAAAATAATAATGATCCGTGCGTAACAGATAGCTTTACAAGGTAGTCATTGTTCTGGAACCCCTGTGTGAGAGAGGTACCAAGACATTCGCAGAATTGGAGATTACAATGAAAGAGATAAAAAAGACATGGACACACCTGGAGCGGATGGCACATGTCAAGAGGACCTGGTAGAAACTTAATGAAAGCTATGCTCCTTAGGAAGCTGAAGGGTTATGAAAGCTCTTTATGTTTTGACTATTCATGCCTATTCTCTTCTTTACTTCCCTACTTCAACTTACATCTAATGTTAACTGTGTGTCCATATATTTAAGTGGACGGGCCAGTCTTTATATTGTATTTTTACTTTAAAGATAATGGTAGTGCTATTGCAGATACTACCTGAGGGGGTGTGAAGTGTTAGAGCTTTCATTATACTTGGTCCAGCTTTATGAGGTGGGATGAACAGTTCCCTTCCTTTCTGCTTCCGCAACTCAAGATGAGAGACAAGTACCCATTTACAGCTGGGTGGACTGGAGCGTGACGCTACCAGGTTTCGTACCCAGAACCCGGTAAGTTTGTCTGCGACATGCAAGCGCTCTAAGCACTCTGCCAGTCCGACCATGCATTATAGAACAAGTGGTAATCTTCAGATTCCGCACGGGCCACAACAGATTGGGACACCATCTACTCAACGAGCTAAAGATAGGAACTACCGATCAGTGTAATTGTGGCACCGATAAAATGACTGTTGAACGTCTGCTCCAAACATGCCCAACATACGAGGAACAGAGAAAGTACATACGGCCGTCACCGGTATCATTCCTGGAAAAACTCAATCGAGACACAAACAGCTCAAATTGACCACTGTTTTCTTTGAAAATATTCAGACACCTGAGAGTGCACCAAGAAGAAGGCGGCAAAAATTACATACTGAAAGATAATTAATAATAAGTCTTCTTAGCTATTTGGATGAACGCCTAAGATTTTACTGTCTGTCACTATGCGATTAATTATTTCCTGTTGTTCCTTCTTCTTCACAGCTAAGGAACAATACAAATGCACTGGTTTCATGTCAATTGTTATTTATAACATTCTCCAAAATGTCTAGCAAATTTTTTAGCGTCATTGCTTCACGTTAGACAGAATATTTTTCATCTATATGTCGATGAACGCCTGAGAGTTTACGTTTTGTCACTGCATGATTAATTATTTCCCGTTGCTCATTATTCTTCGCTGCCAAGAAAAAATTAAAGTGCTTTTATTAAAAAATAAAATTTTGCCTCGTTTTGGTGAGGCGCGTTCCGTTCAACCTAGTCGGTTATATTAGAGCGCATGTCCAAATATAAAAGACCCTTAAGTCTGGTGACGATAAATTAAAGTGCTGTTGTTGCCATATTGTTGCATACATATTTTTGAATGCACGGATTACAAAAATACGATATGTCTATTTAATAGGGAAAATATATATTTGTATTTATTTGTGTACGAAAATGCTTCCCTTGGGAAAGCGAGATAATCCATGATTGATTTATACGTTTGATTATATGGATGATCTCTCTTGATATTGATTCGGCGTATGAATATGGAAGTCATGTCAGTTCTCGTTTGTTAGGGCCAGAAAATAGATTGATCTTGTTCAATATGTTTATGGCCTGAATTTATATGTATTACTTGTCTAGTACAAGAAGATTCAGTCCTATATTGTATATCTTCGTATGCTAAGGTCGGACTATACCGAACTCTGGCGGAGGTATCCGTTGTCCTAGAGAGTTGTAGTGAGTTCCGAAGAAGCTGGTCGTAATGGCCGGGTGTGTGTGTTTTCTAGGGCTGGTCCTGTTAAAGGTTAAAAGTGATTTGTGGATGATTTTTCCATAAGGAAGGAATGTCTCTGTGAGAGTATTATGTCAGAGACTCTTCTCATGTATTTCATTATGTTTAGATTCGGACTCCAGGTAAAGCCAGACCCTTTTTCCTTTGATGATCTCCTTATGGTTAGACCTAGATGAAACATCGTATTTTCGAGCATCGTTGGTCGTTTAAATATAGATTGATGAAGATGACAGGTTCCATCAGCGCTTATGTCTTTATGAAGCAACCTTCTGACTAAGGGACTGTATGGAAACTCTAGGAAAGTCTATATATACAAGTTATGAATTAACTCTGGCTTATGATTATCCTCCCGCTGGGCGAGTGAGCGAAAACTCAGGGAAGGAAGCCATGTTGTACTCCTGTCATCATTATGGATCACTGTCCAGAGAACGGATCATGAATCTTATTATTCAGACAGTGGCACGGAGATCTCATTAAGATTAAAACCCCTATCGTGGTTTAACTTTGTTACATGAATATTTGCTATATGTCGCTGGAGAACTTAGTCAAGAAAAAGGTTCGGCCAGTGGACTCTTTACATGTTTACACACCCACACCCACTGATGCGTTCAGTCAGTAGGGGATGTGGCAATAGTCCGCCAGAACATTGAATGACTATTTTATATTGAATGCTGCATGAAATGTACTACTATTCTACTGCCTAATGATTTGCTATGTCAACATACTCATGACTGTATTCCGTGATGTCCAAGTGTGTGCGTCATTATTAAAAGCATAGAAACGTCAACAGCGGTTCCTAACATCATTGACTTGTACAAGAGTGTGAGTGAAACAGTATCAAGTGTCAACTACATCGAACAGTACACCATTCGCGTATTTCCCACTCTCACACTACATCAACATGGCCACTAGATACAATCCTGCGTCGGTTGAGTTGACCTTTGCTCCCCCTGGAGCCTCCATCAGATTCGCCACTGGTTGGCGTAAGGAGAATGAAAGCAGTACCTTACAGCATGCCTGGTAACACTGCAGAGACACGATACACCACTAAATAATTATTATACTATACAGTAGTCTACACATATCAATGTTGAATAGGCTTCCTAATGTGTGTAAAATCCGTTGATTTCATATTAAACAGAAACATTTTCATGTAATTTCGTTGAACGCTTATGATTTGACTGTCACTACTCTGTGGATCATTACTGTTGCTCTTTCTTCTTCAGGGCTAAAATAGGCGGGGGGAAAGTACTGCTTGTCATGCCAATTGTTGTTTATACAGATCTATATCCTTGTGTCCGAACACCCGAAATATTATGAAAATCGGAAGTTTCTTTGTGCGACTTTGGGCTACTTTTCGATCACAATTGGGCAATTTTCGAACACATTTTGGACGCCTTAGGGCTACTGCAACCGAAAAAAAAAAATCTGGTTTCCGAAACAAAGTTGTCCCTGATGATTTCTGATAAAAGAATACAGACATGTAACAAAAGAATACAACCATGTAACAAAAGAATACAGACATGTAACATCTTCCCAAATGTGTAGCAAATTTTATGTTGCCCTTTTAGCCATTATTTTATCCCATTTATTGCAATTTTTTTCATGATTTAACATTTTTGCATCTTTTCCACTTTTAAAAAACAAATTAACAAAATCATAAGGTACATGTGCATAACCCAGAATCCGAACACCCGAAAAATTAGGAAACGCAAAAGTTTTTTCGGACGACTTCCGAACCGAGTTTTGGGCGACTTGGGCTACTTAGGGCGAGATCCGAAACACGGCCGTCCCCGAGTATTTCGGATTCTGGTTTACACACCTGTATTATCATATTGTCCTTTAGTACCGTGGTTGCAAGTACCAAAACATTAAAAGTCTATATGTTCTAATTACTAATCTTGGATCCAGTACTGTATTGTCAGAGTACAGCATGAATAAGCCCTCCATGTAGTTTATGAGGGTCTCTGAGCAGACACAACAAGAACAGACCGACTCCTACCTCAAGCACGCCATAAAAGGCATCTAATATGTGCTTGTACGAAGGGTTTGCAGCCTAATCACGTAAAACAAATTGGTACAGACACGACTGCTGCAAGAGCACATGTATGCTTTGATGCAGGATTCCTGCAAGGGGACTAACTGCGTTGCCGGCTGCACAGTCCATAAGGAGCAAACAAGGGACAAGAAGAAGATGACGTGAATAATAATAGAAACTCTGAATCACAAGAGACACTACACATTGCACTGGCTTCCTAGCTCGGTGGTCCATGGTTCAATCCCCAGTTGAGGTGGGATTTTTTAGACCGCAAACGGCTCTGGGGTCGACCCAGCCTCATGAATTTGGTACCAGAGTAACTCTGGAAAGGTTAAGGCAGCCGGTGTGATGCTGACCACATCACCCCTAGTGTGCCGATGGTCAAGAAAATATGGGCCTAACATCATATTCCCAATATGCCTTAATGGGCGTGTAACGGGATCCTATAAAATGACCTGACGAGAAACGCAGAATGTTTACTCCAACACCTTTCCATAGATGCCCACTCTGAGAACTCGACTTCTATTCTGGCTTTGCACTTTAAGATCTAGTGTGACATCTCTAAAGCTTCAAGGCAGTATCTGCTTCTGGACTATCCTTACCCTTTTTTTAAAAGAAAACATTATCTTGGTGGTTTCTACATTGACTTTATTTGCAGCCAGGGAAAGGACAACTGTGTGTACAGGCAGTACTACCCACAACCTAACCCAGGTGATTTCCAAAGCCTATGATCATAGCCACTTATTCAGCACAGTCTATATTAGGGTTTCCCAACCTTGTTTTAAATTTCCCTTACCCTTTTGGCTTTTAGTAAACCATGCAGCACCATCTATTCAGTATTACAGGAAATAAATTATAGAGTTCATGATGCACATGCACATCAGAAAGTAAATAAACAAATAAAAAATTTGTTTGATAAAGAAAACTGTATTCTTTATTCACACAACTTTTTCTTTTAGTATCTGGTGTATGAAAGCCGTGTCAGGGGCTCAAAGTTTAATTTTTTTACTGCTAAGAACAGTTGGTTGTACACTTGGCTCTGCTGAAACTTTACTCTTCATTATTAACGTGTCACAGATATCATGTTTTCACATACCTCACCTAAATACAGAAACAAAATTTTCAACAAAGCAAAGTGGGTTTTTAAAAAACACCTGAAGATGTCTAATTTTCTCAGCTGCAAGCGAAAGGCACAATTGGACACACATTTTCATTGGATGCTCGCCGATATTACAATAGTAAACACTATTTAGCAATAGTTATCAAATTTCTACAGATTCTGATTAAATCTTCTAGACCTAACCACATTCTCATAGCAGTTAGTTTCTCTTTCTTTGAGGTTAAACAATTGGGCAATAGCGGGTTCATTATCCATCGCAACTGCTAATTTTAGCAGACACTAATGGTTAAAATGAATGATCAGTGATGGTTACCTGAGCTCAGGATGGCTAATATAAATGATCCTCAGCCTTGCTTAATAGTGCCAATAATGCATCCCCCCACCCACTAACTTTTAAAATATTTCAATAGGATAATACAGTTATTTACCAAATACTCCCTTGACAAGCCTTTCGCACCTACTATGCCGTACTCCAGGCTGGGAACTTCTGCTCTGTATGATTAGTTAATGTTGTTCATTTCTGTATACAACAATCCCCCCAGTCTTACGCTATTCGATTAGTGCAATTTTTGATACAATGCTGTTTTTATTTTATGCCATGTCTGTTACATGCTTTAAAAATTTGATCTTACGCTAAGCGCCAAACTCCCTGCACTGTAAACATATGGCCAACGTTCGAGTTGGGCGTGCATAGACTTATTAAGACATGCATCCGCAGCTCAACCTGCTTATGTGTAACATGCACAGTTGATGACAATCTATTGAAAGTGACGCCATTTTGCATCAAAACCTCGATGTTATATTCTATTTTACGTGAGTTTATACCTTTCACGTTGGGCAGGCAAAGACAATGATAATTAAAAAGCACAGAAAGAGTTTGTCGCTCAATCTTAAGTTAGAAATTTTGGGGCGTCTCGACTCTGGTAAGCATCCACATGAAGTGACCACAGCATTAGGCATGGCAGGATCAACTGTGCAGACAATTATTAAGAATAGAGAATTTATAATTTGGGGGTTTTCTAAGGCGATAATTCCTCTGAGTGCAGTGCAAATTACTAGAACCAAATAAACACTTATGGTTGACACAGCAACATTTACTGAGCAAATATAATGTAGCAAACCATTCAGTTGGTTGACCTTCCAATCTAAATCACCAAACTACTTTAATTTCTGTTAATTCTTATGGGAAATCAATTTTCGTTTAGCGCTCTCATTTTCAAGAATGAATTAACAGCGCTAAGCGGGGAATTGCTGTACTTTAATCCATGACTTCCCTACACCTTATGCTCATACTTTTCAAACTAAATTCTCACAACAATGGCCTGCTTGTACAAATTACAGACACTCCTGACATCAAACTATCAGAAACTTAGCCTGCCCGTACATTCTTCTGCATTCAAGTCACTGGTCGTGCTACATCTGCAACCTTGTCGCCAGGACGAAGTCCACTGTCTTCTCCAGGTGGCGCCCCATGGATTCTGCCTCAACTCTGCACCCTCTGGCCGGGTCTGACGTTGTACATCATTATGGGCTGAACAGTCCTGAAGATTGCACTCAGGGGTCGGGATGCCAGTCCCACATGAACATTCATCTGTGTGAGACACCTCATAGAGATAGAGGTGGCCAGATAATTTGAGGTAGCCAATTCCTAGGTGAAAATCAGGAGTTGTACAAGGAATACACAAAGCAGATTAAAAAACGAGTCAGACAAGACAAACAACAATACATAAACGACACCTGCAGGAAAATAGAGGAAATGCGCGAGCAGGGATTGAGTAAGAATATGTTTTCTGAAGTAAGAACATTGAAGAACAGCAACTTTAAATCATCACCTCGAGCAATAAACGACAAGAAAGGCGACACTCTAACAGAACGTAAAGATATTCTGAACAGATGGAAGGAGTACTGTCAAGAAATGTATACGGAAATAAACAAAGCGGCAGATAACAACGTCATGAATGAAGCGGAACGTGAACCAGAACCAACCATAGAGGAAGTCCGGAACGCAATCAAAAACTTAAAAAGTGGGAAATCTCCTGGTTGTGATGAAATAACAGCTGAAATGATACAGGCAGGAGGAGAAGGCAGCGCTCGTATATACCATGCATTATGCTGCAAGATCTGGCAAAGCGGAATTTGGCCCAAGGAATGGAAAAGATCAATTTACATACCCTTGCCAAAAAAGGGCAACCTGAAACTGTGCACAAACTACAGAACTATAGCTCTTATAAGGCATGCCAGCAAAATACTATTACAAATCATAATGAAAAGGATGCAACAAAAGCTAGAAACAGAAATAAACGAAGTACAGGCGGGTTTTCGACCAGGTAGAGGCACTAGAGATCATATATTCAACATGAGGATCATCATAGAGAAGTGTAGAGAATTCAACGTTGACCTACATACTTGTTTCATTGATTACACCAAAGCTTTCGATTGTGTACAACATCAGCAGTTATGGGCTATTATGAAAAATATGGGATTTCCAAACCACCTTATACAACTCATCGCACTGCTGTACCAAGAACAACAGGCAGCCGTAAGAATAGAGGGGGAAACATCAGAATGGTTTGAAGTACAGAAAGGAGTAAGACAAGGCTTTACCCTTTCCCCTTACCTGTTTAACATTTATGCCGAGAATATCATGAGAAATGTAAGAGATGACCAAGAACACACAGAGTTTGACTCATTTAACATCGGCTGGTACCAGATCCCGGAAATCAGATATGCTGACGACACAGTCCTCCTATCGACCAACCCAGAAGGACTTGAACAATTACTTCTGTCCACCAAAAAAACACAGCGAGGCCCAGAATCTATACCTAAACACCAAGAAGACCAAAGTATTGACAACAGACAAAGTAAAGACCAAACCAGAAATTGAAATTGATAACGAAGAACTGGAAAGTGTTAATGAATTCGAATACTTAGGATCAATCATCAACAGCTCTGGCGACTGTGCAGTAGAAATTAAAAGAAGACTTGCAATTGCTTCACATAAACTAATACAGATGAAAAACCTATGGCAAGGCACAAGCAAAGAAACAAAGTTACAACTGATCAGAGCATGTATATTCCCAGTGGCAACATATGGCTGCGAGACTTGGACACTCAATAAAACAGTTGCAAAAAAGATTACATCATTCGAAATGAAATGCTACAGAAGGATGTTGAGAATACCCTGGACAGAAAAAAAGACCAACAGAGAAGTACTGCACTCACTAAACGTACAGGAACATTGGCTCCTAAATACCATCGCAATAAGGAAGCTGAAATTGTTCGGTCATATAAAAAGACATAATAGCCTGGAAAAAACAGTGATGGAAGGCATGGTCCCTGGAAAAAGGGGAAGGGGTCGACCTAGACGACGGTGGACCCAGGACATCACAGAGAGTCTGAACTTGTCTTTGGCTGATGCAGGTCGACTTGCCCAGAATCGTGATGCGTTCAGAGCAGCTGTAATGGAGACAACGTTCTGGAAAGAATATGTCACATGATGAATTCCTAGGTGAAAAAGAATGGTTTGCAGGTGCCTATGTAGTTGGTGGATTGGGTCAGGCTAATTGTACACATTTTTTTCTTTCTTCCCCTGGAAGTTGTACTGGAGTGGATGACGGTTTTGGCCTCTTGATAGGGCAGTGGGTGACTGAACTGCTCCATTCTGCCACCAGCTGTAGACAAAACATCAGCTCTCTCATTCAAAGTGATTGCACAGTGCAAGACTTGCCACTGTAGGGCAATGGTTGAAGACCTTTGGACACTGTTAAGCTCAGATTTGATTTCATGAAGTACTGTTGTTTAACTAGGGCTGCTGAGCTTCTCGCTCTTTAGCAACCAATACCACGTTGAAGACTCCTTAGTATTATCTACACCAAGTCAAATCCAAAGAATTACACCTGGGGCTCAAGTGACTTCTCCAAGCTTAGTGTGCAATGCTGGGTTCTCAACAAGTTTCACCACAGGGGGAATCCCTTGAAGTGTGTGGATGATTTCAAGAGTCAATGAAGATGTAATTAGAGTCACAGACATAGGTTCACTTCCACATATGTATATTATTGCATCGTGCAAAGCTGGTGGTCATATAAGGATGACTCCAGATATGCCTCCATGCATTTCGTGAAGTATAAGGGTATTTCTGCTGTTCCCTACTGACTTCAGTAGTGTTGTGCAGTCTGTAAAGAACAATATCTTAACTAGTGGTTGCTGGTCCACCTGTCTATATACAGGATGAGCCATAAGTCCCTTACCTTTTTTGCTTAAAACATGTGGCATTAATATGTAATATGTGTAAAAGAAATACACTACAAGAATGACAGAAAGTTATTCATCATTCAAAAGGTGTCCATGAGCGTTCATTCATAAAGTCAGATTTTTTGGGAAATTTGCATAAAATCATTGACATATCCTGGTCACGTCTTTGAAACTTGTCTGTTACTGCTGTTTTGAGATCATCCAAGGCTTTAGGCTTCTGACCATATTCCTTGTCCTTTAAATATCCCCATAAAAAATAATCTGCTGCAGTTAAATTAGGAGATCTCACAGGCTGTTTGATTGGACCCTGTCTTGCAATCCACCTGTTACGGAATTTTTCATCAAGACAATTTCTGACAATAAGGAAAAAATTAGGAGAGGTACACATAGTATACTTGATATTTTAGGTTATCCTGCAATAAAATGATTAGCACAATCTACTATTCAATTGAGTGTCCAATTGACAGTGTTAGAGTGCTGGTCTCTCGTGGCGTTGGTGCTCCAGTCTACCCAGCTGTAAATGGATACCTGACTCTGCTCTTTGAGTTAGGGAAGGAAAAGGCAGAGAGGAAGGAAACTGGTCGCCCCACCTCTCGATGCTGGACCTAGTATGGTGAATAACACTTCACTCCCCTACAGCGGTATCTGCTATGGGAACACCTTAATCCTTTTTTACTATTCAATTCTTCATATAATATTTTGAAAGGGTAAGTTACTTATGGCTCACCCTGTTGATAACAGATACTCCTTAAATTTGGTTTGGTTTGGTTTTAAGGACTACCTTCATTGCACACGGACAACTCCATCAGTGCTCCGATATCCTCCCTTGGATCACACAAGGAGGATCTCAGCACAGTACACGAACTCCATAGCACCGGCGAGAATCCTAATAAGTGTATATAGGAATCACACATTCTATAAATATTTTTGTGGTGCGTAGGTTTCTAATTTTTAAATTTTGCCAGGGCAGCGGCCTTTTGGCCTTCTCTTTACGATTTCCAACTGCCATGGGATTTTTAACATGCGCAACTTGCACACGGGACCTTCTATTTTTTCGCCCTTATCCGAGAAGGCTAGGCATACGATCTCACGACCCAGGAGACCAGGATGGGGGGGGGGGGGTAGGGGGGGGGGAGGGGGGGGGAGGGGGGGGGGGGGGATAACATCATTAGGACCACTGGTTCCGAAAATAAATTTCCATAAATTAAATTCTCTCAATGAATCGAACCCGGTACCTCTAGAATTCGAGGTGGATGCCATACCTCTTAGCCACTCCGGCCCCAAATCTTAAATTTACCAAACACAAACATGGCCTGACTAAACTAAAGACATTCCTGATGACTCTGACACCAAAATTAAAAAAAAAAAATGGATCCATTCAGAAAACGAGAGCCGCGGTAGCGCAATAGTTAGTGCACTGGCTTCCTGGTCCATGGTTCGATCCCCAGTTGAGGTGGGATTTTTTAGACCGCAATTGGCTCCGGGGTCGACCCAGCCTCATGAATTGGGTACCAGAACGACTCTGGGAAGGTTAAGGCGACCGGCGTGATGCTGACCACATCACCCCTAGTGTGCCGATTTTCAAGAAAATATGGGCCTAACAACGTATTCCCAGTATGCCTCAACAGGCGTGTAACGGGATAATTTACCTTTACCATTCAGAAAACTGATACTCCCTCAATAAAATATCACAAAAATGTACAGAATATAATTATGTCTTCAATAAAAACACTACTAAATATGTGACATCAAAGGGTTAATATTACTAGATCATTATGAAAAGTCCTCCAGCTGCTGCAACAGTGAAAGTTTCTTCAGTTTCTTTTTAGGAGGAGAGCATCTGTACAGAGTTAAAACACTTTCCTCATGATCACATACTACAGGCATACTGGGAATATGGTGTTAGGCCCATATTTTCTCGACCGTCGGCACACTAGGGGTGATGTGGTCAGCATCACACCGGCCAAAAGGAAAGAAAGTGAGAGCAAAATAGACACATAAGAATCTAAATAAAAATAAATATAAAAACTGGGTAATTGGTCTCTCGTGGCGTTGGTGCTCCAGTCTACCTAAAACCTAGCTCGCCTGCCGAATTATTATTATTTTTATTTAGATTCTTATGTGTCCTATTTGGCTCTCATTTTATTTCCTTTCTCTGATGAAGGCCTTGTGGCCGCAACATTGGCTTTTTTCTTTGTCTTTTGTCCTCATAAGATGAATCCCTTTTCATTGATTTTTTTTTTCCATACCTATCCATCGTACTCTATGTCTTACCGAAATTCCCCTCATCTTCCTCAAAGAAAACATAACATTTTAATCTTAGCTTATTTGCAAACCAAGCTTTCTATAAACCAAATTCACATCTGGGACTGGAAATATAGCTTAATTTAAAGAAGACAACGACACTAGTAGAAATGACTCAATAAAAGCCAATGATCAAAGAATAAAATCCCCACTCACAAAATCTCCGACCAGGAATATTTGTTGCAGATGACAATGGCTCAGCAGAGTCAGATAATTTCAAGGCAGTCCTATTCTTCACATCACAAGCTAGCTTCCAGCTTTCTAACAAGTCTGCTGCCCATCCCTCTGTTCTAACAAGGAAACTTGAGGTCACACAATCACAGATGTCTTGTCTTGTATATGCCTGCCAGTTATCAAGCATAACTGTGTCCTGTAATGTAAAAGAATGAAACCTCTAGATCAGGGTTTCTCAACCAGGGATCCACAGAACCCTAGGGTTCCCTGAGAGGCAGCAAGGAGTTCCGTGACAGATCATCATTTAAAAAAATAAACGCCAGGCGATGTTAGCGCTCGCAGTGGTGGGCAGTGCACAACAGGACCGTGATCACTCTTGCACAAACCATATTTCATTAGCATCTTGTAGAGCAGAAATTTGTGATAAGACTTTTAGGCCTACTTGGATAAGGAAAAAAAAAAATCAAGTAGGAAATTAAATCAAAGGAAAAACTGAAGTTTCTTCCACCTACACTACTGACTCGCATTAGAGTTGATATCCTTTGTGGGTAGGGGAAAATACACAAAAAGAGTAGGCTAATAAGTTGGGCAAAATAAACAGATCCACAGAAGAAGTTCATTCTCTAATCAAAAGAGCATTAACAATTACTATTGAATTATTATATTTACAACTTACTGATCACGCTAAGTTACTATGAGCTGCAGATAAAAAAATTGTTTTATGCAGGAGTTCCCTGAGACCTGAAAATTATTTCAAGGGTTCCCCGGGGATAAATAGGTTGAGAAAGGCTGCTCTAGATGCTAATTTTAGCTCTAATCTTCCATTTTTCTTTTCTCCTATTTTGCTCCTTCAGGAGCAAGGGGCCACAACAGTAAATGGCCCACTTGCAGAAGCACGCACAGAAGTACTTCATGTGATCCTACAGTGGTGGTTTCTGTACCAAGTTATTCAACACGATGAGGTCGCCACTTGTAGTTCCCCAAGTTCTCCATGGAAACAAAAAAAGCGACTACTGCTCCCCCAGGCATGCCGTAAAAGGTCTTGCATGGTGGGGTTGGTAACCTCATCATGTAAAACTAATTGCTACAGAATCCACCACTGTAAGAGAGCATGAAAGCTCTGGTGCAAGCTTATTTGCAAAGAGACCAGCCATAGTGATGGCTCCATGATTCATTAAAAGGAAAATTATGCCAGCCCAATGCGCATCTTCACACTGTCTCCTCTTATAATATGCTTGAGGATGCAAATTCACACTGTCTCCTCTTACAACATGCTTGAGGAAGCAACTTCACACTGTCTCCTCTTACAACATGCTTGAAGAAGCCTTAAAGCCATTAATTTATTGTCTCTTAAGAGACCCCAAGGAATGACATGGCGTGTTCTTTCATTCCAATAATTAAAAAAATATACAGTAAAAGTCAGAAAATCTGGACTGCTCGGGGATTAGGTCGGTCTGGATGTTTTGATTTTCCAGGTTCTCAGGCAGTACTTTTAAAATTCAAATTTAAGGAAGAATAAAGAGAAGAACAGGCAAACTTGGTTGATTAATTCATTAACAAATTACAGAATGCTTCATTTATCAAAATGACTATATTTATTTGTTCATTTCCATGACTTCTGTTGTGTCTGTTGCACTGCTTGTGAATGGAACACTTACAGCCTCTACTGCATCTGCTGCACTGCTTGTTGATGGAACACCAATTTGATCAGCAGACGCTTCTAATGTTTCCTTTAAATATTTTCGTTTATCACCCTGTTTACGACTGTAATTTCTTTGTGATAAGATTATTCTGCACCATCTGCATATTCATGACGTCTTGAAGACTACAGCTATGGTTCTGTTTCAGAAATTTAATAACTGTTTCCATGCACTTTTCTGCCCGGAAATTTTATAAAGTTTGAGTTTTCACAAAGGGTGGTCTGGATTTCTGGCATCCGGATTTGTGGACTTTCACTGTAGTTAAACATATCATCAGTTTTAAGACTGTTATAGAGCCACCAAGCAAGGAAGCTCAATTATGCCAAGCATAAACCAAAGAAGATGAAGAAAAAAAATGTCAAACTATGAACATGATGGACATCATGATAAAGGCATTAGGATATCCAAGGAAAACATACACTAATGTTGCAGACTTGCAAGAAAGTTGTTTGAGCAAGACGCAGGCACCTTGACTTGCCACAGAAGACCACTGCATCTCCTTATGATAATTAATAGTGACAATGGAAAATAAACATGACATGTCATGACAAAATCAGTAATCTGCCAGTTGATTATTTCCTTGTTTTTGTGTGGTTTTTGTTGCATGTGTCCATTCGTACTATGCCAAAATAATCACTGCACCCTTACAAGGGTGGTTTCTGTGACAATCTGTTTTAGATAAAGAGGTTGACAATCAGATGGATGACCTCATATTAGCTGCCTCTTATGACATGTCTAAGGAATCAGTGGTGCTTTCTTTCTTTGCCCCACATTTTGCTCGTTAATAAGTTGTTTCTCCTATAACGCAGTATATGTGTTCCTAAAAATAATAATAGCACAATAAAAATAACAGGACTTATGGGAAAAATAGTTTTAGTGGCGGAACACCCAAAACCTGTACAGTCTCGTAAGTAATACACTAATTCAGAGTTGTCGTCAAGTCTTTCCTAATGAGTCTCAAGTCTCAAGTTGAGTCGCAAGTCCCTAGCACTGGCTTCAAGTCGAATCGCAAGTCGAGCCTCATTTTAGATCCAACACTGTTTATAGCCATAATCGCGCTTTAATGAACAATCACTACAAATAATAATGAAAAATATTAATATATATTTTAGTACTTTTACTATTTTATTTACTGATTTTTTATTCGACCAAAGTTATTTTTCAGTATTACATTTTAGAAATATTATCTTCTCAAGCATACAGCCCCCACACAAGCACAATGGAATGGATGGAATAATACACTTGATTAGAACTAAATCTTAAGCAAATTTATAGGTTAAGGACACATGCTCTAGTTTTTTTCCCTACCAATAAATGCGCACGGTATATTTCCCCCTAAGGCAGTATGGTAATCTTTACATAGCCAAAGAATATAATTGTTCTGATGGTCGCTGTATCTAAAAATGTTTGTCTAGCAACATTGTGCAATTATGTCTGATAATATGAAGTAAAATGTGTTTGCACAATGGGTGATATTCCTTAACACAAGAGCATTTTTTTCTAATTAATAAATACTGCATTATGAATGAGGATGGTGAGCCGTTTCACCAAAATTGGCAAGTCTCAAGTCGAGTCACTAATGCCTAAATCTAGTCGTCTTGAGTCGAGTCGCTGTGGTCGCTAGTCCGAGTCGATTGACTCGAGTCGACAACACAGCATTAAGGTAGTAGGCTACCTTGATAGGGTAAAAAACTCAAATTTTCCTTTCAGAATCAAACAACCATGGGTATAGTGTTAGTATGGACTTAAAATTTTTGTCCACATAATGACCTCATTAATTATGCAAATTAGCTATCCAATATGGCCGCCGTAGTGAATAAATTATACACCTTTTTCAAAACATCATAACTATGTTATTTGTACAAGGATCTGACTGAAACTTGGCAAATTGAATCATTATATATAGCGTGAGGTCATGAACTAAAATGACAGAGATTGACAGAAAGGTTAATTTTTAATGAATTTTCAAAATTTATATTTCTGGAATGTTTGATATTTGTGCCTCATTATATATGCATGATGGTCATAAAACTAAAACTTTAAATTCAATTGTATCCATTTTAGGTCAGAATCTGTAAAATTATATGACAACCAACTGTGTTAATTTTCATGTCAATTGAATGTACAGATCCAGAGATATCTTGTTTCAAAGATCACCAATTATGCTAAAAAGACAATTCGAGAAAACAAAGAAAAACAGAAAAAGAACTCACAAAATGAAGTTTAATAAGCTCCTGTTGAATAAAGGTCTCCTTCTACTGCAGCTGCAGTGTCTATGAATCCCCTTTTCAGTGCTATCAGGGTCCTTCCATTGCAATGTCCTTACATGCTGAATAGATCCTGTGCAGCGTTCTCATGTATGCTTTCGTTGCTATGGGTTGACTTGTGTTCATGTATATTGAAAAATTCTGCAATGCACTGTGGCCTTTCCCAACAGAACGCACAAATGCCACCATTCGCACATTTACTTCTTTGTGTTTGTGAGTAGCTGGAGATGAAACATCAGAAGTATTGAAATTGGCATTCCATTCGACACAGTTTGTGCACTTGATACTGATTTCATGACAAAAGCCATTCCGAGTCTCTTCGACGATCTCACAGGTCAGTGAGTACTGATAACATTTGTCACATCTAAAGTTAGCGCATAAAAACCCAAACAGCAGTTTTACATCCATAAGGATAAACACATTTCCTCTGTTGTCATTTTTAGCTTGTCCTTCACTTTCTTGGACCTTTATTTTCTTTGCTGAGGAGCACAGAGGCTTTATAGCGTCACTATCGACAATAGGTGTCACATTTTCAGGCAACGGTTGGTTGGTGTACCGATTTCCAAGGAACTTACTTTGTCTTATTTCCCACTGTGAACAAAAGAAGCTCTGCTAACTACTATTATACAGAATCAGTATAAAACTAGCAATAAATAGAGTTGATGTGGGTGAAAATGCACAATGGATGTAACAAATGCTGAAATTTACGATCAAAGCTTTCTAGACACACACTTTTGAAAAATTCATAAGAAATCATTGAGTGATTCCCCTTGGAAAAGTTATAAATATCTTTTTCCTGTTGCCTCAGTATAATTATAATTTCGCAGTTTTACTATTACGCACCTTCATGTTGGGTCATTATTCACATGGTAACCAACTATAAACATTGGTTGCTATGCAAATCACTCAAGGGAGTGTGTGTAGAAAAACACTGATTCCTATCATACCAGAGTATCTCTAAGCTTCTATGAATTATTTTTAGTACAAGAACATGTTGACGATGATTTAAAGCATGAAAATGAAAATTGTTGGATTTTTATTTTTTTAATCTTTTGTATATGAAGTAAAATGTGTTTGCACAATGGATGATATTCCTTAACACAAGAGCATTTTTTTCTAATTAATAAATACTGCATTATGAATGAGGATGGTGAGCCGTTTCACCAAAATTGGCAAGTCTCAAGTCGAGTCACTAATGCCTAAATCTAGTCGTCTTGAGTCGAGTCGCTGTGGTTGCTAGTCCGAGTCGATTGACTCGAGCCGACAACACAGCATTAATTATTTAAAAAAAACAATAACAAACCCAATAAAAATGCTACACTAGTTTTAAACAAAGTTGTGGAGAGACCAGCACAATTTGAAGCCATTAAACCAGCCACTGTTAGCACTAAAAGAGTCACTTCTGCAGGATTTGGAGATTTTTCTTTCTGGTCTTCATATATAGCTATGCTTTCTCTTTAATTGTTAGAAAGCTTGCTCCTGCTTGCTTTTTTGATTGGTCTTCTATCCACGCTCTCATCAGTTTTTTCCATTTTTCATATTTCTTTAGGCCTTGTTTTAATAGACTTTGCAGGACTCACAGTTGTTCCTGCTAAACAAAGTTTCTTTTATTTTTGCAGCGTTGTCTCTGATGGTGTGCAATATGATTCCTTCAGGCCTGTCACTCTTTGTGATATCACATCTTCTTTGGTCCTTGGCTGCTGACTGATAAAGCAATCAGTGACCATCATGCTTGGTGGTGTCTTGTAGGGCAGCAACAAACTGTCTCCACTTTGCTCAGTCGCCATCCTTCGTGTGGTATCCCAGTTCTGGTTTATGCTCAGCATCTGTGTCTCCACAGTTCTCCGCCAGGTGGCTTTTGACCATCAGTGCTTTCACTTTCCATCTGGAGTCCAGTTCTGATGGTGGTGTCAGGGCACTCAGTTCCAGTGTCTACCTCTATGATAGTGCGCATGTCTTCTTGGTAGCTCAGAGTTAGCAGTTCTTGGTTGGTGATGGTGTTCGGTCAGAAAATTAGAAGAATTTTCCTTGGGCAGGTTGTGCAGAAAGAGGACAATTTGGACATTTCCTTTCCTGCTACTCTCCAGCATTCTGCACCGTACAGAAGTTATGCAGCTCTCATATATTTTTAATTTAGTGTTTGTACTGTACTGGGAGGATTTCCAGATGTTTAGGTTAGTGAAGGCTATTCTGGCTTTATTCATTCGGCTACTGATGTCTTTGCTTGTTCTGCCATCTGGTGTTACTATGCTTCCTAAGTATGTAAATGTGTTTGTATTTTCTAGCACTTATTTTTATGGGTGCAGGATTTCTTACATTAAGTGTCATGACTTCTGTCTTCTTGAGATTAATGTTTAGTCCCATCTGTTGGCTATGTTTATTCAGTTTGTCTGTTTTTCTTCTTCGATGTGTTGATGTGATTATGTGAACAGTGCAATGTCATCTGCGTATTCTAGATATAAGATTTCTTGCGATGTTCTCGTTTCTTAAAAAAAGTTTTATTATCTCAAGCTTCGCCTCAATACTAATGCCTTTCCTTTTCTGTTAACATATTCAGCTGGCTGGAGTTTTTTTGTATTCATCTGGTGTTACTCATTAGTGCAAAGCATAGTCACTTCATAAATAAATCACATATGAGCAAACCCGATTCAACGTTTTTGTTATTTTATTCCCTTATTTGTCTATTGAGTATTCTTCTTCTTCTTCTTCGTTCGCCCTGAAAAGGATGGTGGTTGCGTTGTGTCTGTTTCCAATGTAGCTGTGATATCTGCACCTTTCGGTCGACACATCCGACTTCTGCACGGCATTTTTTAGGACCGGGTTTGCCTTCCCATTGCGATCCGTACTCGCTCAGCCAGCCTGCATTGCTGCAGACTGTTTCCAGGACCACCACGTGGAGGTGGAGCACGGTCTTGACCAGCTCTGGTTCGCTGGTCCTGACGCAGGCAGTCAAGCTATGAGTCGCTGACTGCGGTCTCTATTGCTGCGTCTTCATCTATTGAGTATGAAAAAGTTCACATATTACAGATATCAGTTGTAGCAAAATAGACTGTACCTTAAATGTTATGCTGGTGTTGGACACATTCAGCAGCACTAAACTGGGCAGACATCTAAAAAAGCTGACAGATCTTATTGTAATTCCATAATTACCTGAAAATGTGGAAAATTATGAAAACATAAACAGAGAAAAAATAGATAAAACAGTTTCTGATTCACAAACAAATATCAAGTAAAAAACTTAGTCCCATAGCAGATACTGTCTTAGGAGAGTGAATGTTAGAGACTTCACTATACTAGTTCTCAGCCATATAAAGCTTCATTAGAAGGGTTGATCGTTTCCCTTCCTCACTGCCTTTGTCTTCCCTAACTCAAAAGCAATTAGGTACCCATTTACAGCTTGGTGACTGGAACGTAACTATCTAGTCGACTCAAATATTCTGTTAAGAAATGTAAACAGCAGAAAATTTTGATTTAAAATAAAAAATTGTCTGGATTTTGCAGTTATTTGTTAGGAACATGTGACTTATACTGCGAATTGACTGCAAAGTGTAAAAACTTCAGTTGCAATCCGAACCTCTTTTCAGACAGAATTTTTCAAAAATATAATGTTTCAATAATTTCCCATTTGAAAAAATACTTACCATTTTCTGGTTTATGGGCTGCACCCTGCAGTTGGAGAAGCCCAATACATGTCTTAATTTCAGGCACATTAAACCCTCACATGTGTCTTATATGCTCACCCATAAAAGACAGTTCAACATGTGCTTCTCACATGCCCAAGACTCACCACAAAAAGAAGAAAGCTATTGTTAGGCTACCCAATAATCACAAAAACTTCATAGGTCACCACCTAACAGGCACCTAACACATGCAAATTCTTTAAATTGGCACTGGCGATAAAAGAGCAACAAGCTCAGCAGCCCAAGTTAAACATCATTGTAGCTGCTTATTTAGAAACCACTAGCCTAGGGTTCCCCACTCTTACTACATATACAAGTAGATCAAGGCTAAGTAGAAATTACCTTCTTGCTCTAAAAACATAAGAAAAAACTTAAAACCAAAACCCAGCCATTTATAAGTGCAGTAATTGTTGTAACATACGGGTGCCTAGGACGCGACATAATTTTGTTGAAGACCTATGCTGCTTGCGGAGCTGAAGGCAGATGATGATGATGAATTTTCAACTTCCTGATGTATTATCAAAAGTTATATTTGTGCTAATGTTTACCAATCCAAAAAAGGTGTCACATCAAGCATAGAACATCATGCCGTTTCTAATTTTTAAGGAAAAGAAATTTAAACAAGCAGATATGATTCAGAGAATAACAGCACTGTGTAAGGAAGAAACCCAATTACAAGGAAGTATGTACGTGTAATTATTATTATTGTTTAAAAATAAATTGCAGGTGAACTTTGAACTGACCTTACGTACTATAACATATATGTGCTAACTTCATTAATTATGCTGGTTATAATCTTAAAAGCTAATGTTAATGTTAATTAGAATTGACGTTATTGCACTCCGGGCAAACTCATAGGTGCTCAGTCTCCCTCAGCAAATGTCGAAGGGTATGAATGCTAATTGTTCCTGTTGCACACTGGTTGTATACATGGCAGATGCGTCCTCTCATACGTCCATCTCCGCTGGTCTTACGTTTGATGCCAGCAGTCTTAGCCTTATGATTCATCGATTGCAGTGTCATTCTCTAATTGACGAACATGAATCGCCCTCAGTATTTCTTCCTTATCCATTGTCAATGCACCTTTTATGGGTGCTCTTGAAGCCAGTCTGTCAGCTCTTTCATTGCCACGTACCCCGTGCTAAAAGCTACTGAACTATGATTTTCAGCTCAGCACGTCTGGAAAAGTATTATTGAAAAACTCTCCTCTTATTTTATTTTATTTCTAGGGCGTCCTGGAGGTCTGGATCCCTGGCTCTTAGTTTCCCATGCTTGTCGTGGTAGCTGATGACTGAGCACCTATGGATTTGCCTGGAGTGCAGTGAGGTCGATTCTAATCAACAATAACAATCTCCTCTTATTAATCAATCAATCAATGCCCTTCAGCTTTCCAAGGAGCATAGGCCTTCAACAAACACATGCTAAGTCCTCCTGTCACGTGCCATCAGCTCAAGCTCTTTCCATATTTTCCTCATCATTTTCACTTCTGTCTCCAACTATCTTTTCCATATGTTTCTTGTTCTACTTCTGCTTCTCAGCAGTCATCCTATTTAAGAACCATATAATTGAAATATTCTGACTTCTCTTACCCTGGGGGTTCCAGAAAAAGGACTGAGTTGTAATGCTATCCACAGGTTTCCACAATGTGTGTCCCATCCATCGCCTTTGTCTTATTTTCATCTCTTGTTCCACTGGCACTTGTCTGTTTCTTGACATCAGTTCCACATTAGTGATCCTGTCATACCATTTAGTCCTTCTATTCTACGTACGCACCCATTTATGAAAGTCTGTAGCTTTTTGGTTGTTGTTTTTGCTGTTCTCCATGTTTCAGAGCCATACAATAGGACTGACTTGACATTTGAGTTGAAGATTCCTCTTATATCTAAGGCCATTTGGTTTATACAATGACAACTGTTGTTGTTTCCATAACAGAAACGATATTTTAATCTAATGAAGGAATATTCGGCATTCCTATATCAGGAAAATACATTAACTGTGGAAAGATGGATGTTAGATAGTTAAATAATTCCCAGAAATGGAGAAGAGAACTGGTGAACTAGATGTGGGGATGGCACTGGACTAATCAGGTAGATAACTGCACAGTTCTCGATGGTAGCTGTGGAAGAGAGCTGTGAAGTAAATCACCTGCTCGCTTGACCTATCCTATGCTCCAAGGGTGTCTCTTTTAATAGTTGACGTGAATGCAGCTCGTTAATTATTCCCTACCAATGTTAACAGTAAATATTCTTTTATAATCCACAACAAAAAATGAGAAATTATAACAGGAATCATCTCAATAACTGCAGTTTATAAATTAATCAATACACTTTAATAATTAATGCAAGTATAGCACAGCCCTACCAAAAAAAAAAATTTTTTTTTGGTGCCAAACATTTTACTCTTGATTGTACATAAATGAGGCCTGCTCAATCCAAATATCACATTTACTTGTCTGTAGCAGCTCTAGTTTTTGAGATACAGACATTTTTGTATTTCATTAATACAGGGTGACCCAAAAAAAACGGGCCCGCGCGCGCACTTATTGTGCGCGCGCGGGCCCGTTTTTTTTTGGGTCACCCTGTATTATTACAATATTTTCTATATAAGGCTATGTAAAAAAAACTATTGCTGTCTAGTCCTTTACAAAAGAAAACTGCTTGTTTACTCTCAGTTTCAGTTTTCCAAGAATCTTCCCAGAATTGCCTTTTTTAGATTTTAAGCCACTGCATGCATGTTAGTATGCTACTTATTTTATTACACTTCTAACAGAGAATGGCATCATCTTCAAGAAGAGCATGTTTTCTTTCACCGCATTTATTTTGTTATATTTGTGGAGAGTACACTTTCAAAGAAGAACATAGGAAACATATTACTGTTTTTGTGAAAAAGGCATACTTTGCTTACTTTAAAGTAAAACTAGGTGACCAGGACAAGTCTTGGGCTCCTCATATTGTTTGCAAAACATGTGTTGAACAGCTCCGACAGTGGACTTGTAGGAAAAGAAAATGTTTAAAATTCCAATGGTTTGGAGAGAGACCAAGAACCACTATGATGACTCTTATTTCTGTGTTGTGAATATTAAGGGAATTAATGGAAAAAAATCACAAAAAGTAGAAATATCCAGATTTAGATTCTGCTAGGCGACCTGTTCCACATGGAGATGACATACCAATTCCAACTTTCAGTCAGATTTTGAATTCCCTGCTAGAAGATGAGACAGCAGTGGCATGTGGAACGACAAGTGACAGTGATAGTGATTTCGAAGATGATTTTTCAGATGCTCAACGCTTCGACCAGCTTGAACTAAATGATCTAATCCGAGATCTATATCTCTCCAAGGAATCTTCAGAACTTTTGGCTTCAAGATTGAAAGAAAAAAAATTACAGACTGCTGAAACAAAGGTTACATTTTATCGCAGCACAGAGCAAGGTTTTATTCCATTCTTTTGTAAAGAAAACAACCTTGTGTTTTGTACTAATGTAGGAGGTCTTGTTAACAAAATGGGTGTAAGTTATACACCAGATGAGTGGCGACTTTTCATTGACAGCTCTAAAAGAAGTTTGAAGGGTGTTCTCTTACACAATGGTAACAAATATGGCTCAATTCCAATTGCTCATTCTACTACAATGAAGGAGGAGTATGCTACAATAAGCACAGTTCTTGAAAAATTGAAGTATTTAGAACATAACTGGATGGTTTGTGTAGATCTTAAAATGATGAACTTCTTGCTTGGCCAGCAAATGGGATTCACCAAATATCCATGCTTTATATGTTTGTGGGATAGCAGGGCAAAAGATATGCACTGGACAAAGAAACAGTGGCTGTTGAGGGATGAATTTAAAGTTGGAGAAAAAAATATTGTCAATAAGCCTCTCATTGATCGAAAAAGAGTTCTACTGCCACCACGCTTAGCTTGATGAAGCAATTTGTTAAGGCACTGAACAAAGATGGTACCTGTTTTAATTACTTATGCAGACAGTTTCCAGAATTGAGCATAGACAAACTTAAAGCTGGAATTTATGATGGACCTCAAATTAGAAAGTTAATAAACGATCCAAATTTTATTGATTCCTTGAACAAAACAGAGTCCACAGCCTGGTCATCATTTGTTTTAGTTGTGCAAAACTTTCTGGGTAACTTTAAAGCAGACAATTATTCTGAATTAGTTGGAAACATGCTGTCGAGTTTTTGTGAACTTGGATGCAACATGAGCATAAAATTGCACTACCTCCATAACCATTTACATTTATTTCCGGAGAATCTTGGCGACTTTAGTGAGGAGCAAGGTGAAAGATTTCACCAAGATATAAAAACAATGGAAGAGAGATACCAGGGACTTTGGGATGCCCACATGATGGCAGATTACTGTTGGACCCTTAAGCGTGACTGTCTGGGCATATCACATTCCAGGAAGTCCTCGAAAAGATCCTTTTTGCATGTTGCCTAAACAAGTGCTAGTGATAAAGTTTTATTACATTTTTGGTAATATATGCACAGTAATTACATATAATATGAATGCAGACTTAAGTCAAAATGCCACTGATAGCACCTAACTCTAGGATTGTACATAACAATTGCCCTACTAATATGGTCATTCTTAGTTATCTCAAAAACTAGAGCTGGTAGAAAAAATCTGATTACATTTTTGGAATCAGCAACCCAAAATTACACAAGAACAGCTATAACATTTAAGGCACCAAAATGTGTGTATGCCAGTGTAGTTAATAATTGCAGATAGATATATAAATATTTTTACAAGAATTCACAAAGTTTAATGAAAAATAGTGTCACTGTTACGTTGTTTTCATCAGGTAAATGGCTTTGGTGGCTTTTGGATTTGATTTTCTCGATACCATAATGCACTTATAATCTTTAGTTTTTTTCTACAGTTACTTCTATAGCTGGATACTTTGTAGACTTTCCAAAGGACTTTATTCACCTGGACAGGTAGTCACTATGCTACTGCCAGGCATGCATTGTTGATCGTTGACTCACACACTGAAGTACATCAGTTCACATTAGTCCGCTGTCCTGCTTTCATTGATATCTGAACCCTCAGACACAATAGTACCATGAAGCCTGCAGCTTTGAAGCTTACCACTAAGCAAGTTGGCTCACAACAGCAAGCCAGCTTAGCTTCTTCTCAGATATTTGCTGTGGCTTGTGGATTCTTAAACATATGGGTCAGTCCACTTGACGTCTTCTCAGCTATAAGATCTTAAAGTGAATTCGGGAAGTGTAAAATTGTGTCTGAAACAGGCTTATATACCTTTTTTTCGATAATTTTGTCATTGCCTTCCATGACGTCCGCACTTCCAACAATGATATCTTTTCAGACTGACTTTATAACAATCACGTACAAGTAGATTTACTGTGATTTGCTTTTATTGTTTGAAACTCCAGTGCAAAATGAAATTCCATTATGTAAAATCACAGATAGAATTGTAATTTCCCATCAAATCCCAAAGATAATTCTTTTCTACAGCTAAAATTACATGAGAATGGTATTTACACTCCAAATCTCAAAGGTAATTACCCTTTATGGTGCAATACCAGTGATTTTTGCCTGTTTTGCTACATTAACAATGCCCCTGACTAATTATTTCAGAAAACTTATGAGTTTTTCCACACCTTATGGAGCAGGGGGCAACCACTGCAGCTGGTTCCCTTACAGGAAGCCAGCACTAAGCAGTCACATGCTCTTCAGCAGTGGCTTCTGAGGGAATTTGTTTTACGTGATAAGGTTACCAGCCCTATGCACATTTGGACTGATTGGAGGGATGAAATGATGCTATATTTAGATATCGGAAATGTAAATTATTATCTTGAATTAGCTACACTATATATCCTAATTATAAGCCATCAGTACGAACGGAATATATTTTCTTGAAAAAAAAAATAATAATTGCACAACCTCGTATTAGTCGACTTGTACGACATGCCTGAAGGTACAGTAGGCCTATTCTTTCTTTGCCTCTTCAGAGACTCCTGGGAACTAAACGGGGCAGGGAACTAAACGGGGCAGAAAACGTGTGTGGAGTATACTGATCATTTACCAACCTGATATATCCAAATACTTGAGAGCAGCTGAACTCTCTTGACACATCCTTGATCTAATTGTCAAAGTTCGTATTCCTTCATTTGTCAGTAAGTTGCCTGTTAGGACTAATGTTTGTAGCCTAATAGAAAATGAATAAAAAATATAAAAAAAATATTTTAAACACACGCCTTTAATGCACTAAAAACTCAAAAATAATATTTCAAGGAGTTTATAGCTTGCAGTAAAAAAATGTAACATCAAATTAACAAAAAAGCGTGGGGCGCTGATTCTGCATGAAATTAACTTCTGCTTTTATACTTCATTACACACTTATGGATAAAATATATGATAAGCTCTTAAGCACCCCACGCTTTTTGTCAATTTGATGTTACATTTTTTTTACTGCAAGCTAAAAACTCCTTGAAAAGTTACTTTTAGTGCATTTTAAAATATTTTTATTTTATTTTCTTCTTTTTAGTGTTAGAAAAATTATGACATTCTAAAACATATACAATATTTTTACTTTTTGACTCCATTAAGAATCAACTTGATGACGTTGTACACAAAATTGTATACAAGATCACATATCTTGGTTGCATACAAGTCATACACAAAATTGTGAAGATCACATAATTTGGTGACGTTGCATACAACAACGTGAACTCCGTAAGGAACGTAAAAGAAAAAAATATAATGAAAGTTGAGCTTTTATATTTTTTTATTATTATTTTTAATGTTATTCATTTTATTATTTTTACGACTGATTATTGTATTGTCATCGGGAATAAACAACTATACCAAGTTTCAGAGCTATGGCTAATCTGGAAGTGATTGAAAAATCGATTGCAAGATTTGAAGGTGACATACAAGACAAGTTAAAGAAAAGCGTGTAAAAATTACTCACTGCAAGCTGGTCATTACAACAGACTGTATAACAGACAGGGGTTGGTAACCAGTCGATCTCAATCTACCAGTGGATCTCAAGGGCTTTTTTGTTAGATTTTTAGGTGACATGACAGAGGTGGAAAACAGACAGAATTTTAAAGCTAAAGAAATTGGGGACTAGCCCTATCCAGCCCGCATTTAAAAGCGCAGGACCCCCGGGATTAACAGTGCTCCGTTCTGTGTTCCCTGTGAAAATTTACTAATTAGCTTACAAAGACGGACTTTTATTGTGAACTGCATGAATTTCCTTTGCATTTTAAAAAGCTGTTTGATGGAATTGCAAGAAACGAATGAGATCAGCAAAGATAAAAATTACATTTAGACTGCACTTATTACAAATTTCAAATACTCTGAAACAAGAAAACAGACATTTTATCAAGGCGGATCTTTAGAGAACTCAATGATTCTAAAGTAGATCTCAACAGCATCTCGGTTTTGTCTGCTCCTAGTATATCATATTTGTCAACATTTTTCACACATAGGTCATATCTAAAAATAAACATGACGGTGGAATACTTACAACAAATGTACTTCTGTATTTCTCCATCTCAGCTCAGATATCTTCTTCTTCTTCGTACACTCTCAGACGTCAACTTGAATATGTTCAAAGACAGCAGTGGTCAACTTGAGGCCATTTCTATCTCCACCAAGCTTTTCCAGGAATGGTACTGGTGATGGCCACATGTGCTTACAGCTCAGATATGACATTTTTTTTTTAGCGTTAATAGTTATGGCTGTATCTGTTCATTTATTCATCACCCTTTAGCTCCCTCTGGAGCATAGGCTTTCAATAAATTCATGCCAAGCCTTTCTGTCCTGTGCCATCCTTTCAAGATCTTTTCATGTCTGTCATCAATTCTCTTTTCCATACGTTTTTAGGTCTCCCTCCATTTCCCTTACCCTGGGAATTCCATAATAAAGACTGCCTTGTAATGCTATCAACTAGTTGTTTTTTTCCCCAGTGTGTATCCTATCCAACGCCAATGTATTTTCCTCACGTCTTATTTATACTGGTACTGGAACGTTTAACAAAAAATAAAATAAAAGATGGTATTGGAGACAATTATTCAAATGAACTATCAACTAGAAACACGGGACGTTTGAAATAACCCCTCATAAGCCTGCCCCGAACAGGAAACAATGATAAAAAATGTAGAAAGGCTATGAGAAAAAACAAAGAACGTAGCACATGTGGAAAACTATTAATAATGGATTAACAATTAAAAATACTAAACACAAAGGAAATATCACCACACAGAAATTAACTTCAGTTTCACAGAAAATCAACACTAAAATAAGAATCTTCAACTCAAATGTCAAGCCAGTCCTATTGTATGGCTCTGAAACATGGAGAACAACAAAAACAACAACCAAAAAGCTACAGACTTTTATAAATTGGTGCCTCCATAGAATAGAAGGATTAAAACGGTACGGCAAGGTCACCAATGTGGAACTGATGACAAGAGCCAGTGGAACAAGAGATGAGAAGAAGACACTGGCGATGGATAAGACACCCATTGAGACAACCTGTGGAGCGTATTACAAAGCAGTCCTTCTTCAGGGTAAGAGAGGCAGAGGTAGACCAATTAACACAAGGAGAAGAAGACTGGAGATAGAAGTGAAAATGATGAGGAAGACATGGAAAGAACTTGAGCGGATGTCATGTGACAGGAAGACTTGGCGTGTGTTTGTTGCAGGTGTATGCTCCTTGGGGAGCTAAAGGGTGTTGATTGTTAATTGATAACAGCAAATACATGAAATTAACTAAAAGAAAAGCTTATGTAAACATTATCTCCAGTGATGAACAAATGTCACAGAAAAGACGGCTGAATACAAATATATTTCAATCAATACTGTCTTCTTCTTTCTTCTTTGATCCTTAGCCGCCGACTGTCAAAGCAGTCAGTGGCCATTACGCCTGGTGGCGTCTTGTAGGGCAAGAACAAATTGATTTCACTTTGCTCGGTCGGCGGCCATCCTTCGTACAGTGCCCCAACTCTGGTTCATTCTTTGCATCTCAGCTTCCACAGTCCTCTGCCAAATTGTTTTTGGTCGGCCTCTCTTTCGTTTTCCTTCAGGGGTCCATAGCATAGCTGTTCTTGTGATGGCATCAGGGTCTCTTCTGAGGACATGGCCAACCCAGCTCCAGCGTCTGCCAGCTATGATGGTGTGCATGTCCTCTTGCTTGCTCCGAGTAAGCAGATCTTGGTTGGTGATGGTATTCGGCCAAAAGATTCGGAGAATTTTTCAATTCTCTCTAGTTCCCCAACAAGCAGGTCTTCAACAAACAGACTCAAAGTTCCCCATCAGATCAAGTTCTTTCTATGTCTTCATTATCATTTTCCTTTCTGTCTTTAGTTCTCTTCTCTATGTGTTTTATGGCCTACCTCTGCCTCTCTTACCCTGGGGATTCCAGAACAAGGACTGCCTTTTGATGCTATCAACAGGTTTCCTCAGCGTGTGTCCTATCCATCACTAGCATCATCTTCTCATCTCTTGTTCCACTGGCACTTGTCTGGTTCTTGTCATCAGTGCACATTGTGACAGTGTCTCTCCATTTAAATCCTTCTGCTGTTCTACACAAGCACCCATATATGAAAGTAAATAGCTTCTTGGTTCTTGTTTTTGTTTGTTTGTTGCTCTGCATGTTTCAGAAACATAGAATAGGACTGACTTGACATTTGAGTTGAAGATTCCTACTTTTGTGTTGGATTTGATTTATCTTGTTCTCCTTATACTTACACTTTTGTTATGAATGCATTGGTAATGGAACTATAGCTTTTGTTGCTGATACATCTGTATATAGGTGGGTCTATTCGATTGTTTGGTAAGTTTTTCTGATTTTCTCCACAGCTAAGTACTTCAACTCTGCATCTATCTGGCTGCCTTTTTTGTCACTTCTGGTATGCTATCTGGGAGCCTTGTTCTCTTCCATGGTGGGAACATGCTGCTAGTTTTTGTCTGTACAAGGTCTGGTATAATGGGAGCAAGCTCTTTTGCTGTTTGTGCAAAGCAGTTTCTCTAGAGTCTGCCTTGACCATTGCTTTCGGGTTTGTCATTAATTGGGCGGTTTGTGGGCCTTTTGAATTGTTCTGCTTCCTGTAGTACTCTGTACTCCCTTCTGTCACCCATGGATTGTAGCTTTATCTTGTTCATTTCATTTACTAGTGCTGATTTCATTGCTCCAGTAATGATTCTCTCAGTCTGAAAACAAATCAGCTACCTGCATGGTTCAACAAAGAAATTTTGGCATTTATATATTTCAGTTGGCCTTAAAAAAAAAAAAAAAACAAGGTTACTGACTTGGTAATTAATGAGCTAAAAGAACAAACATCCTTATAATCTGGAATTTGATTGTTCTATCAAGGTTGGATTTTCAGGCAGTTGCCCATGCTGGCATTCCATATTCCAGTGCCGGTCAGACATTTCCAGTATATAACTTTTTCAGTATTTGGTGGTCAGTTCCCCCAGGCAGTTCCTGCAATTTTTTCGTCAGAGCCATTCTTTGTCTAGCTTTAAAATGGCACTTGTCAATTTGGTTTTTCCATCTTAGCCTGCTGTCCCATGTGATTCAGTGATATGTGGGACTCGTTTCTTCTGGCAACTAATGTCCATTTAGTTTTAAGTATGATTTCTTGCTCTTTGTTCGAGTGTGTAAAAATTGTATATGTTGTTTTCTTCTCATCTGGGTGTAGCAGACATTCTTGTGTCCATTTGTCTAGTTTTTGTAAGGCTTCCTGCATCCTTCTGTTCGCTGTTTTTATATTTTCGTTAGCTGCCCATAATGCTAGGTCATCAGCGATATGCGAACCATTGACCCTCTTTGGCAATTCATCTATTATGTCACTGATGTAGGTCAGGAACAGTTTAGGAGATATCACAGCCTTGGGCCACTTCTTATTTTAATTTCATTCTGTGACTTATGTGTCCTTGTAATTGCACTCTGGCATGCCTATTTTTGAGGAAGTGGTTCACTTAGACCACTGCATCCATAATTCAGTCTAGTTTTTAAAAAACGATTTAGAAAAAAATACACCAAGGAGTTTTTCAAAATTGCAGTTACGACAAAAAAAAAAAAAAGACATCTGTGAACATTTCAAGATCTTAATATTTTGGTAAAAAAGTGTACCAAGTCAAGATGGTTTTGCATATCAACACATGGTGGCTATTTCAACCAGGTGATATACTTTTTGCTAACAGCCAGGGATCCAGACCTCCAGGACGACCCAGAGTCCACTGGGAGGACAACATTAGACAATCTCTGAAGGACTGAGGACTAGAATGGGAACCAGGCCAGAATGGGAACCAGGCCAGCAGGAAGACAACCAGTAGAAAAGGAACGAGTAAGTAAGTAAACTATACTTTCTAATTTTTTTCTTCTCATGGCTCTTACTTAGCTCTCGCCTTCTTTCCTGTCCCTGACGAAGGCCTTGTGGCCACAATGTAGGCAATTTTCTTTATATTTTGTCTTAGTAAGACACACTACCTTTTTATTTTTGATATTAACATTCCCTTCCAATTTATAACACCATTATCTTCTTACATAATGCTGTTTTTGTAGCTTAAAATTTCTGTAGGATGGGTTAGCCAGCTGTATGCCTAACCCTCCTTAGTCACCTGTTATGACGAGATTGGTAGGTTACAATGTTACTATTCATTGCTCCCCTTTCTGAACCTGGTAACACAGGGGTGACTTGGAGGACACTGATTTGGCATAAGTTTGTTGAAGGCCTATGTTCCTTGGGAAGCTGAAGGATAAGTGACGATCTTCTTACAGTTATCAATAAAGGGTGATATCAATTGAAATGAAATACAGTGGCCTGTCTTCTTTGATGTCATCCCAGTAAGTGGGAGCCGCGCTGGTGTAGTGGTTACCAAACTGTGCTGGCGATCGGGTGACCCAGGATCAAACCCAGGCGAGGACATTTGAAGATTTTTCGTCGATTGGGATTTGGACTGGATTAACTCGAAGCCTGGGCGAGGACATTTGAAGAAGTCTCGTCGACCAGGTTCCGAAATCGGCGAGTATCTGCCTGAATGGCGAGGGACACCTCTCTAAGTACAAGAAAAATAGGGATACTCATGTAAAAATCAGTCTCAGGTTAGACATACTAACCTGAGATTTCGCCTCAAGTAATAGCAGGCGTACGAAAAAAAAAAAAAAGGAAAAACCCAGTAAGTCGCCAGTGTCGTTAGGGTTAGGATACATGAACCCTTACTACATTTTACTGCGTCTCTTTTTCTAAGGCCCTATTGAAGAGAAGGCCCACAGTGCTTCATTTCAACTGGTGATATCTATATGTCCAAAATGTCTGACCTTGCATGAAAAAATATTTTACAAATTAAATATTTGCATATATTTTCTCAGGTACTTTACCTTTGCATTCCCCCCAACATTTTCAGAACATCATGTTCATCCCCTATGCCACATGACGACAAGTCCAGGTGAATCAAACCTTCAAATATCCACCAGCAATCAATTATGTCATTAAAATATACATGAGCTTTATTCAGAGATAGGCTTTGTAAGATTTCACCACTTCCATAAGCATCAAAGAAAATCTGGAAACAAAGAGCAAACCACTCATGATGACAATGCTTTACTTGATTATGAAATAAAAAGCCATGTATCTTTTTCAGTGGGCCATCTGTTCGATATGGCCTTTAAAAAAATTCAGAGAAGCGGTAAAAAGGGGTAAGGGTTAGATATCCTAAACCTAAACCCTAACCTTTATCCTAACCCTAATGATGCTGACGACTTACTAGGATGACATCGAAGAACACAGCTCACTGTTTTTCATTTCAACCTCTTTTTCTTTCATTATGCGTAAAACTAAAAAAAAATGCTGTGAACAAGACAACTTTGCAGTTTAAATGAAGACCAGTGGAACAAATTCTTTTATATCATCCAAATAAGCCACCCTCATCACTAGGGTTAGGATTAAGGTTAGGGTGTCATATTCCTTAACCTAACCCTTTTACTACATCTCTGAATTCTTTATTGAGGCAGTATGAAACCAACGGCCCACTGTTCTTCATTTCAACTCAAGTTTACTAAGGCTAGCTAGATTAACTAAATTTAATTTTACTTTATAATTTTCTAGATCTCCTGTTATTCATTAAAAAAACTGAAGTTCTCCGGGGCCTATTTACAATAAAATGTCTAACTTTCTGTTGTGTGACTGTTCTACAATCATTTTTTGGCTGCTTAGTTTCAATATTTTGATTCTTCTTCTTCTTCCTCGTTGATTCAACATGGCCATTCTATTCAAACAAAAGATTTCAAAATGTGAAATATATTGGACTGGAGACCCTACATTTTGCAAAGCATGGACTACTTAGCTTGGGGAAGATTCAGCGTGTTATAGCCTACCTGTAGATTCTTCCTGGTACTGGTTTTATTAAAACAAAATAAATCAGCGTTGGTATCTTGGGCTGCTTCGAATATTTCTCTACCTATTATCTCTGGGAAACCAACAAGGGACTCTATCAAGTGTAAATGTGATATGATATACTCAATGCAGCACTCATACAATCGCTTTGGATTTTGGGAAATAAAACCGAGCAAATCCATTATTTAAAAAAATAAAATTGAAAATGTGTAAGACGTAAGCCTATCTATCCAGTGCTCCAAACATAAACATGTTCCAAGTTTTGAAGATACCGCCGTTCGTTCTCTCTGGTTGCTTTAAAATACCGCATTGACATCGTGATACAGAACACAACAAACCGAAAAATATTGTCTCTTGAAAGTGGAATTCATGAATCACTGCATTAAATAAAGTAGTTGTGGTCATAATAATGTACAGTTTCAGCTAGGATTGAAAGTTAACATTGTAACTAACATAGTTGTTTTATAAATTCTAACAGTCATTTATGAGGCTAAAAGGCAGTTGTATAAACAAATCACTCAAACATAATGAACACTTCATGAATTCATTATATTAATGGAAACTAACGGTTCATCCAAAATCCACATAAGACGTCACGCAGTGAAAAGGGGCGGGAAGGGGGGGGGGCGCCAAAATTTTGTGACCATGGGGAGGGCGTGGTTAAGAATTGTGACGTCACAAAATATATTAAAGTGAGGTTAGCTTCTGTCAT
Source organism: Oreohelix idahoensis (assembly GCA_024509875.1). Classification (NCBI taxonomy): domain Eukaryota; kingdom Metazoa; phylum Mollusca; class Gastropoda; order Stylommatophora; family Oreohelicidae; genus Oreohelix; species Oreohelix idahoensis. Next base: position 144,403 of record JAMPIV010001659.1, read on the forward strand.
AAATGGTGTCGGAACAAAATAGATTTTGTAACCTGCATCCTCAGTCTGCCATCACCGGTGTCAATACCTTGTCGAGGTATGGCGGCTTGCGTACCCTGATTACCCCCAGAGCTATACCAGCTGGAGTTTTACTCCTGGAAGGTTCTACATGCTGGACAGGTTTGCGCGGGCAAGGGTCAGACTAAAGCAGACACCCTGGTCCTCCAGGTTGGGGGTTTTAGCATAGGGCTGACACCCCTGTCTATGTAAAAAGAAATGAAGTTACGGAAACGACAACAAATGAACAAACTTTGCTGCGGGGCGGACATCCGGAGTCTGCGGCTCGTATGACTGTCAGTGGTGAAAGCCGAAAGGAAGCCACTAACACGAAAACGGACGTCCTGACCGCAAAACAAGAATAGGATTTTGGAATGTCAGGACAATGAACGAGACGGGTAAACTAAAACAGGTCACAGCAGAAGTGAGAAACTATAGATTACACATTCTAGGGATAAGCGAGAACAGATGGACAGGGGCAGGAAAAGTTAAAACAGCAACAGGAGAAACAGTACTTTACTCTGGAAGAGAGGATGGACAGCACAATGAAGGTGTAGCCATTATTCTACAGAAAGGAATAGAAAGGACATTACTGGGATGGAAACCCACTAATAACAGACTGATAAGAATAAGATTGAGAGGGAGATTCACCAACACTACAATAATACAATGCTACGCACCAACGAATGACAGCGATGATGAGGTCAAGGATGAATTCTATCAACAACTGCAGAAAGAAATGGAAGACACACCTAGATATGATCTTATCGTAGTAATGGGAGACCTCAGTGCGAAAGTTGGAACACACAATACATATAATGAAAGAGTAATGGGGAAATGCGGCAGCGGAACAGCAAACGAAAATGGAGAGACATTAATAAGTTTCTGTAGCATTAACAACCTGGTCATTGGAGGAACACTTTTTCCACACAAAGAAATTCACAAATTAACATGGGAATCACCAAATGGTCGGGACAGAAACCAGATAAACCACATCATGATTAACGGTAGGTGGAGACATGCATTACAAGATGTGAAGGTAAGAAGAGGTGCTGATCTGCAGAACGTGAGTGTTTGAACTATAATAAAATGTGTGAAAATGTCGACATTGTTCTACTAGAAGACGTTTACAGATCGATACTAAAGACTGTAGAGTTGACGCCATAAACTACTGTATACGCATTTCAAGAATGTATCTTTGGAGCTTCGTCTCGTCGAATAAATATTGTTGAAGTTGTCCAGGCTGCCTTAACATGAATATGAAGATGTGGAGTTGTTTTACTGTGTGCGTGGTCTGCTGGACATCCCCTATGTGACTTTGGCCAGATTAGCAATAAATTTACTCTAACTATTATTATAATAATAAGAGAAGGAAGAACGTTGGGCCTAAATAATGTGCAAGAGCTATCACAATAAAATTTACGCCGCTAACTATTATTATTATATAAAAGACCCGCAACAGCAAAAATGGGAGTCTCAAGCCGGGGATCCGGAATTTAATATCTTGCAGGTGTCAAGAAGTATATTTCAAGTCGTTGGACTTTGTTTCGTGAGAAATTCACAAATTTTCAAAATGGCGGTTCCTTGCGTCTGCTGATCTGAACGTGATTGAATGGACTTTAATTGCTGTCCTATTTTCACTTGCCTACGACAGAAGGTGAAGACATTCAAGGAAGACGATTTTCCTAGCAAGTTTGCATTGATATATTCAAGTTTTATGCCAAAATATGGCGTATTTTCAATAAGACGATGGACCAAAGCGAAGTCCAGTTCGAGTGAGCTGTTTGTGAATCCTAAACCTAACCTGGTCGACAAGGAGCTTGTATCATCTTTTCCTTGCGAAGGAGGCGTTGAAACCAGGAGGGTTGTTTTTTTTAACTGGCCAAACAGATAAGTACATTTAAGGTTACATGCAGCGTGAGGTGCTAATGATCCTGTTTGCCGGGTTTTTTTTTCTTTTTGTATTTTTGTATCCATTTGTTTGTGTGAATAGTGGGAGGATGGGGGGACTTATGAATTTTTTCAATACCTCGTATGGTCGAGAAAATTCATGAGCTTTCTGGTTTATGATTTTCTCAAATAGCGGGGCCAGCATTACAAAGCTGTGAGTTATCTGCTGCTATTGAGATTATCATTACCACTGTTTGTTAGTTGTGCAGTATTGTTAATTGGCAAGTTTGTTTTTGTGGTTAAGTTAATTGTAATTTTTTATTCAGTTTTCCTTCATTATTTTGTGTGGTATTTTTAGCCTAACCTTGCTATCCTTTATTTATTAGATGTCATATATGTTGTAAATTCGTGCTTGTCTTGTCATAAGTGTGATAGAGCTGCAGTTTGCTTATTTGTTCCACAATTTATACATTTCTGCCTTGGTTGACCATTTGCATTATCTTACTTTAGCTCTTGTCACTGTATTCAGTCATCTTGTTTGTATCTCTGTTCTTTGGTTGCTCCTAGTATAATATCTATTATTACATGCAGTTGGGCGATTTTGAAGTGGTGAAATAATTGTTGAATATATTGCTCACATATTCATTATATAATATTTGCATTATTGTTTAGCTATTGGAAAGCACAATAATTATGAATTATGGCTTCCTTAGAGTATTTTCTTAAGGCTGGAAAAGAATTTGGTATGAAGGTGAGGCTTTAATGGAATATGCATCCACTGAGTATGAAAAAGAATTAAAAAGGTTGGAAGCCAATGAACTCACAGATCAAAGACAATTAGAGAGGGAGGAGAAGAACAGAGCAGAGGATTGCAATTAGCTGAGAAAAGAAGAGCAGAAGATTTGCAATTAGCTGAAAAAAGGAGAGAAGAAGAATTGGCTGAAAAAAGGAGAGAAAGAGAAGAAAGCTGAAAAAAGGAGACAAGATGATTTGGCTGAAAAAAGAAGACAAGAGGAAATGGCTCTTGAGGAAAAAAAGGCCTTTGCTCAAACTGAGATAAAAGCACAACAAGAACTTAGAATGGCGGAATTTGAGTTGGAGAAGTTAAGACTTCAACAGCCACAGTTTAATGCAATGAATGGTGAAGCTGGAAAAAAAGACCATACTTCCACTTTTAAGCTCAGTTTGCCAAAATTTAACTCAAATATCGACGATGTTTCATGCTTCTTAAATAGATATGAAACATATTGCCAAGAGTTTAAAATTGATAGAGCTACTTGGTCTAGTAGGCTCATGAATTTATTGGTGGGTGATGCTCTTACTGCAGTCTGTACTATGGATGATCAGATTAGAAATGACTATGAGGCTGTAAAAGCCTTGTTGCTGAAGAAGTATCAGTTGTGTCACGAAAGGTTTGAGATGTTATAAGATGAGAGATATCCTGGACAAAAAGATGTATCAGATGATACCAGGATAGTACCAGGTAAGAGTCTGGTCTTACAAGTAATACCCCCTTTTCTGAAAAGAAATAGGGTGTATTGACATCAAAGGTTAGAATCAGCTGTACAAATCTCAGGTGTTTGAAAGATATGTCCTGAAGATCTATATGCTCCTTTCGTAGATTCACCTTTGGTAATATGTGTTGTTATGTTGACAAGTTTATCTAGGGGTATTTTTTTTTTTTTTTTTTTTTTTTTTTTTGCGTTCGCCCGCTAATACTCGAGGCGAAATCTCAGGTTATCATTTATGTCTAACCTGACATTGATTTTACGTGAGTATCCCTTTATTTCTTGTACAGAGACAAATGTCCCTCGCCATTCAGGCAAATACTCGCCGATTTCGGAGGTACCCATTGCAGCTGGGTCGGCTCAGGAGCCGCCAGTCTCTGGTCGACGACACTTCTTCAAATGTTCTCGCTAGGTCTCGAGTTAATCCAGTCCAAATCCCGGTCGACGAAAAATCCTCAAATGCCGTCGCCCGGGTTTGATCCTGTATCACCCGGTCGCCAGAGCGGTGTTGTAACCACTACGCTAGCGCGGCTCCCTAGGGGTATTTAATTATAGTTTAATCTATCAATCTAAATATGCATCCAACAGAACTTGAAAGCTTAATGCTAGTAATCTCAACAAGTCTGAAGTTACATATTTACAATTTAATAATCATACACCGGTTCTCTTTTTGGTTATGATAATTCAAAAGATATTTAAATTATATATAAAATCAATAATATATATAGTTCAATTATCAAACACAATCTATTTCTAAAGTCTCTGTTATCTTCTATCTTGAAGAATAATGTCTATATTTCACTATAAGGTCACTGTTATTGACTGTGTAGATAGGATGGATTTATAAAGTCTTTAACACATCATTTACTGTCCTGTTATTTAATATTGTCATAGTCTATTAGTGCTGACTTTTATTTATTGAACACGCTGATCAGTGGCAAGGTAAACCACTTATCTTCTTTATTAGGAAATTCCACACTCTCCTGCCGTGGTCTAACACATCAAGTAATTGCCAGGCAGTTGAACTAGGGTGACCGGCTGCACTGATTCAAATGAGCTCTTGCACCTCCAAGTCCAAAGTTAGTAAACGTGGAAATCACAATCCTCAGGTTGATTGTAGACCAAAACCTGAAATTCACAAAGTTCACACCCTCTGTATGGGCCAGCACTACTCTAGTCATACACATAATGGACATAACGAACATAACATACAGAGTCAGTCATTATGCTGACATATGCACAAGAGCATTTACCTTTCCATCCATCACAGTCAGTTCACTGTGACTAAAATTTCCTTAAGTTGATTCCTTTATTCATGATTGGCTTCCATACAATGATTTGGTAATGTATATTTTTACAAAGTAATACCTACATCGATTCTTTACAACAATTCCTGTTCATCCTTCATTTGTTTCCATAATACAAGTCATTCCTTTAACCAATACGCTTCCAATTGGATAATTAAACCGACAGTCTTAGTTTTGACATCATTTTCCATTATCTTATACCTTTTACAATGCTGGCTTTCGCTTTTAAAACCAACACATGCTTTGCATTCCAGCAAGCAACACATTCGTCCTGGAATATTGTTTAACACAGGCCTTTTCACTTTCTAACACACGTGTTTTAAATCACCGAACTAATACATAAATATGTACATAAATATTTATATAAAGTCATTCTTACCCTCAGGCAAACACACACACACACACACACACACACACACACACACACACACATGCTGTCTATGGCTTCTATGGTTTGCGCAACAGATGCGGTTGGCAAAGGCAATACTTTTACTTTTTACCGCCTCTCGCTCGACAGCTTGGTTTGAATTTTTGATAATGGCGTCAAATAGCCAAAGGGCAAGGCCTTTATAACTACACATCCGACCTCCGAGGTGGTTGGGTGAGAAACGGCGTAAGATTTCCCCAAAATGAAACAACGTTTTGCTCTCTGTACAATGTGTAAAATTTAGTTTTTCAATTATCTTTCTAATTTATGGGGCGATATTGGTTATATAAAGTTTATTTTATACTGTGGATTATTTAGGATCGATCTATCTATACATCAGTTAGTTTGTAAAATGCATTTAAATATATGCGTACTTTAACTAGCTAAGTTGGACAAATCCTGATGTAACACAGCTCTTTTATTCGTTATATCTATCTTACCATAATAGTATTTGATAAAGTTTTTTACACTTATCTTTAGCTTAACCTTTCCTTTGGTGAATTACACAATTCTCCGCAGTGATACTTCTTTATTCTTTATGATATTAAATATTATCGTCTCATCATTTAATCAAAACTGGTCCCTAGGTTTTGCACTGTAAGTTTCTTACCACAATAATAATAAAGGTCCGTTCTGATTGGTTGTTGTATCAGAGAGTTCCCCAACTATGCGTGCGATATGGTCGGCTTTAGAAAAACGTGTTGTAAGACAGATCCAAATCACTACAAGTTGGATGAGAATGGTTATAGGATGAAATTTAAGTAATTATTACCAGATTCAGCGAAAGATTTTACTGAATTCATCTCATCTATTAAGCTGTACTTTTCTAGATGGGTTGATTTGTCCAAGATTGAAAAAACTTTTGAGGGGTTGGCTGATTTGATTCTGAGAGACAAGGTGTTGTCTTCAATTAGTGGCGAATTTTTGTCATTCTTACAGGAGAGGAAACCTGAAACATCCACTATGGAAAATTTCGGACGCCAATATCAAATCGCACATCCGGGTAGGAACCTTAGTAGAAATAACATTAAGGATTCATTGCCAGTGGCATCTGCTAGGACTGTAAACTATAATCCACCTAGGCAGAGATCAAACAGTATGGACAGGAACTGTCGACTAAATAGAGATCATAACTATGGCACTAACAGAGGCAGATACAATTTTAACAAAAGATCTTAACAGCCTCAAAGAAATTATAACTCTTAATGATGATGGTTATGTTCATCAACCATCATCATTCCGGCAAAATAATTATCAGAACAGAGGAGGTTATAATGCCAGATCAGGCAGAGGACAAAGGTCATTTTATAAAAATAATGACAATTCTTTTAATAACAGAGGTTCTCAACAGAACAATAACTTCAGACAGTCAAGAAATCCTGAACGTTCAAATGCTGTCGTACATGTTAGTGACAATAATCCAGTTCAGACTAATAATAGTATATCTCATGCAAAATGCATGTAGTGTGGATTTGTCTAACAGTACTAATTGTTCTGAATGCAATTCTTTGTTTCAGCTACAGGGAGTCCCTAGGCTTTTATGTGGACATCCTTTACCAGTCATGTCCTCATATGATGGAACAGGTTCACTGGTATTTAATAATGGTTTTGTGAACAACCAACTTGTGTCACTTCTCAGGGACACTGGATGCACAACGATTGGTGTGCGCAGGTCATTGGTAGATCAGTCAGATTATACAGGAAGAGAAGTGAAATGCATTACATTTGGTGGCACAGTGGAATACTATCCAACTACAAAAGTATTTTTAGATACACCATACTTTACAGGGAGAACTCTCGTGTGCCTGTTGAATAACCCTATTGCCGGAATAACCTTGGGAAATATTCCTGCTCTTCGTGAATGCACAAAGGAAGATATTGAAAAATGGGAACAACAGCATCTGATCAGTGCAAATGCTGTCATAACTAGAGCTCAGGCTCGTGCTCAATTGGATCATCACAACCAAATTGAAAATGTGGTAGATGAGGTGATGAATGATGAGAGTGATACTGAGGAGATGGTGACTGAAGAGGAAAATAATGATGAGGTGAAGGAAAATAATGATGAGGAGGAAGAGGAAATTGATGATGATCTACAGGTGGAACTTATTGATAAGGATTCATTCATTCAGAGACAGAATGATGATGAGTCTTTAAAGAAATTTTTTCAGGTTGCAAAATCAGATGATGTGATGTTTGATGATAATGCTAAACATTGGTACACCTTAAAGAATGGCATTTTGATTAGAAATTTTCAAGATTCTATATCTGTAATAAAAAATCATGGCACCAGCTTGTTTTCGACCATTTGTTTTACGACATGCCCCATTGTGCTTGTTTTGGGAACCGCTAGAACAAAACAGAGAGTTTTGTGCATTTTTTGGGGCCTGGTTGACGACAGGCTTTTTGTGCACCACAGATTTAATTGTGGCAACTAAAAGGCCGAAACATAATGCGCCTATCACGACTAAGTATCCGCAAGATTGGGATCGAGTTTCGCCCGCAATTCTTTTTGCATATAGAGAAATTCCCATCGAACACACCGGGTTCGCGCCATTTGAGTTAGTCTTTGGTGCTAAACCTAGAGGACCTATGTCCATTTTAAAACAATTGTTGGTTGGAGCTGACAAGAACGAAGATGTTCAAACCTCTTACCAATATGTTGTCAACTTGAGAAAAAAGATTATCGACGTGAGAAAAAAGATTATCGACGCATGCCAAATAGCAGTGGAGGCGTCAGAAAAGGCAAAATTAAAGGCTCGTTTGTTTGCCAATCAAAATAGGAAACTGCGCCAATTATGGCCAGGTGATGAGGCCTATGTATTACTACCTAATAAAAACAATAAATTACTTGTGTCATGGAGAGGACCTTATACAATTATTGATAAACTGTCAGATGTTGACTATATTTGATCTATTAACGGAAAGGAAAGAACTTTTCATATCAATATGTTACAGCAATGTCATGCTCGTCCTCCACATCTTAAACCAGTCTTTGAATAGGAGGGGTCTGACTTATCTGATGGTACTGAACCACTTTTATCATTACCAATCTTACATCTTTTAGCTACTGAGAGTTGGAAAGATGTTTCTATTGCACCAACTCTTGCTTCTCATCAGAAGGAGCAGATTTCTCAATTACTGCAATCTTTTTCTGATGTGCTCACGAATGTTCCTGAGCATACAGATATCATTCAACATGATATCTTGCTAACAGATTTCAGACCTATCAAACTGAAACCATATCCTATACCTATTCATTTACAATCACAGGTACAGGAAGAAATAAAAGAAATGATCAAGTTAAATATCATTGCCCCATCAAATTCACCATACATTTTTCCTATGGTCTTGATTAGGAAAAAAGATATATCTATTCGTATTTGCATAGATTTACTTACTTACTTACTTAGTCGTTCCCCTTCTACCGTGAGGTGTAGAGGTTTGGAAGAGAGAGCGCCAGACCATCCTATCGGCTGTCTTCCTCCTGGCCTGGTTCCATTCTAGTCCTCGGTCCTTCAAAGATTGTCTAATGTTGTCCTCCCAGCGGACTCTGGGTCGTCCTGGGGGGTCTGGATCCCTGGCTCTTTGTTTCCCATGCTTGTCGTGGTAGCCGATCTTCTCCCATTCTGCAGACATGGCCAAACCATCTTAGTTGGGACTGTTCTACTTGGGTCTGCAGGGGGTGTGATTTAAGGCCTTGACGTATCGTCTGGTTGCGTACCATGTCTCTTCTTGTTACTTCAACCACCTTCCTCAGATACCTCATTTCTGAGGTTTGGATCTGGCTTTTGTGGGTTGTAGTCATTGCCCATGACTCGCATCCATATGTCAAGACTGGGACATAGGTGGAGCGGTATACAGCCATCTTCGTTTTCTTACCAACGTCTCTCTTGCTGAAGAATCCTCGATTTATGGTCTGAAAAAGTCTCCCAGCCGCTGCTTTTCGAGTGGCCAACTCTTCTTTGATGCCTCCCTTTCGGTCAATAATAGCTCCGAGGTATTTAAAGTGGTCTACCTGCTCCAGGACCTGTTCTCCCAGCTTAATCTGATGTCTTCTTTCTTCTCGTGATATCACCATGGATTTTGTTTTAGAGCTGCTTATGACCATCCCTCTCTTCTCCAGCTCTTCCTTCTAGACTTGCAGGTTGAATTGGAGATGTGCCTCTGATTTAGCAATCAGGGCAACATCATCAGCAAATGCCAGCTCCGAAATACAGACCTGTCTCATCTTCCATTACCCCACTGAATACTTTCTTGTTCTCTCCTTACATGCCTTAATGACATCGTCTATGAGGAGTATGAAAAGGTAAGGTGACAGGATATCACCTTGTCTTACACCAGTGGTGGTCCTGAACTCTTCTGACTTATGGTTTGCTGTCCTCACATAGTTTCTGCAAGACTTGTAGAAGCTCTGTATAGCATGAATCAGAGGTGCTGGAATGTTCTTCCTTTCCAAACAATCCCAAAGTTTGCTCCAGGGGACCCTGTCAAACGCCTTTTCCAGATCTATGAAACAAAGATGGATCTCACTCTTATACTCAAGGGCCTTTTCACTCAGCTGTCTGAGTGTGAAGATTAGGTCTTGAGTACTTCGGTTCGCTCGGAATCCGCACTGGACCTCATCCAGTTGTGGCTCAGCTAGGCGTCGGAGTCTCTGCTCTAGGATTCTAGAGTAGATTTTACCAGGGACACCGAGAAGGGATATGCCTCTATGGTTTCCACACTGTCGATTGTCACCCGTTTTGAAAATTGGTGTTATGATGGCAATCTCCCAATCCTTTGGTATGGTCTTGTTGTACCACGCTGCCTGTAGAACCCTTAAGAGTAATAGGTCGCCTGATGCTCCCATGTACTTAACCATTTCTGGTGTTATACCATCATGCCCTGCTGCTTTGCCCATCTTGATTTTCTCCAGTGCTGCTATCAGTTCTTCCATCTTTATGTCATCTTCACCATCATTGGTTTTCTCTTCTGTGCTAGTGGTTATCATTTCTGATGCTTCACCATGCTCACCATCCAGGAGTTCTGAGAAATATTCTTTCCATCTTTCCATTATTTCCTTCGGGGCAGTAAGCAATTTGCCTTGCTTGTCCTTTATAAATTTGAGAGGGCATTGTTTTTCCTTTCTCATGTTCTTTATGGTCTTATAGAACAATTTCTGGTTTTCTTGTGCATCTTTTTCTAGCTTTTCTCCAAATTTTTCCCAGGACTTCTGTTTTGCTGCTAGCACTTTGTTCTTTGCTTCTGTTCTGAGTGTCACATATTCTCTATATTTTTCCATCTGTCCTGTTGTGTTTTTAGCTCCTAAGTATTGTTTCCATGCCATTTTCTTCTCTCTTATTTTCTCTTTGACTTCCTCTGTCCACCAATGTGTCCTCTTTCTCTTGTTCCCAAGTCGGACTTCACCGCATGCTTCTGCTGCAGCTGTCTTTATGATATCCTTGAATTTATTCCAGAGGGTTTCCATGTCATCAGGTCGTTCTTCTGTGTTGCTCACCGCTGCAGCAATAAGCCCCTGATATCTGGTCTTAATTTCTGGCTCTTTCAGCTTGTAGGTCCTAATGCTCATTTCTCCCGCTCGTTTACTTGGTTTCTTGCGTGATGTTGGGCAGTTCCTAGGCTGAGCAACTCTTTCAGTTGTTCTTTTGATTGTTAACAGGTAGTGATCACTTCCAATCTCTGGCCCCCTCCAGACTCTAGCATCCCGGACATATTTGAATGAGCTTCTCCTAACAATGGCATAGTCGATCACTGACTTCTCATTCTTTGTTGGTTCACATCTAGTGTATTTGCATAGATTTCAGGTGCTTAAATGCTCTGACTATTCCAGACGCAGAACCATTACCATTATTAGATTCTCTTCCGGACAAATTAGCTACTGCTACTTTCTTTACAAAACTTGACTTGTCAAAAAGCTATTGACAGGTGCCATTACCAGACAAAGCTAAGCCTTATACAGCTTTCGCTACACCTCTAGGATTGTTTCAATTCAATTTTATGTCTTGTTAACGCTCCTGCTACCTTTGTTCGCATGATGCGTAAACTTTTTTTGTGATCGTGAGGATTTAATCACTTATATTGATGATATTTGTCTATTCCATCAAACTTGGGAAGAACATGTTATGGGAATTCAGTCTTTGTTGAATACCTTGCGTCTTCATAATCTTACTGCTAGACCTTCAAAAACCAGAATAGGATTTACTGACATTTTTTTCTTGGTCATAAAGTAGGAAGTGGGTTTCTTAAACCCGAGGATTCTACTATCTCGAAAATCTTGAAATTCCTCGAACTAAGAAACAGGTTCGCAGTCTGTTAGGCTTGGTAAATTTCTATAGAAAATTCTTGCCTAATTTTTCATATATTACCTCAGTTCTGTCTTCGTTGGTAAAGAAGAACTCGCCAAACAGAATTATATGGTCGCATGCGTGCAATGTCTCCTCAAATTTACTTAAATGCTCTTTTTCTAAATCCTCAATTCTAAGATTACCTGACGCTTGATTTCCTTTTACCCTCAGAGTAGACGCCTCTGCAACAGGGATCTGTGGAACGTTGATACAGGAGTTTGAAGGCTACATGTACCCAACTATGTATGTCAGCCGTAAATAATCGCCCACAGAGCAGCGGTATCCTATTGTGGAAAGGGAACTGCTAGCGATCGTGTTTTGTTTCACCAAGCTGCAACGGTACCTGATGGGAGCCCGATTCAGCCTGGAAACCGACCAGAAGGCACTGTCATATCTCAAGACAGCGAGATTCAAAAATGAAAGGGCCGCCAGGGCCTCGCTCGCTCTTCAACCATATGATTATGACATCAAAGCCATTAAGGGAAGCCAAAACATCTTGGCTGATGTTCTGTCGCATTGCATAAAAGACATTATATCACCTATCAACTCCACGAATACAGGTGACTCACAGAATTTCAACTAACCCATGAACAAACTTCATGATGTCCTGATCAAGAAACTATTACGTGTATGATGACGTGGTCGTATGACACTACTACTTTTTGTACGCTAACTATGCTGAAAACTATTCTACATGGTTGCATTTTCAAAGAAAGAAACATTGCTGATATGATTAAGCGGTTCACACAGCAACAGGATGATGATGAATTCTCCAATTCTCAAGATGGTGTAATATCTTGTTGAACTCAGCGCACTCTGTATGGATGTTGTGCCTTAATGACGATGTTTATGGTCGACGTACAAGCCTACGTATACACATTACGTGAAATGTTGAAAAGATGTCATTTCCAGACATTTTTGTGCGGACATGTATTGTCAATTTTAATTGGAATAACTAACGACTAATGTCTCCATATTAAGGGACATAACTCTGAGATGACTGACTCGAAATATCAAGGGGACATAACAATTAAATTCCCTATTTGACTAGTGTTCGATTGCTGATTACTGTGTGTATTAACATTTGGATTCGTACGGACATACTATCGCATGGAGAACAATCATGGACATTGTCAACGATGTTGTTCAACATTCTTCTAAAAACGGTGTATGAACATTTATTAATTAGCGGAATGACATTACACTATAGACTTTAACTAATATGTGTAATATTAAGTGGTGACTAAGCTGAATTCACTAGAAATTGTTGGGTTTTTACACAAATCTATGTCACACTCACACTAGACTTTGCAACATTAATTGGCTAATACGCCATACTATTGGTACAACACATAAGCACAGTCTTATTTATTGCTCACACAAATATGTCATATACAAGATTACCTTGCTTCTCTTGCCATTAATATGTTATACTGATGACTGATGCGTGATGCCATATGATGATGGATGGTATCCGCATGTCTGGTTTTGTGTAGTGTGCAGATGTGTTCAGTCAAACAATGTTCATACAAAAATAACAGGGCAATCCACATAGGACGTCAGTAAACTCACGACGTACAAAGTCAATGATTCTTGAAACAGCCGTTGACGTTTTTCTTCATTATTTATTGTGGACGCCACAGTGACAAAATGGTTACGCGAATATGTAGACACATCAAACAGTCATTATCACAGCAACATTCAATACAGCAATAGACGGTAGACAGCATTACAATGATGAGTCAGATGCATGTTATATTTCATAGTGCTGTAAATGTAGTCAGGTGGAAAACTCCATCCTTTTCTATAACAGCCAGGAGATAACCAGATGTATGAGATCAGTTCACTCTCCTTAATCTGACTTCAGCAAGACAGACACGTCTGCCGAAGTATAAATAATGTCCTCAAAAATATCCTCTAGATAACAAAGGTTTTTCAAACCTAGTTCAGGTAACCAAGTAGCAAGTAATAGTCCTTGGGACCTGCATCAACCGATGCAGCACAATACAGCGACATGTGAGCTAGGAAAACATCTCGTGACGACGACTTTCGAAGACAGGCTATGAGCCAGAAATCGTTCACGACCAAAAATCGATAGAGTTAATGAAAATGTTAATTTACCTTGCCTTCAGGAAATACACAGAAATATTATGCCTCCCGGCATGTGCAAATACACTAGAGGTATTATCTCGAATAAACGAAATATCCATTAAGAGGACTACACATCCCTGACAGAACAAAAAATAGCGGAGATCCCCTCTTCAACGAGGCATCTCTTTCGCCATTCCAAATCGCTCACTCCACTAGTGGTGGGCGGAAACCGATCGACCAAGAAGCAAGACAAGTCATGCGCAGCCCAGCGCAAAATGACCACAGCTCAAACTTAACTGCATTCGATACCAACGCGAGAAGACAAATGCTTACCGAGAAAAGTGACTATAAATTCCAAGCAGTTGTTGCCCTTGCGTTATAAAATAGATATTGTAATAAACGATGTTGCGAGAATTTATCACGCAACATATCACCACCTCCTCCCGATAAAAAAAAAATGTGGAACATATTTTTTTTTTTTAATATCAAAGAGCATGCGATAAGCGGCTCAAAACGCACGAATTATGCGCTGATAATTAATTAAATTGCCTAACATGAGGCTAAATATAGAGTGTCTGGTGAGGATATACCTCAACAGAAAAATAAATATGTCTCAAAAAATATTCACATCGGGGAGGTGTCACCAACACCCATCACGTTAGCATGTAAACACAATATACGTATGCAAGTTACTATAATCATCATTAAACAGCATACTCTAATATTGTCTTTAAAAATGGATGTACAAATCTGATAGGAAAATTTAAATAGTACATTCTTTGACATGGAATGACATAAGTACATAGTAAAGTTAAACTACATGACGATCCAGGACATATGCTCTGGTATTCCGAGGGTAAGTACACAATCTAGAACTCGTCATGCTTGATACTAGTAAGGTAAGTCCTCAGCTCAACAATGACATTCTGAGAAAGTACAAGCAATATAATGCTAATTAATAACTAATATGCTTCATAAGGTACAATACATTATTAATAATTGTGGCTGTTTAGTAAACTAACGGCCCTTATATTAACTACGCAGTCCTCCTCTATCATCTTAAAAAACGAACAGAAGAAGATGACAACAAAGCACGATAGTGTGTACATATAAAGTAAGTACAGATGTGCTAATCTATTGTAGAAATATAGGTGTGTTATGACTCTGTAATATATGGAAATATAGGACAGAAGTATTAGTTGGAGTCATGTGGGCATCTATACAAAATGTCAGCCATCACATTATCCGCACCACGGATAGCTCGTACCGTGAAGTGAAAAGGTTGAAGAGCTATAGCATATCGAGTGGATCTCGAACTCTTCAAATTCTTAGTCTGAATAGCTGTAAGAGCTTTCTGATCAGTCGCTAGAATGAAATGTGCGCCCAGGAGGAATCTTTGTAGCTTTAGAATTGACCAAACCATCGCTAACAACTCACGGTCTAAAACCGAGTAGTTCCTCTCTGCCGCATTTAGTTTTCTAGAAATGTACATAACAGGATGCAGAGTATTTGCATATTCTTGCATCAGTGCTGCTCCAATCCCAGTGGATGAAGCATCACTTCGAAGAACAAAAGTCCTATCAAGAGTAGGTAATCTTAAGATGGGAGGAGAAGAAAATATATTCTTGATTTGGTCTAGTGAAGATTGGCATTCTTCAGACCAACGGACCAGATTAGGCGAACCTTTCTCAACAATGTTGAGAGAGGTGCCATGATCGAAGATAAATTTGGAATAAATCTCCCATAAAATTGAATTAAACCTAAGAGACTCCTAACTTCTTTCTTCGTTTTAGGAACAGAGATGTTCAGTATTTTGGAAGTATTGTGGTCTTCTGTCTTCAAGAGACCATGACCAACACGATGACCCAGGAAAGAGATTTCACCAAAACCAACAAAAGCTTAGAAGGTTTTGCTGTCAAATTATTCTCACGTAGAGTGGACAGTAAGTCATATAACCCTAAATAGTGATCTTCCCAGGTATCACTGAAGAGACAGATGTCATCTAAGTATGCGATGACATCCGAACGATGTGACAGAATTCGACGCAACATGCGAACGAAAGTGGCAGGGGCGTTCATGAGACCAAAAGGCATAACATTCCATTGAAATAGACCCCTAGGTGTAGAAAAAGCAGTAAGAGGTTTGGCATGCTCTGCTAAAGGCACTTGCCAATAACCTTTAGACAAGTCAAGTTTAGTGAAGAATCTAGAATTAGAAAGTCTAATCAGTAGATCTTCTAACAAAGGCATCGGTTCAGCATCGAACTTTGGGACCTGATTCAATTTGCGATAATCAACACAAATTCGTATGTTCTTATCCTTCTTCCGGACAATAACCATGGAAGAAGAATATGGTGAAGTCGATGGTTCAATTATATTTAATTGAATCATTCATCCAATTCCTTTTCCACTTGCGACTGAAAGTGTATAGGAATAGGATACGGCCTAACCCTAATTGGATTATTGTCGGTAAGAATTATGTCATGTTCTATGACATCTGTGTGTCCAGGAATGTCAGTGAGAACATCCTGAAATGTTTGTAACATCGACGAGACTTGTCGATGTTCGTCACCAGAAAGATTAGGAGAAACAGAAACGTTTTTCCAAGATTCCGTGGAATGTAATGGAACCACTGGAAGGGGAAGGTTGACATCAAAGAAGGTAGCTTCCTCATCCTGTATGACAGACAGGGATGAATAATGACCGTGAGGTGCAGGAGCATCATCCGTTGCCTGGAAAATAGGCAGCAAATAGTCCGGACGTTCGTGAAATTCCGAAAGCATGTTTATGTGGAAAGTTTTATGCTTTCCATCAATATCGACCACATAGTCAACATCGGAAATCCGAGAGACTATTGCATACGGACCTTTCCATGCAATAAGAAGTCTATTTTCCCTACTGGTGAGTAGGACGAATGCTTTGTCACCTGGACAAAGTTGTCGTAGACATCTATTCTTGTTAGCAAACTGTCTTGCCTTCTCTTTAGCAATTTCTGATGAAGCAGTTGCTAGCTTACATGCCTCAATGATCTTTTGTCTAAGAGCAATGACATACTCATATGAGGATTGAGTTTCATCGCTAATATCATCGGCAGTGATGAGATCATGTAATAAAGACATAGGGCCGCGTGGACGCGCGCCAAAGACAAGTTCGAAGGGAGAAAATCCTGTGTGTTCATTAGGGACTTCTCTATAGGCAAAGAGAGCCGCGGGTAAAACCCTGTCCCAATCTTGAGGATGATCTTCAGTTATCTTACCAAGCAAAGTCTTGAGCGTTCTATTCAGACGCTCAACTAACCCATTAGACATAGGATGGTAGATACTACTGGGAGATCGTTCAATATGTAAGGTAGACATTACCTGTGACATAGTGTCAGATATGAGTTGAGTGCCATGGTCTGATAATATTTCTCTGGGGAACCCCAAGCGAGAAAATATCAACCAAAGAGCATCTGCGATATCTGTAGTAGATATGCTCTTAAGAGGAATAGCCTCTGGCCAACGTGTGCACATATCGACACATGTAAGGATAAACTGATGTCCTCTGGCCGACTTGACCTTAAAAGGGCCAATAATATCTATGGCCATTTTCTGAAACGGCCGAATAGGAATGTCAGCAGCCTGGATAGGCGCAGCATGTCGTGGTCCTCTAGTTTTGACCTCCTGACATACCTTGCATGATCGGCAGTAAATACGAATGTCCTTATTGACAAAAGGCCAAAAGAAAGCCGCAAGGACTCTCGACTTCGTACGGGCAAAACCCATATGTCCAGCACATTGCGAGTCATGAGCATGTTGCAATATTTGCACTCTCATGCTCTTGGGAACAAGAATTTGCGAATGTGCCGACGTAGTCGAATCTTGTACCATACGTACAAGTACGCCGTTTCTCATTGCAATCCAAGATTTTCTATTTGTATCCTGATTCGGATCACCTTTCTTCGCAAGAACGAAGAATTTTTTTTAAAGAAGGATCTTCTTCTTGCAATTTTATGAAAGAGTCACGAGTGATTACTAAGTGACTATCTTGGCTATCAACTTCATTATCACTATTCAGTGAAGTTTCGGGTGTTTGTAGAGCTTGTGCTCTTGTAACTACTGCATTTGTAGCTTGCATGTTATTATCTTCCCAAGCAGCAATCTGCTGTGGGGTACACTCCCTAACTCCGTGAATACGACCAATAATAAGGTCCGCAATAGGATTAGGTAAGAGACAAGCATGCACATCTCCAGTAAAGAAAGGAGTGGCAATGCGAATTACAGCAGTAGGATATTTTTTTCTAGAGTGCCGCCAAATGTGACACATTTAATAACCCTTCCTGTAGCACAAGATGGATCTACAAGCGATTGTCTAACACCAATAGTGGTGCATCCGGAATCGAAAAGTAGTGAGACCGGAGTATCATTAACAAGACCCTTATGTAGAATTAAAGAACCCCTCCCGTCATGCGCAACAGCAGCAGGAAGAGCGGGAAGTGGGTGACCACAACTCAAAGTAGTTATGGTATCCGGTTCGAATAAAGTACTGCATTGGGGGCATTTGTTTGCTCTCTCAAAGTCAAAAGCAGAACCAGTGACAGCGTCAAAGTTTTTATTATCAACAACATGATTACAGGCTCCCTCAGTTTCCTGTTGTACAGCATTAGCCTGCTGATATCTCTTTTTTTTGTGTTGAGATCTACCCCGACTATTATTACCTCTGAAGTTATCAGAGTTATTATTATCTCTGCAGTTATTATGTCTCTATTGTAATTGTTATCCTGGTTCGAATTCCAGTTTCCACGATTACTATCATGTTCACATTGATGCGAACATCTATTTGTTTGGTTCTGAGGTCTTCGGCAGGAATAACCTCTATTACCATATCCTCTTTTGAAATGCCTATAATTATTAGGGTGATAGTAACGACCACTATCAGGTTGTCTCCAATTCTTCGAAGAAGAATCACCATGAAATTGGTTTCCATGATTTTGACAGAAATTACCGCTGCTCTTTCTATCAAAATTTTGTTGGAATCTACGAGCAAAGTTTTGACCATACGGAGCTGCCGAAGCAACTGGTAAACCTTCTTTCACCTTAGAGTTACCCATGGTTATGTGTGGGTGTGCAGTTACGTATTGGCAACAGAAATCTTCCATTTCTTTTATTGTTTTAGGTTTACGTTCATGAAGGAAAGCAAGGAAAGACTCATTGACAGACGACATGACTTTGTCTCTAAGTATTAAGTCCATAAGTCCTTCATAAGTTTTTTCCGTCTTAGATAGTTCAACCCATCGTGAGAAAGTAATGCGTATTCTTGCAATAAACTCGGAGAATTCAACTCCATTTTCAGGTAACATGTTTTTAAATTGTAGACGATAGCCGTCTTCGTTAAGCTGATATTTCTTTAACAGAGCGGCCCTGACAACCTCATAATTGTTCTTGTCAGGTTCATCCACCATATTTAATATACTTAGAGCTTTACCTGTCAGTATCCCTGATAACTGATAAACATATTTTGCTTTGTCTATGTTATGAGCTGTACATGCTTGTTCAAATCTGTCCAGATAGAACATTATGTCATCACTGGAAGGACTAAAAGTTGGCAACTTAATCTTAAAAGTATCATTATTAGCCTTACCAGAAGATGAACCCTTGTTTGAATCATTACCATTACTCATGTTCATCAATTTCAATTTTTCCAACTCTAAAGCTAAGACCTTTTCTTCATGTTCCATTTTTGCTTTCTCTTTCCTCTCATCAGACTCTCTCTGTAATCTTCTCTCCTCAGCCTGAGCCTCTATTTGAAGTCTTTCAGCTTCTTTCTCAAGTCTTTTATTCTTCTTTTTCAGTCTTTTATTTCTTTTTCAAGTCTTTTATTTTCAGCCTCTTTTTCAAGTCTTTTATTCTCAGCTTCTTTTTCAAGTCTTTTATTTTCAACCTCTTTTTCAAGTCTTTTATTTTCAGCCTCTAGCTGGAGTTTTCTTTCCTCAGCTTCTGATTCCCTTTTTTTGTTTTTCCATTTCCATTTGGAATCTTTTTTCATCCACCTGCATCTGCAGTTTCTTTTGTTCAGCTTCCATCTGCAGTTTCTTTTGTTCAGCTTCCATTGCTTTATCATATCGAGCAGTTGCAAATTCTTCTAACTTATCACCAGTCTTCCCAAGCAATTTACCCTGCTCAATAAAGTGCTCAAATGTAGACATGTTGTCTAACATATGAGTCCAAAACCTGAAATAATTAACTAATTTATTTCAAACCTAAGTGTAACAAGTCTTAATTAAGCACTTGTATATTCACATCACCTTATATTATCCCAGTCTCTGTGGGAAACAAGTCTCCAATCAAAGAACTTGTATATGAAATATCACCAATCAATTCTTGATCATAAGTGCACTTCTCATTCAATAGTGCACAACACTATTCATCATTCATTTATCATCAGTGTAGTAGTAACAGTGCATTAGCATAGCCCATTAACTAATTACTATAACTGTAAACAATGACTATGTAAACACATGCAGAATGTAAACATTGAAAATGTAAACAATGCAAACAATGTAAACAATAACAATGTAAACAATAACAAAGATCAGCAACAATACAAAAACGTTCGCAGAAATCAACTAAAAATAAAGCAGAAATTAATGAAATATCACAAAAAAATGTGACGAACAAAAAATGTTGTATGAAACTAAATTATAGACAAGAGTAGGCTAACAAATACAAACAAATCAAAACAAAACTAAAGAATGCGAAATAATAACGAAAACAATATTAAAACATGTCATCACAGCTAACATAAATAGCAACAGAAGTCGCTTAGCAAATTCCAGTATCGGAAATTTGCAAACCCTACAGAAAACGCTCACAATAGACGACCTCTATGACGTGGCATAATCTAACGGAGACACCACCCAACCGAGAACCCGCTGAAATATAAACATATAAATATACAAATAACATATAAACATATAACATATAGAATGAGATGATACACAGAAGACTCAGCAGAAGTATAAGGGCACAGTTTACATACAAACAGGCCACTTAACTTATAGGCTTCCAATCGTAGAACAGCAAAAAAACGGATGTCAATCAACGTCCTAAAGAGCGAAGCTCCAACGATGATGGCACATCTGAACTGCTTCCACTGCTAACACGATGGTACAAGAGCTTCTGAAATACTGTGTGTTGAGTTGTTTCGGCACTTGACCTTCTAATCCAAAAGTAAGTTGATGGAAATCGGTACTTGGCCTTCTTCAGAAAACAACCCGTTTCAACCGGCACTTGACCTTCTCAAAAAACGACAGCACTGGAACCTTGACAGCAGCAACTTGCTTGACTTGCGTAAAAGATAACAGCAGTCCGAGTTATCCGGCAACATGTAACAACGCCGGGTACTGTCAAATTCTTGTTTCCGTCAAAAAATTGAAATTTTGACTTTTACCGGGCAACGCCGAGTACTTTGAAAATTTTGAAGATGTTGACTGTATTGAAGAATGTTAATTTCTTGAAGGATGCTGATGAATTCTTGTTGAAAATGAAGTGGGTAAGGGACCCCGTGTTTGCTGGTACCAGAATCAAACCAGCTTATGGCCACCAAATGATGCGTGATGCCATATGATGATGGATGGTATCCGCATGTCTGGTTTTGTGTAGTGTGCAGATGTGTTCAGTCAAAACAATGTTCATACAAAAATAACAGGGCAATCCACATAGGACGTCAGTAAACTCACGACGTATAAAGTCAATGATTCTTGAAACAGCCGTTGACGTTTTTCTTCATTATTTATTGTGGACGCCACAGTGACAAAATGGTTACGCGAATATGTAGACACATCAAACAGTCATTATCACAGCAACATTCAATACAGCAATAGACGGTAGACAGCATTACAATGATGAGTCAGATGCATGTTATATTTCATAGTGCTGTAAATGTAGTCAGGTGAAAAACTCCATCCTTTTCTATAACAGCCAGGAGATAACCAGATGTATGAGATCAGTTCACTCTCCTTAATCTGACTTCAGCAAGACAGACACGTCTGCCGAAGTATAAATAATGTCCTCAAAAATATCCTCTAGATAACAAAGGTTTTTCAAACCTAGTTCAGGTAACCAAGTAGCAAGTAATAGTCCTTGGGACCTGCATCAACCGATGCAGCACAATACAGCGACATGTGAGCTAGGAAAAACATCTCGTGACGACGACTTTCGAAGACAGGCTATGAGCCAGAAATCGTTCACGACCAAAAATCGATAGAGTTAATGAAAATGTTAATTTACCTTGCCTTCAGGAAATACACAGAAATATTATGCCTCCCGACATGTGGGAAACACTAGAGGTATCATCTCGAATAAACGAAATATCCATAAGAGGACTTTCACATTCCTGACAGAACAAAAAATAGCGGAGATCCCCTCTTCAACGAGGCATCTCTTTCGCCATTCAAATCGCTCACTCCACTAGTGGTGGGCGGAAACCGATCGACCAAGAAGCAAGACAAGTCATGCGCAGTCCAGCGCAAAATGACCACAGCTCAAAACTTAACTGCATTCAATACCAACGCGAGAAGACAAATGCTTACCGAGAAAAGTGACTATAAATTTCAAGCAGTTGTTGCCCTTGCGTTATAAAATAGATATTGTAATAAAACGATGTTGCGAGAATATTACATAATTGTATTAATTTTAATGCTTTGCATTATGACTATTAATTAATATGAGATTAATTGACTACTGTTACCTGACGTGACAGATAGGTGTTTTTTGGATGGTGTGCGGTATGGGAATGCCTGGACTGATACCATCATTTTTTAATGATGTTGGATGTTTTGTGATAGCTACCTCACATTGTTGTTAAAACGGTGTCTGTCCTTTGTAGTCAATGGTTTTAGCATTCTTTGCTACTGTCCACACATTGAGTGTTTAATTGCCTACTCTGTGGCACAAACCTGGGTGCTATGCTACTTCATTCTAACAGTGAAATTTGATGATACTATCTTTTCCCCCCAGTGATGTTGAACCCCACACCACGGAAATAATAAAAACTTCGTTTCCATTATTTTCCGGGGGGGGGGGGGGTAAATGTTATGATTAAAATTCATAACATGTATGTCGATATCAATACGTTTCGACAGTTCGTCATATTTGTTTATGACCGGTGACCATTGGTTACAGGAAGTACGTCATGACTTTTGGATCGAATAGCAGACGCCTAGAGTAGCGGTCTGTTGAAGTTGGCGATCTGTAAAACGGTCTCTTCTCTGTGTGTTCTTCAAGGCAGATGGACGTGTGTTTTATGAGCTCCTGAGTATTATAGCATTGTATGATATATTCCTACTATGTTACATCACTAGATCGTTCATAAACCTCCGTGAGACAATGCTAGTATATTTGGGAAAGGAATTATGCTTTATCTGCAGAACGTGAGTGTTTGAACTATAATAAAATGTGTGAAAATGTCCTCGACATTGTTCTACTAGAAGACGTTTACAGATCGATACTAAAGACTGTAGAGTTAACGCTATAAACTACTGTAAACGCATTTCAAGAATGTATCTTTGGAGCTTCGTCTCGTCGAATAAATATTGGTGAAGTTGTCTAGGCTGCCTTAAGTAACCCAAACATATAGAACACGGCTGTTTGCCCGATATTAAATGTCGCTACGTTAGTTCTGAGCCTGTTCAGTTTACTAAATTTCTCACTAGCGAGGTCACAGCTTTTTTTGTAGCGGGAAACCTTATTTACTTACTTAGTCTTCCTCTTCTATCATGAGACGAAGAGAGAGCACTGTGCTATCCTATCGACTGTCTGCCTCCTGGCCTGGTTCCATTCAAGTCCTCGTCCTTCTGAGATTGTCTAATATTGTCTTCCCAGCGGCTTCTGGGTCGTCCTGGAGGTCTGGATCCTGGGCTCTTAATTTCCCATACTTGTCGTGGTAGCTGATCTTCGCCCTTTAGGGAAATACCAGTTGATTTTATTCTAACAAAAGCGTGAAACTTAAATCTTCGTACGCGCATTCCTGTTAATTATAGCACCAAAATAATTTTAAAGTATGAACATGCATACTGTTCACACGAAGATTTAGTGGCGCATGCACAGCGTCCTTTGCGCACTCTTCTTTGTCGAGTGTTACTATTTTCGGGAGAGTATTAAAAAAACCAAAATATTTGTTTTACATTCGAGGTTTAAAAAAAGTCTGAACACGCACGCGGTTGACATGCCGCATGTACACCAACCTTTGCACACTTTTCTGTGGCGAGTGTTACTATTTTAGGGAGCGTTACGAACGCTTCTGACAGAGTTAGCTGGGATTTTATTATTATGATACTATAGTAAAACCCGTCATATGACGGGAATTAAATTCAAAAGCACCAATACTTAACGGCAATTCTGTTTATTCAAATAAACAGAAAAATAATGTTAGGTGTGAACATCAGATTGTCCTTCAAAAGAGCACCTTGATTTTCTGTTGTTTTAATTTGTACTTTTATACTGTAGTGATTTCTTGATCAAGACAATGCGACGTCCTTGAGAGAAAACTGACTCGATCAAGAAAATTCCAACATGTTCAAAAGTTTGTCTGTGAGATTTGTTGATGGTTATCGCAAATGCTGGAATGATTGGAAATTGGCGCCGCTTCAGGATGAATGGCAAATTCACATCGCTAGGGGCCAAGTCTCCTTTATTTGATTCTGATAAAACTTCCGCAGTAAGGAAATTGCGATGACATTATCGAATGATCAATCATGTACAATCCTTTTTTTCGGATTCAAATTGCTGATCAGCATAACGATGACCCCTTTTTATGGCAATGCATGAGGAGGCATACCTGATGGAGTTTGCGAATGAAGAAAATCGGCTGGATAGTTCATAACATCACTGGGATCTTCAGATACTATTTGATCGGAACTATAATAGATCGTTAGCTCATTCGGAAGTTTTGTTATGATTTCTCTATTCAGATCTAAAGCCTCCTTATTCTTGGTCACAAAATGACTCGCAATAAACGTCAGGAGACATTAAGTGTGGGTATTTATACACATCTAAACACTTGTATCCGAAGATACATAACACAATATGTACCCACTTGTCGCCTTCGGCTCCAAAAAGGGGGGTCCAAGTGGGTATATATTGTGTAAGGGTTACATATTGTGTGTATGTGTTTTTTTTTAAATAAAAAATTTTGAATAAATTAACCCATAAAAAAAAATAAAAACCCCCTTTAAAAAAACGCTATTATTTCATATATAAATATTTTCGCTCATTAAAAAATAACACCCCGATCCATTATTTTTAAAAATCATACACCAAAAAAGTTCCACTTCAGTTTTTCAAAAACTTAACACACAAGGCTCATACATAACCCCCCCACTCCCCACCCCCCCCTCCTCCCCCCCCCCCCCCTACCGCCCCCTCACGGTCCCCCCCCTCCCCACCCCCTCCCCCCACCCCCCCCCCCCCCCCCCCCCCCCCCCCCCCCCCCCCTCCCCCCTCCCCCCCCCCCCCCCCCCCCCCCCCCCCCCCCCCCCCCCACCCGCCCCCCCCCCCCCCCCCCCCCCCCCCCCCCCCCCCTCCTTGTACTTTGGCCTCAATTTCTTTCCTCGAAGTGTGGTCACGGTTCATTGAGTAACACCTTCTGCGTAGTGTAATGTCTTTTGTGCAATATATCTGCACAAATTCGCGCTATTCAAGCGGTCGGCTGCGTGGCTTAGTGGCTAAAACCTCAGATACACTAGGCAGTTTTGGTTGTAGACCGGGTATTAAAAGTATTAAGTGCATGCACAAACCCGGGTTACCGCTCTATGAACCAGAATGCTTAGGTGAGGATTGGGCACCCTCTGGATTCGCTATATTTCGTTTTCGAAATAGCGGTCCATAAAGGGGGTAGTCTGATCTCTATAAATGAGGTAATGCCACACCTCACCCTCTCAGAGGATGACAGGCATGCACAAACTCGGGTTGCTGTTG
Source organism: Oreohelix idahoensis (assembly GCA_024509875.1). Taxonomy (NCBI): domain Eukaryota; kingdom Metazoa; phylum Mollusca; class Gastropoda; order Stylommatophora; family Oreohelicidae; genus Oreohelix; species Oreohelix idahoensis. The sequence goes on from JAMPIV010001659.1 coordinate 169,962, forward strand.
TCCTCTGAGAGAGGTGGGGAACGGGTCACGGCCGGCTTTTTGCAATTTTTTTCTTTTAAAAATTTACAAATGAATACTAATTTTATCCTATAAAAATGAACATCAAAGAATATTCATGGAATGAGAATTTATCAAGAAGACAAAACAATCCTTTATTACCTAGATGCCTAAGAGGTATTGTAGTAGGTCAATCTAATTGTGGGAAAACTAATTTACTATTAAATTTACTATTAAATGAAGGACGGTTAGACTACAACAAACTATTTGTCTTTGGTAAAAGTTTATTTCAGCCTGAATATCAAATTGTTAGGAAAGCTTTTGAAGAAAAATTGTCCAAAGAAATTATTTGTAATTTATTTGATAATAGAGATGTGATTATGAAATATAATATTTCACCAAACTTTCTATTAGAAGAAGTAGCTAAAACTCCATCAGAACCAAACCAATCAGAGCCCATACTCTGCCAGTTTTACAAGAATTCAGATGAAGTACCTGATCCAAGCGAGCTTAATCCCACAGATAAAAACCTAATGATTTTTGATGATCTTCTTTTACAAAAACAAAATATGTGTGAGCATTATTATCTTAGAGGGAGACACATTAATGTTGACTGTTTTTATTTAGCGTGATTTCCTGCCCTCGGCAAATTTTGAGCTCAAAGACTCAAGGGACTTGGGACCCTCTGTCTATACGACAGGTGCCTTCCAGGAAATCTTTTTCCTCTTAGCCTAGTGAAAGGCCAGAGCTGCGGAATTTCTCATTATTTGTATGCAAAAAATGTAAAAAAGAAACTGTATAGTATATTATATTACTACATATTATGTAGTATAGTATTGTTGTTGTTGAACTAGGACTGCTGAGCTTTTCGCTCTTTTGCAGTCAATACCAAGTTGAAGACTCCTTGGTATTATCTACACCAGTGGTGGCCAAGCTAAGGTTGGCCGAGGGCCAGATTATGGTAAAGGGTAACACTAGAGGGCCAGACCTATAAAATCCTTAAAAAATAACGTTCTGAGATTTAGTTTTACATATATAATGAACCACGTACAGAAAGCAACGGCAAACTACTGTACTGCACATCTGCCAAGACATGTATACCAGTCTTTGGACTGAAATTACTGTAAAAAAAATATAATGAATCTGTTGTTTTAATTTGTTTTGTAATTTGTAATATGACATGTAATTATTTATTTCAAACATACATTTGTGTGTTATTTCATTGTGAAGAGTGTGGCTTCAATCAACAATAAGAGGCTGGCCAAAACAGGTTGGCGGGCCGGTCAAAACTGATTGGCGGGCCGGATCTGTCCCGCGGGCCGTAGTTTGGCCACCGCTGATCTACACTGTAGATCTAGGGTTTTCCTGTGGCTTTTCTGCCATTCCGAAACGTGTTGAGTTGAAGTCATAAGCTCCAGTTTATGCAGCTTGGTCTGTATTTAATGGATCATCACATCTGGTCCCAAGCTAATAGTAAGAAGCGTGTGGCATACTGTGTGTTAAGTAACCTCAACACTGTGCATTCCCCTCCATCCAAGGGGGCTCTCCTACTATGCAGAGCTAAATTATTGTGCTCTGGTTTTGGGCTCTCCCAAAGAATTGTCACGTCCTACTTCTCAGCTCCCCCTGCCTATCATGGGGTCCATAGTGAGATCCTCCTGCATGTGGGTAAAAGCCACAGTTACGTCTGGGGCTCAAATGACTCCTCCAAGCTTAGTGTGCAATGCTGGGTTCTCAACATGTTTCACCACAGGGGGAATCCCTGAAAGTGTGTGGATGATTTCAAAAGTCAATGAAGGTATAATTAGCCTCACAGACAGAGGTTCACATCCAAATCTATATATAATATAGCATTGTGCACTAGCTGGTGGTCATATAAGGATGACTCCAGATATGCCTATGCATGTAGTATATTAACTACACATAATTCAATCAATACCTAACAACTATACATAATAAGTACAAATTAAATTCCGCACATCCCGGTAAAGATTTCCTGGGGATAACATGGACAATTATTCATTACAATTCATACATTACTGTAGGCTAATATGAATATTATATCCGAGACAGGTTAATAGAAAATACATACGAATAAGAAGATCATTTTGATCATCAATTAGGTGCTGAATCCTTTTCTTTAAAGTATTTATATCTTCAATATTACTTAGTATTTCTTCCTTAATGTCAGCACTGATATTAGAAGAAGCTACAGTAGCAACTTTATTTGTAAGGTTACTTATTCGTCTGGATAGTTCATTTTCAAGATCCTTTTTCTCTTCCTCCTCTATTAAATTCCATTTAGCCTTTAACACTTTGATGTTAAAAATTATATTGTCCATTTTATCAGTTTGAGCACAAACAAACAGCTACTTATATACTGGTTCCCGTATCCATGTTTATGTCACAACACAAACCATACCAACGCCTGATTGTATTGAGCAGGCTTGAAATAAAGCCATTCAGTTCATGCATTCATTCAATCTCCTTAAATAGGACTTAATTAAGTTATTTCCCAAGACAAACACACCCACAATTTTTATTATGGTTCTTTCAGTGCCTGATGTGTGAAAGAAAAAAAAATCAATATCCCTATTGACAGATTTGATCAGACACTCTTCAGTGCCTTAGGTGGTAACTAAGGGTTGTTTACTTGCAACTAAGGAGTTCGAAAGTGTCGTTAAGGCTTGTTTACCTGCAACTAAGGAGTTCCAAAGTGTCGCTGAGTGTTTTTACATGCAACTAAGGACACACTGAGCATGTCTGACCTATAACCTACCGATGAAAATTGTCTCATGAGGAAAAATGGGGAAAATAATAATTACATCGAAGATTGTATAAACATATAATATCGTTTCTTGAATAAGGGATTTACCCAGCGAAACTATCTTCTCGAACTCACTTAAAACTTTGTCTTCAGAATAATTCCTTTTACAATGACTCTTCTTTTGGGAACATACTGATAACTAGTTTATGTAACTCCTTGTTAAGCTTTTTTAACTTGCAGAAATACCCATTCCAAACTTCATTTTAGTTTTGATAATATTCTGCACAATACTTTTATCTATTCTTTCTCGCAATGTAGGATTTAAAATATTTAACTCTTCCAACATTTTCTTATCACACAATTCATTTCTAGTCTTTGTGTCCTCATTTTGTAAGTAACAAATATCATGATGCATAGCAGCTTCATCTACTCTATTTATTGGTTTACTCCATTCTTTCGGAGTAAGATCCTCATTTAACCTCTTATTAAGTTTAGTTCCAGGACCGGTAAAATTATGCCCAGGAAAATGCATTTCAAATGGTAACTTATTAATCAAATCATTTACAACTGCACCTTCTGAGTTTGTCTTTACAAATTTTGTTTTAACAGAATTACAAACAACACATCTTCCTTTCAACATATTTGTATTATTTTTTGTTATAACTTTCTGTAGAGAATTAGTATCAGTAATTTTTTTTCATTTTACACAATACAATGGCACTGCCATGACTTTGGCTATTTCCATCATGTTGGCTATTTTATATAGTTTAAAAATGAACAAAGGTATGCAGAGCATGATTAAAGTTGAAAATGTTGTATTACCAAATAAACCACTATCAAACTTTGAGTTGCAGGATTCTGTTAAGAAGTTAAAAATTCCAAACTTTAGAGGTGTATTCTTAAGAAATGAGTTACCAAAATCACCTAGCAAGAAAGAATGTGGGATTCTCAACTTAGATGGAGATCTTACTTACTTACTTACTTAGTCGTTCCCCTTCTACCGTGAGGTGTAGAGGTTTGGAAGAGAGAGCGCCAGACCATTCTATCAGCTGTCTTCTTCCTGGCCTGGTTCCATTCTAGTCCTCGGTCCTTCAAAGATTGTCTAATGTTGTCCTCCCAGCGGACTCTGGGTCGTCCTGGAGGTCTGGATCCCTGGCTCTTTGTTTCCCATGCTTGTCGTGGTAGCCGATCTTCTCCCATTCTGCAGACATGGCCAAACCATCTCAGTTGGGACTGTTCTATTTGGGTCTGCAGCGGGTGGGATTTTAGGCCTTGACGTATCGTCTGGAGATCTTACTGATGAAACAAAAGGAACTCATTGGGTTGCATGGCACAAGAACAACGGTACTAAGCTTTACTTTGATAGTTATGGCATCCAACCTCCAATCGAAATTATTAACTATTTAGGAGATCCAGTTTTATATCCCACCGATCAAATACAATCTTTCGACCAAGTAATCTGCGGACTGTTGCAAGTAGATCTTATGGAGGGGAAGTAATCTTTAGAATGCTTTTAGACAAGTTAAATTTTGGGTTGCGGCGCTTAAATGCTCGATGCTTGTTTGACTTTATGATAGAATTATCTTTTCCTATTTTCGAGTGACAGAGTACAGAAAAACGGTGTGAACGCTGTTTATCTCAAATGTTGAGATGTATTTATTCTGTACTGTTTTGAGCTGTATGTGAATAGCTCGCGGCTGGTCTGCATGTATTATTGAGAGCTGTGTTCAAAACAGCCGAGTCTCGTGACGGGGTGTTTTTGGCGGGACTAGTGTGTGATCCCAGGGGAGTTGAGTTTTGGGCGTGGACCGAGTTGGTCGAGTCCCAGTGTTTTTCGAGGGTATGCCTACGTAGTGCTTAAGAAAATGTCGACTTATATTTTGCTGTGTGTACAGCCTATTTGATACACTGCAGTAAAGATTTGAGTCGGCCAAGATTTGTGTAGGCCATAGAGATTTAGTGAGTACTTGATTTATATATCTGCTGTGTGCAGTATTTAGAGCACGGTGATGCCGACCGTTTGCTGATGGATTTGTGTGAGTACTTTAAAGGCCGTATTATTGAAGATTATTATAGCTGCCGTGTGAGCAGGCTTTGCTGAGTAATGGAGTACTTTAAAGGCCGTATTATTGAAGATTATTATAGCTGCCGTGTGAGCAGGCTTTGTTGAGTAATGGAGTACTTCAAAGGCCGTATTATTGAAGATTATTATAGCTGCCGTGTGAGCAGGCTTTGTTGAGTAGTGGAGTACTGTTTAAGCCATATGAAGATGATTATAGCTGCCGTGTGAGCAGGCTTTGTTGAGTAGTGGAGTATTGTTTAGGCCATATTGAAGATTATTATAGCTGCCGTGTGATGCAGGCTTCGTTGAGTAGTGGAGATTTATGAAGCTGTTATGAAGCTATTATAAGGCCAGGCTTTGGACAGGCCATATTGTGTATTAACTGCAGTGTGGAGGTTTATGATTCGATGTAACTGTATTCGTCTATGTCTATGTGATGATGTGCTGGGACTAATAAAACATTTAGTAAACGTCACCAGTCGTTCCATACTCCATGACTCCTGTGTGCGCCCCTGTTGTGTGAACGACTTTGCCAGCACACAATCACACTCACTTCACCTATTCCAAACACGTCCACGCCACCACTGACAGAAGTATATAATTATCAGTGGTGGTTTCCAGTTTAACAGGATCTGACACCTACGATATTCGCGTTGATAGCCTGCGTGGCGTAGTTTTCGTATCTGTATCATTTGGTATCATTTAAGAAGTGCCTGTGTGGCGGATGCGATTCAGAAATTGTTACCTCTACAGTGGTGTGTACTGGAAGCAAGAGCGTAAATTGAATCAAATTCTGTCAACCAGACCATAACATATCTAGTGGACCAGTCATTACAAGTTGGAATGAATACATATGACATTCACGTGACGAGAGTTTCAGTGAACTTAACTTTGTTATAATTAGCCCTGTGTGGGCGTGGCTTGAATCTCCTGTACTTCAGAACTTCGACCTAGTTATTATTAGCCTGGGTGGTGCATTTGAGAAACAACGCACGCCTTATTCGTGGTAGTATTCAACTTTACACCAGTATCAGTTGACGTCCTATTTCATGCCTATAGACCACAACAACGTCTGCAGTGGTCACGGAAGTTCAAGTAGACTTTGATAGTATTTGTACCAGCATTTGTACGGGTTATAACTGATTCCTGCAACATTCGGGTTACCTGTGCCAGTTATCACCATCACAAGTTCAAGATGTTATGATACACGGGGTTGCCGTGTACATTTCAGACAACAGAGGAGTCAAGAGTTGCGGTGTGTGCTGTATTACGGTTCCTGTCAACTTGTGCATTAATAAGCACATATCATATTGACGCAAGTACCTGAAGGGAAACGAATCAAGTTCCAGTGCCTTCCCGCAGTGGAGTGTTTTTAGCAGTCTATACGATATCCAGTGTCTTGGCGGAAAGGAACGGGATTATTGACAGATAAGTGGTTTTTTGTAGTGTAAATTGTGTAACTTCATGTAATGTCGTCAGGCCTTCCTGAATTGTGCATTTCTTATTCTATTGATATCTGTTGTTGTTATTGTCGATATCTATTGATTATAGGATTTGATTCATGAGTAATTTATGGCTTTACGACATATATAGACATTTCTGATAATGATATGACTTGATCAAGGTACTATAAGAAGGAATTGATGATACAGAATTGAGGAATAATCTCATTTCTTGACATATATTTAAGTTTGTGAGCTAGAAAGGTATAATTATCAGTTGAAAGGTGATTGTCCCAACTTTTGGAGACAGTAATTTGTTATAAGTATAAGTGATTACATATATAGTTGACTGAGTAAGTAAGTCACTATGGATGATGATGATACAGATCCTGAGGATATGAGGCCTATATTGGAATATTTGTTTGAAGAAGGAAGAGATTTTCAGGGATTAAAAGGCCCAGAGCTTGAGGTACATGTGATGAACAGATTTTGGTCAATGCGTCATCATCTCTAAAGTATTTTGCTAAGGAAAGGTTTCAGTCCGTTCCTCATTTGAATATAGCTAAAGATTTAGCGGACCTTCGTCTGTTTTTGTACAATCATATTGATGTTAAACGCGATCTGATATTGAAGAATATTCGGAAAATAATGCTTTGCAACGACATTTCTGTTGATCAGAAAAAGAAGTTAGAAGATGAGGAGCAAATAAGAAAGAACAAACGGAGTGCCCTACAGGAAAGGGACAATTATGTAAAGAGTATTGCAGAAGAGAGTGGACTACACAAAGCAGTGTCCAGACTAACAAGTGATTTGGATAAATCAAATTCGGAACTTGCTAGTGTGCAAGCAAGTTTGAATTCTGCATTGAGTGAGATCAAAGAGTTGGAAGTCAAGATGAAAGATAAGAATATTGAGGTGAAAAATCTTACAAAAGAGGTCCAACAAAATAAAGAGATGTATGAGAAATTGAAAGTTGAGAGCAATAAACATGAGAAGACATATAAAAATGCTTCATGATGTAATGGATGATAATGCGATTCTCAGTGATCAAATTAAGGAGATGAATACTGTACTTCCCAAGAAGAGTAATAGGATTATGAATAACAATGATGATATTAACATTCAGTCACTACAACTAGAGTTGACTCAGTTGAGAGCAAATAAAGAACAGTACGAGAAGGAGACATTAGTAGAGTTGACGGCTGAGAAAGAGAAGGTCGCTAAGATTGAAAATTTACTAGCAGAGGAAAGCTGCAAAGTTTTAAGAGTTGAGAGTTTAAACAGGAAATTAGGTGAAGAGATTGCACATAAAGATATTGAAATTTCAAAAGCAAGGAAGCGAGTAGATGGCCTGCTTGACATTGTCTTGAATAACAAGATGTGGTCTTCTGTCAATGTTGACAGTGAGACAGAAAGTTGCGAAAAGTCAGCCCCATACACTTGTTGCTCATAGAGAGGTCATACATAGTAAATATAGATCTTTTCGTGGGAAATATAACTTTCCAAGTTCTAATATTACTGATGACTCGAGTAATAATTCTTGGCGTCAGACAAACAAAGATTCTAGTGTAACAACCAGTTCTGTTAATCGTGAAAAGAAAGGTGATAAATTTCAGGTCAAAACTCTTAGGAGCAAACATTTCTCTACTATTGGAAATACTCAGAAATTAATAGCGGGCGTTGAGGCTATTACTACTTGTCCCAGGAAACCCATATGCGGAACATTAGAGATACTTTTTGGTCCTGGTACTTGTCAAACTCAGTACAGTCAGTTTGAAACAATTGGTAAACATATTCCCATAGGGGGAAAGAAAAACAGTTCTAGTAAGAGAGATAACCCCAAGAGTAAACAGTACCAAGGGAGATCAGTAAATAATAATTTTCCTTCTCCAAGAAACCGTAAACAATTTAACAAATCTCAAGGTTGCGATTGTAAGAATGTGGGAAAGTATGATAAAAATAATAAGCGCAACTATCCTAATTTTGTTCAACATGAGCCCAGAGTCATTTATAATCAAGGTAAACAAGGTAAAGATAACAGTGGATTCTTAAATACTATTGCTTGCTCTACTCGTTGTTGTGAATGTGGGACTTTGTTTCAGCCTACGGCAGCGACGACATTCAAGTGCGGTCATGTTGTCCCCAAGTATTCTGTGATATCTACATGTGATATAGGAAGAGCTGATGGCATCGTGAAGAGGCCAGTACTTTACACGAACCACAAGTTTAGGTAATCGTGAAATTGAATTTCCGTTTACCTAATTAAATTTCACCATTGATTAAAATGGAAATTTTCATTTGTATTTTTTGACAGAAACGACTTTGCGATGAGAGTCAATGCTCCTGTGTCATATTAGCGGTGAAAAATGTAGGTCAACTTTACGCTCGAGTGCTTAGCCAAGCGAAACCTGTCAGCGTCTAACTAGCATCTGATGTTTACTTATTGAGGATCAGGACATGTTTACAAGAAAGCGGGAGATTTCGCGTCTGATTTTTATTTTAATTTTAAGACAGTAAATATTTTTTTGAATTCTATAATAGTACGATATGTTGTTGTTTTGGAATAACATGTAATTTCGTTGTAATATTATGATGATAATTTCTATGCATCATTTGATTGCCATAATTTTTTTTAATTGTTATTTATATGTCTGTATTTTGATGACGTATTAATACATTTCTAAGCTATTTATATATTATTGTGTTTGATAATGTGTAGCATGTAATTATTGTCCTTTATACTACTCTGTTCAACTTAGAATTTTTGCAACTGTGTTGTTTAGGATAGTTTTTGTACATGATGAGATTGCCAGCCCTATGCACAAACTCATTTTCTGTGTTGATGTAGTGGTAACTTTTAGACAGTCCTGAGTGTTCGTTATTCACTTAATTTAAATTTTTTCTCATGTTTTGATACCATGTTTAATTAATATATTAAAACATACAGAGAAGATATGAATTATCTGTTATGTTGTGATATGTAATTTTGAAATAGCTTGCATGTATCAGAAATGATCTTGTATTTGGAGTTGTTAACATATTATGAAACTTTGATTTTTCCAGAGCTTGATTTTCTTGCCAGTCAGGCATGCAGATTATTTTCTTAGCAGATTATTTGGGAAAAATTTTTTTTTTTTGTTTTTGAAAATTTTTTTTTGGCAGATATTTGATAGGACCTTTTTCATATTTCATAGTAGCAACAGATTGTAGATTTATTTATAGAGTATATCATATTCTTCTTCTTCCTTCCTCTTCGTTCGCCCTGAAAAGGACGGTGGTTGCGTTGTGTCTGTTTACGCCTAAGCTGTGATATCTGCACCTTTCGGTCGACACATCCGACTTCAGCACGGCATTTTTTAAGGACCGGGTTTGCCTTCCCATTGCGATCCGCACTCTTTCAGCCAGACTGCACTGCTGCAGACTGTTTCCAGGACCACCACGTGAAAGTGGAGTGCGGTCTTGACCAGCTCTGGTTCGCTGTTCCTGACGCAGGCAGTACAGCTATGGGTCGCTGACTGCATTCCCTATTGCTGCATCTTGAGGTCCCGAGTATATCATATCAAGTTGAGTAAGAGATAAAGTTATAGCTAAATAGCACTGTAGCTGAGCTGAACGTAATTGTCAGCAGAAAGAACTTAAGGGTTAAATTAAATTTACATGTGTTGATTTAAAGGTTTGTTCGAGATAGGATTTTTGTTTATGTTTCACTCATTTTGTTAAAAGTTGATTTCATTATTAGTTTTTTAGTGGTTTTGAATTACTTAAAAATTGAATACTGTTTTTATGTAACTTATCGTTAAAAAATATGTTTGTACGGTACTTTTGAAAAAAAATGATTTTTTTTTTTGGCATTGTAATCTTTTTTGTGTGTGCCCAGCATTTGACTGTGCGATATGATTGATATGTAGAGTGATTAGTTCTTGTAAAAAGTTGTTTTTTTTATGTTATGATGTATTTTATTTTTATTTTAGCGCTTGATTGTGCGTTGGTCGTATTAGTTATAGCAATGCTATTACTTGTTTGTTCGATGCCTATAATTTATTTATTTTAGTTTTGTATAACTCTTGTAACTTGGTTAAATTACTTATTAGGTTTTGTTTAGTTATAAACTATTTTTGTTGTTGTTGTTGTGGTGTTAGTACAGATATACTTTGACATTTTGTTTTGTGCTTGTCGATCATATTTGTATATAATTTTTTGAAATACATTGTCTGATCTAAACAGTTATTAGTATGTATTGTTATTAACTTTCTCTGCATTCGTGCCTTTGCTTTCCATCTGTCTTTGGTAATTATTCTTCATTTCATTCCTTCTTTTCTGTTGTCTTTTTGGTATGGATTTCATATCTTGTTTATACTTTCGTACCTCATCTTCGTTTCACTTGATTCTACTTGTATACTTTGTCTTCTTTCAACACTTATACTTCCATTCTTTGTATTATTGGAGTGGTTATATGACTTGATATAATATATTTACTTATGATGGTTGTATTTATTTTACATGTAATTGTCCAACTTAATTATTAGCATCTGGAATTGTTGATTTTTTTTCTCTCATATTCTGAGTTCTTACTTTCCTTTATTACAGATCATTCTTCTTTTGATTGATCTTGTATTTTCTCTTTCGATCGGTTGTTTTCGGTTTGGTTTGTACTTAATATACTTAACTTAATTTTGAAACTGATCATATTTGTATATTTATCTAATTACTTTTTATACTTAGCTGATTGTGCTGGATGCTTTAATTGCTACTTTACACTTTATTGCTGATATTTGTTGTAGATATAATTTTGATTTAAAATAAGGTGATTTTTGTAAGCATATGTTAGAGCTTCATTGTCTTCTAAATTTTTTGTTTTTGGGAGTTAATTTTTTTCAAAAAATGATAGAATCATTTTTTTCCCGGAGCGAGTTGGTCGAGTCCCAGTGTTTTTCGAGGGTATGCCTACGTAGTGCTTAAGAAAATGTCGACTTATATTTTGCTGTGTGTACAGCCTATTTGATACACTGCAGTAAACATTTGAGTAGGCCAAGATTTGTGTAGGCCATAGAGATTTAGTTAGTACTTGATTTATATATCTGCTGTGTGCAGTATTTAGAGCACGGTGATGCCGACCGTTTGCTGATGGATTTGTGTGAGTAATTTAAAGGCCGTATTATTGAAGATTATTATAGCTGCCGTGTGAGCAGGCTTTGTTGAGTAAAAGAGTACTTTAAAGACCGTATTATTGAAGATTATTATAGCTGCCGTGTGAGCAGGCTTTGTTGAGTAATGGAGTACTTCAAAGGCCGTATTATTGAAGATTATTATAACTGCCGTGTGAGCAGGCTTTGTTGAGTAGTGGAGTACTGTTTAAGCCATATGAAGATGATTATAGCTGCCGTGTGAGCAGGCTTTGTTGAGTAGTGGAGTATTGTTTAGGCCATATTGAAGATTATTATAGCTGCCGTGTGATGCAGGCTTCGTTGAGTAGTGGAGATTTATGAAGCCGTTATGAAGCTATTATAAGGCCAGGCTTTGGACAGGCCATATTGTGTATTAACTGCAGTGTGGAGGTTTATGATTCGATGTAACTGTATTCGTCTATGTCTACGTGATGATGTGCTGGGACTAATAAAACATTTAGTAAACGTCACCAGTCGTTCCATACTCCATGACTCCTGTGTGCGCCCCTGTTGTGTGAACGACTTTGCCAGCACACAATCACACTCACTTCACCTATTCCAAACACGTCCACGCCACCACTGACAGAAGTATATAATTATCACGGACATTTATGTTTATATGTATTAAAAAAAAATTAAGCATGAGTAAAGAAAAAGATGAAGCGAAAGTCTTACAATACCTTATAAATTCAATGTTATAGTCTACTCTTTTGCAATTCTTGCTCATAAAAACTTCCAATGATTTCTTCTCCTTGTAAATCCTTAATCTTATAAGTAACGGGATTTGTTTTAAGAATTTGACTAATAATAAATATCTCTCTAGTCCATCTATTAGTATATCCTTTTTCAACAAAACCTTTCTATTTAGTTATTCTTATTCTATCACCAACAGAAAACTTTGGTTTCAAAATAGCCATCTCCTTATATTCAGGATATAAATTTTCATAAACTTTTCTTTCATTTTCTTCTTTACTAGCTTCAACTGAGTCATCTTTATTGAAGAGTGTTTTGTATTATTATAAATATTTGCTAACTCATCTAAAACATCATAATATTTCTGTGTGTTATTTGCAGTAAAGTATTTAAATACTTTTTGTTTCATTATTCCATTCCATCTTTCCACAACATATCTTTTCTCTTCAATTTCTGTAGAATATGTTTATTATAAAATTCTTTTCCTTTCATCATCATCATCAGTTGCCATCTCCACAACGAAGGTTGGCTGTAAAGGATCTCCAACGTCTTCTGTCTCTTGTCTTGGTGGTACACTCTGATAGACTCTTTCCCGTCCATCTCTTGATGTTATCTTCCCACTTATAGCGCTGTCTTCCCCTTGCACGTTTGCCTTCAACTCTCCCTTCTGTTATGGTCTTCTGCAAGGTGTTATGCCTTTTTATGTGGCCAAAGTATTTTAGCTGCCGAACTTTGACCTCTCTCATTAGTTCTCTTTTCATACCTAGATTTTCTAAGACCTCCTTATTTGTTTTCATCTCTTTCCATGAGATACGCCCCATTCTTCTATATATCCACATTTCAAGAGCCTCAATTCTTTCTTCCAAATGCTTATTCATCGTCCATGTTTCTGCACCATACAGAAATGCAGAATATATATAACACTTTATGATTCTCAGTTTTAATTTATGAGATAACTGTTTGGATGTCAGTATATGTTTCATGTTGTTGAATGTAGCTTTGGCCATTCCTATTCTCTTCTTGATTTCTGTTTCACATCTGCCATCTTCTGTTATTATATGACCAAGATATACGTAGCTCTTGACTTGTTCCAGGATTTTCCCATTTACGCTTATCTTTAATGTGGGTTTATCGTCTGTTTTGCTAATTATCATAGTTTTAGTTTTCTCAATATTAATGTCGAGTCCATATTCATGACTTATACTGTTCACTTGCTTCACTAGTTCTTGTAACTCCTGTTCGCTTTCAGCTAACAACACGGTATCATCTGCATATCTAAGGTTGTTTATTGATCTTCCACTGATGTTCAGTTCTGGTATTTCCTGTATCTGTTTGAAAATTTTTTCGGTGTATAAATTAAATAGGCAGGGGGACAGCACACAACCTTGTCTGACACCTCTTTTTATGTCTATGTATGGTGAATAATTCCTTCCCGATCTTACTGTGGCAGTTTGCTCCCAATAAAGGTTACTGAGTATTCTTATATCTTTTCCATCAATACCTATGTCTTTGAGGCATTCAATTATTTTCTCATGATGGATTCTGTCAAAAGCCTTCTTATAGTCAATGAAGCACATATACATACTTTTTTGGACCTCTGTATATTTTTCTGCTAATCTTCTTAGGCAAAATATTGCCTCTCTTGTTCCACTGTTCCGTCTAAAACCAAACTGTTCTTCTTGGATTTCGCTGTCTACTTTACTTTTTATTCTTTCCTGTATGATTTTGAGCAGTATCTTAATTGCATGACTCATCAGGCTGATTGTTCTGAAGTCTGAACATTCTGTTGCATTTGGTTTTTTGGGCAATGTTATAAAAACTGATGTCTTCATGTCGTGTGGTAAATATCCTGTATTGTATATATCATTGCATATTTCTGTGATTGTATCTATACCAAAGCTCTCCAGAGCTTCTATCATTTCAATGTTTATGTTATCCATGCCTGCTGATCTTCCTTTTTGTATCATATGAATGGCATTCTCTACTTCTGATCTGAGAATGTTTGGGCCTTCATTAGAATCTGGTGATGGTTTTTTACCTCTGTTGTCCTCGAATAGTTCTTTTACGTACTCTGCCCATCTGTTTAGTCTTCTATTTCCTTACATTTTGTTTCTATCCACCGTTCTTTTGCTTCTCTACACATGGTACGTATGTCATTGTCTATTGTTTTATATTCTGGAGTGTTTTTTGCTTTCTTTCTTTCTGCCATTTTATTCAAGATGTCATCTGTCATCCAAATTTGATTTTTCTTAGACTCCTTTTTAGGTAAATTTGCATTTGCTGATTGTATGCTTGTTTTTAAGCATTTTCCTTTATCTACCCATAAAAATATTGGTTTTCTTCCTTCATCAAAAACGTGTTTAAAAGCCTCTGCAACACTAAGTCCATTTTTATTCTTTAAAGGAACAATCCAACCATACTTACTAAAAACATCTATAACGGTTAATAAATATTTTATCCCTTTATTCTGTTTTGAATAAGCACCCATCTCAACTAAATCCGCTGCCCATGTTTCATCTATTCCATGAACATAAACTCGTCTTTTATGAAATTTCCGAGTTAGAGGTTTGTGTAATTCGTCAGCAAGAACATTACTCCATATAACTTCTTTCTTCTTCATTCCCCTTCCTAAATTAGAATTATAAATACCCAACTCGTTTAATAATTTTAACATCTTCAGACCACTATTTTAAATTATAAAAAATATAACTTATTAAAAATCTTTCTTAAAAAAAATGGAAGTAAAAAAATCTTCGCATAACGAAAAATCTGTTCGTTTATCAGGATTCCATAGGGGTGTCATTACCCCACCAAGAAAAAGACCTTATCAAGTAAATCCTTTATCGAGAATTTATAATGATATAATTACCCCACCAAGACAAAGACCATACCAAGTAAATTTAATTAGGAATTATATCCATAAACAAAATATTCATATTTTTTACTATAGGATAAATATATTAGATGATAATAGAGATACAATTCGTAATGCTATAACTCGTATGATAAATAGAACTATTTATAGATATCCTAATTCTAGAGTAAGAGTAGTTCCTTTGCATGATATAATTCGTACAGGACATGCCGCATGGCCTTTAAGAACAGCTGATAATATTGAATTCTTCTTTTTAGAACAATTAACCCGCTTACTAAATAGTGCGGAAGAATTATACATTAATGATACTATTTTCGAAGTTTCTGTCATACCAAACTGTTGCGATGATTGTTGCAACGTTTTTTTCGTCTATGTATTTATTTTCTAATGCATGGGAAATAACTCATGTATTGTAGTCACTTTTTTATTTCTACTAGTTGTCTAATCGTGTGACGATAGTTGCCGATAGTTTGTGTGAACGATTTTGAGTCATGTCCATATACGGAGCGCTCAGGTCGTCAGTTCTTATAAACAGTTGGCAATCGCAATGTTTCAAGATTCATTTCCTTATTAGGTTCGAATCTGTACGATTGTTCTCCAGAATATTCTTTGGTTCGTAAGTTGGCTAAACACCGTTCGAGTCGCGCTTGTCTGCGCATGTCTGGTCTTGATCGCTTTTTTGCACGGGTTCCGCCCCGACATTCAGAGAGTGTGGCAGATGCGTGATAAGCAAGACGCGTTTGGTTTGCCAGCGTCTGTGCTTAAACTGTTCAGGAAATAATGTCCTATTCATATTGTTCCTTTGGAGATGATATATCTGTGGTGATTCTAAGTGCTGGGAAGCCTGTGAGTTATATGTTTATTTCCTGAAGTAAAGGTAATGACATTTTTGGCACTTATCGATATCTTTCGAGATTGACATTTTGCTTGTAGCCCGATTATAGGAGGGTCTACGCTATGAGAAGTTTTTCGTCAGCTCACGAATCATGTTCGCTGTTACTGCATCGATGGATGCATGTCCTAAGAACTATCTGCCTGCTAAACTTTACTGCTTGTTTCCAGATTTGATATCTTGGATAACTAAAGGACCTTGGAGGATTTTTGAGGACATTATTGATACACTTCAGAAGACGTCCCTGTCTTGCTGAGGTTAGATTTAGGAGAGAGGATTTGATCTCCTATCATATTGATATCTTCCAGCTGTTATAGAAAGGGATGGAGATTTCCGCCTGAATACATTTACAGCCCTATGATGTACTGATATGCATGTGATTCATCTTTACTATGATGCTGTCTACCGTCCATTGCTGTACTGACTATGTTGCGGTAACAATGACTGTTTGATTGTACCTATGATGTACCTACTTGTTTATGTCTACGCATTTTCGTCAACGTGGCGTCTTCATTAAATAATATAAACGTCACAAGGATTTTACAACATTCATTGACTCCATACGTCGTGATTTGGTGTGGCGTTCCTGTTGGAACTGTACCTGTATGACTGTGCAACTATTTTACACATGTACACCAGTCCTAAGTCTACACCATACTTTAAGTGCCAACACTACCTGCCCTTGGCAACAGAAGTTATATCATCACACAACATTTGGACCTTCTACCTCTGGTGGAACCCTAGGAAATAAATTAATAGATCCTGTAACTAAAAGATCCATCAGAAGAATTCAAAATACTGATACAATTTGTTTAGCTAGAGCTATTATAACAGCACTAGCCGATAGATTTAATTAAGGCCCTAACAGATAGCCAGAAAAAAACATATTAAAGAAGGAAAACCCTTACAAACAAAATATGCTAAACTTTTACATGAACGTGCTAAGGTGGAAATTAAACCAAAAGGTAATAACATAGATGATGTAAAATTGTTTGAAAAGGATTTAAAAACAAGAATACTAATTTTTACCTCTAATAATATTGAAAATATATTATATAAAGGAAATGAGGAATATGAGCAACCAATTTACTTTTATTATCATGATAATCATTATGATGAAATTTCAAGTATTACAGGATTTTTAGCCAAGGCTGGTTTTTGTAAACCTTGTTTAATTGGTTATGTAAATCAACACACTTGTTTAGATGATACACTACATTCTAAATTAAAACAATGGACTTGTGATAAATGTAAAAAGACATATTCAACAAGTTATGAAAAATCAAATACACATGTTTGTAATATGATAAATGTCTTCGCCAGGTCTCGAATTAATCCATCCAAATCAACGAAAAATTCAACCTGATTCAATTATTAAATATATTTGTAATTTTAATATCCTTGATATTGAATTAGACGAATTTAATATTCATAAATCTTTAAATCAAATTTGTAGTGTAAAGAATAGCAACGAAAAAGTTATTGATCAATTTTGCAAGTTATTTATAACAAATGATTTTAAAGGGTATACTTTTATATCTCATTTTGGGAAAGGATATGATATGAACCCTATTTTAGGATGGTTAGTTAAAAATAAAATTGAAACAAGTTATTTCTTCAGGTTTAAAAATAACTTATCTAGAGTTAAAAAATACTGGAATAAGATTTATAGACTCAGTTAATTTTACATTAATGCCTTTAGCTGCTTTTCCAGCATCATGTGGCTTTAAAGGAAATAAAGGTTATTTTGCACACTATTTTAATACAAGAAAAAAATCAAAACTATATTGGTAAATATCCAGCATTAGAATTTTATGATTATAATGAAATGAAAGCTTCAGCTAAAGAAGCTTTAGAAAAATGGTTTAAGACTGTAAAAGACAAGGAATTTAGTGGTACCACAAGACCTTCGGTCTTCAATTTCCAAAAACAAATTTTCCATTATTGCTTACTAGATATTTTAATACTAGCTAAAGGATGTACTATATATAGAAACACATTTTTAAGTATTACAAAGAATTGTTTTTAAAACATTGATGATGCCAGAAAAAAATATCGGAATACATAAATCATCTACTTTTGAAGATAATCAATCTTATAAAGCAATTCAATGGTTAGAATACTTAGCCTTAAAAAATAATATCATTATACAACATGCCAAGAGAGGAGGGGGGAAAAAGAATTGATATCAATGGTAAAAGATATAAACTTGACGGCTATTATTTTGATAGGAAAACTAAAACATCTTTTGTCTATGAATTCTTTGGTTGTTATTTTCATGGTTGCCCCAAATGTTACTCCCCTGAAGAACAATGTAAAAGAAAAGGGAATAAGACAATGAAAGTTTTATATGAGGAAACAATGAATAGATTAAAAGATATCTAAGAAGACTTTAAAAAATACAATAAAAACTTAAAAATGATTACAATTTGGGAATGTGAATTTGATAAAAACAATTATCCTCCTGTAGATGAAGCTTTAAAGCCTATCAATAAAAGAGATGCATTTTATGGTGGTAGAACCGAAGCTTTTCATTTATATAATAATACATAAAACTTAAACGGTGACTATGTAGATTATGTATCCTTATATCCAACTGTCAATAAATATGATGAATATCCGCGTGGTCACCCAATAACTCTTATAAACGTGTCTCCTCGTGAATACTTGCAATTCAAGGCTCTTGGCAATGTTCTTGGCAATAAGCCAAAAAGGTACTTCGGAATTGTGAAATGTAAAATATTACCACCTAGAAAGTTATTATATCCTGTTTTACCCAGTGGCGTATCCTGGTAATGCGAGCTAGGCGTGCTGCTACTTAAAATGAATATGTACGCCTACTATTTAACTTCTTCCCCTCTTAATTTAAAAACCAATTATATTCAATTACGCAACGATAGTTATTAGGGGCATATGTCAATTATCTCCGAAATACTAATTAACATACAACTTGAAACTCACTGTCACTCTAATAATCTGCATTCCCGGCAACTAACAAAAATTAATCACAAAAAACACTGGACGGACACAGCCGATTTTTACATCACGAGAGCTGCATGACCACCGCACGCATGTTCGTATTGTATTGACGTATCTGGCCATGACGACGATCCACACAAACCAATCTTCAGACGTGAATCCGAAAGGTACCGCACGCATTGTGACGGAATTACCCGAGAAACTTCGGGCGATTGCAACCAACCAATAAAAACTGCACTATAAAACGTGTCTGGGAAACTGAAACTAGATATACTCGTAGATTCTATGCGGGAAAATCCGTTATCCTGATGCGTGCAGTCCGAAAGCAGAACTTTAGAAGAGAAATATTGTATAGAATAATAAATTAAATTTTTATTTTCCTTCGGGCATAGGTGTGCGCAGCACGCACAGCACACATAGAGAATACGCCACTGGTTTTACCCTATAAACAAAAAACAAAAGATGCTCATAAATTATTATTTGGTTTGTGTAAAAAATGTATGGAAAGAATCAATACTGATTGTACTCATATCCATGGTAAATTTCCTTCAAATTATACTACTCGTCAAAAGTCAAGGGCCACTTAGAAAAACCTTGGTTGAAACCATAAAACAAATCTGATATAAACGTAATTGGTATCAGTCAAAACGGCATTTATTGAATACCAAATTGACATGTCACGTAAAGAAATGGAAACACACATTCAAACGCAATGAAACTGTGAAGTGTGTCACCCACCTTTTCAAAAGTAACACAATAGATATTAGACAAGTAGACATTTCAAAATCGGGTATGACCACCGTTTGCAGCAAGGCATTCAAGACAGCGTAGACGCATCGAGTCCACAAGGGTCTGAAGAGTATCCTGAGGAACAGCTTGCCATTCCTTAAGCAGAAATGCAGTCAGCTGTGCAACATCCATTGGCAGGGGGTGATTTGTTGACAATCTTCGACCAAGGACATTCCAGAGGTGCTCAATCGGAGAAAGGTCAGGTGAATGAGCTGGCCACGCCATTCTGATGATCCCATGTTGCTGAATAAACTCATTCACCAAACGAGCTCGATGGGGTCGAGCGTTATCATCTTGAAGGATGGCATTACCACCTATGGCCTCCAGAGCAGGCTGAACAATTGGTCTGAAGATTTCGTTCTGTTATCTTGGGCCGGTCAAGTTGCCTTGGATGATGTAGAGTGGGGTCCTGCCATGTCTGTAGAAGCCTCCCCAGACCATGACAGAACCCCTACCATAACGATCCACCTCTCGAATTGTGTCATCAGTAAATCGCTCTCCTGGTCGTCTCCAAACTCGAATCCTGCCATCATTGAATAACACAGTGAAGCGAGATTCATCAGTGAAGAGAACTTGACTCCATTGTTGCCTTGTCCATCGGATGTACTCGCGACACCAAGCAACACCATACATGCCACACCTCAGAGATGAAAAACCTGTACAAAAAATTAAAAAAACCTGTACAAAGACCCGCAAAACCTGTACAAAGACCCGCAAAACCTGTACAAAGACTGAAAAACGTAACAAAAGAGTTTATTCATGTAAAAGTATATTCAATTAGATGGTTCTGCACCATCATAGTGACATGCGGCCTTTGCCTTTTTAAGCATGTCTTCACTTGCTTTAAAACCTAAACAACAAGAGTTAGAATTTATTTTGCATTGTAGAAATGCTGTGACTGTATCATCATTTAGTCTATTTCTGCAGTCCGTGTGAATCTTTTTCATCATAGAGAAAGACCTCTCACAGTCAGCATTGCTGTGAGGCAATGTCAATAAGCGTTTCACTATGACTGCCAGACTGGGAAATCGTGTACGACCAGTGCTAGTTTTCAGGTTGATTATGTCAAGCCAGTACCTAGAAACGCTTCTTTTTTCATTCATTCATTCATAACCCTCCACTCCCAAAGGAGCATAGGCCTTCAACAAACACATGCCAAGTCCTCCTGTCCTGTGCCATCATCTCAAGTTCTTTCCATGTTCTCCTCATCATTTTCACCTCTGTTTCCAACTCTCTTCTCCATGTACTTCTTGGTCTTCCTCTGCCTCTCTTGCCCTGGGGGTTCCAGAACAAGGACTGCCTTGTAATGCTATCAACAGGTTTCCTCAGTGTGTGTCCTATCCATCGCCATCGTCTTCTTCTCATCTCTTGTTCCACTGGCACTTGTCTAGTTCTTGTCATCAGTTCCACGTTGGTAACCTTGTCATACCATTTTAATCCCTCTATTCTACGCAAGCACCCATTTATGAAAGTCTGTAGCTTTTTGGTTGCTTCTTTTTTGTCCAGCGTCAAATCTTGAAATACATTCATCAGGCAGCAAACAATAATCTTCAAATTCATCCTTTAACACCTCTTGGTCTAAATGTGGTGCAAAAGTGTTGGCCAGCTTACAGATTGCTGTATATTGAACTGTGTCTTTAAAGGCTGGATCAAGAATTTTGATATCCTTAAGGACTTCATTCTCAAATGGAAATTTATCCAATATCTTTTTCACAACAGCAACATAAAAGTTCCTCACATCTCTGAAAAATGAATTTCTCACTTGAGAACTTATATCTAACTCTTCCAGTAATGTCCTGTTGGACAGACCAACAGCAAGTGTATGGTCATCATGCTGTAGATCACGTTCAGCATACTTTAACAATCTTATATCTTTCACCTCTTTTACATATTTCATCTCTACAAATTTGACAATAAATTTTCGTAGCAGACGATCCATTTCATCCATCATACCACCTATTTGGGACTCATCTGTCTGAAACAATTTGTTAAATTCAGTCAACAGAGGTAGCACAAATTGGAGAAAACGTAGAGTCATCTGGGTCAGTGGTGATTTTAGTAACTGATGAATGTTTTTGACACGGCATGGTTTTTCCATATCGTCGTGGCTCTCGAAGTATGAAGATAGAGCAGAATATTGATTTAAAATTCTGTCCACTACTTTCTGCAAAGAAAGCCAGCGAGTCTGGCAGTACTTTAGTATGTCTAGTGCATCCACTCCTGTAAACAGTTGAAACTCTCTGTATGATTTTTTTCCGTTTTGAGCTATGCTCAAAATGATAGAAGATATCTATCAAAAGGTCATCAACAGGAATAGTCAGCTGCTTTATACCCTCCTTGGCACAAAGATTTGCAAGGTGGCAAATACACCCTATACTAAACACATCAGGGTTCTTGCTCTTGATTCGCGTTAGTACAGAGTTTGATTTGCCAACCATTACATTGCAGTTGTCACTTGCAAAACCTATACAGTTAATCCATGGGATTTGTAAGTCGCTGAACACAGCATCAATATCACTGAAAATAGCTTCACTGGTTCCACCAGTACCGACCGGCATGCCCAGCAACCTGGTTCTAGGTCCTATGCCATCTTCAAATACCCTCACCATTATAGCTAAACGCTTGTCAGTTTTTCTATCATTTGACTCATCGATCATCAAGGAGAAAGGTGTCTTCCTGCATAATTTGATGACTGGCTCCGTTGCAGATGGAGCCAAGCAGTTTTTAATAATGGCTGTTGTTTTGGTTCGCTTGCATTTGAAACGTTTGGCAATAGCACTGTCCGGAAACATCTCAGCTGATAAGTCTGAAAAATGGTCAGCTATAGAAGCAGCTATGTTGTGTTGAGCAATAAAATTTGCAAATAAAACTTCAGCCCTCGTTATTTTATCATCTTCTTGTTGAGGCTGAGTAAAGAAGGCCTTGATAGAACTTCCGTTCTTCAGCTGATAGTTCCTTTCATGCAGTTTTGTTTTGAAATGCTCCCTCACATCGTGTAAGCCAGATGCCATCACTTTAATATCTCTATTGCATATTCTACAGTATGCATGTGAAGAGCCTAATTTGGATGTCTCAATAATCCCAGGGAATGTAGTTGTCCAGTCAGATTGAAACTTCCCACGACGTTGATCTTCTAACCTCCTTTTTTTAAAGTTAGGCTCAGCCATGCTGTTAGATGGATGCAATATTTCCTGCTAGACAGAAAAAAAAAAAATATTAATGTGAAAAAGTAAATACAAATATTAATAATCAATTTGAAAAATATAATTATTTGTAATTTTAATATTATATAATGAAATAGAATCTTGGAAAAAAATTAATACAATTTATGGTTGAAATGAAGAACAGTTGCTGTGTTTTCTATAGTGCCTTATAAAAGTACAGGCCTAAAGAGACCAGTAATAAGCATTATGGGTTAGGAATCTTAAATTTAAAATCTAATAAATTTTTTGCTAAAGCTGGTAATGAAAATATAAACTAGCGCTGGCGTAATATTAGCCTGTATATTTTCTACCGAACTTCAAAAATTGGAATAGCCGTTAAAGCCCAACTGGTAGTTTTAAATAGACCTTCCCATACAAATTTTAGTGTCAATCAAACATTGATAGTAGGCTAATTAATTATTTAATAATTATAAATCATTGAATGACCGTAATGATGACCACCAAAGGCAAAATAACATTGTTTTTTAAAGAAACGAAATTAAAACTAAGAAGAGAAGTAGGCTAACTCCAAATAAACTTTTCTCTGATCGAGTTAAGATGTAAATTTTCCACGCTATTGTGGTTTTTTTTTTTCTTTTCAGTTTCATAATTTGGTAATATCGGAATGACGTTCGCCGAATGCTCCGCGTGTATTTTCGTACCATTTAGATTTAGGGTTACCAATACTAAACTGGAAATTAATCCTAAACAATAGGCTCGACTCAAAAAAGATTTCAGTGCTGCGTAATCGTTCAAATAATCAGTAACCTCGCGCTAGCTTTAGCGAAAAATTGTGAATGAACACGCCACGCACATCCCGCGGCAATTGAAAAATAGGCAGCTTGATTTTCATTGGTTATTTTTTTTTTTAATCCACTTGGCTTAAAATCTCGCCGAATCTCATGACGCAAATTGTGTAGTGGCACAAGATTTATATGTATATTTAATAATTAGGCGAAAAAACCCGTACAGACCCGTGTACGGCCCGTACA
This sequence comes from Oreohelix idahoensis, assembly GCA_024509875.1. NCBI lineage: Eukaryota > Metazoa > Mollusca > Gastropoda > Stylommatophora > Oreohelicidae > Oreohelix > Oreohelix idahoensis. Next base: position 193,818 of record JAMPIV010001659.1, read on the forward strand.
CATCTGAAAACGCAAACACCCCGTACAGATTATGGGTAAACCTTTAAGTGTGGCATATATGCAACACGGGCTCTGCGATGAGCAGGAGTAAGAGGGATTCTAACTGCAGGACGTCGAGCAGCCAGTCCAAATTCATGTAAACGTCTGCGAATGGTGCTTTGACTGACATTAACGTTTACAGTTTGTCTCAGCTGACATCTTAGAGTGGAACAAGTCACTGTTCGATGGCGCAGGGCTGACAACAAGAGGTACCGGTTGTAGTGTCCTATATATAGATATGACGCGAGAGTTACCGGACTTGGAAGAATGGCCGTTGTGTGATGTAGTCATGTTTGTTTCAGTCTGCGTAAATAAATATTGAAGAAAGACAAAAGTCTGATATTAGTTCTTTTAGATAGGACTAAGGTAGAACACCACAAATGGCGACGAGGATGTCAGAGTTACCCATTACGCTTTTTCAGTATGATCACGATGTGAACATAGGAACCAAATGGGAGAAATGGGTAAGCCGTTTCGAAAACTGTCTGGCGGCATTTGAGGTCAAAGATGTCAAACGCAAACAGTGTTTACTGTTGCACTATGCCGGAGAAGAGGTATATGATATCTACCAGACTATGGCTGAGACAAGTGATGATTACGACAAGGTGAAGCAGAAGCTGTCCTGGTACTTCATCCCTAAGAAGAATACAATGTATGAACAGTTCAAGTTCAGAAAGGCCATTCAAAATGGTGAAGAAAATTTAGACCAGTACGTCACGAGGTTACGCCAACTTGTAAACCACTGCCAATTTCAGAATTAAGATGATGAAATTAGAAATCATGTCATACAGACATGTACATCATCGAAATTAAGAAGAAGGATTCTTCAAAGTGAAAAATCCATTACATTAGATGAGGTACTGCAGATTGGCAGAACTTTAGGGATAGTAGAAATACAGGCCACACACATAGAGAAGAAAGAAGAGAACACTGTCAACAAACTGCAATTTCAGAATTCTAGATCTAGAACCCAGGATTCAGTCACACTAGCTGACAAACATGGCAGACATAAACCAATGTTTCATGCGTCCAGATCTGACTCCAAGAAAGAATCATATACAAATTGCAAATGTTGTGGAAGGAAATATCCTCACAAAGGCGGAAGACAGAACTGCCCTGCATTTGGGAAAGAGTGTCATATTTGTCACAAGCAAAATCACTTTGCCAAGTTTTGTCTCACACCTAAAAATAAGGTTCAACAGGTTAGTGAGAAGAAGGAAAACACCACAGACACTGACAGCAGCTCAGAGGTTTATGTTTATGCACTAGATAACAGACCAGATGTCACCAGAACAATAATTAAAATGCAAGATACACATCTGTCTGCAATGATAGACGCGGGTTCATGTGTGGATGTCATAAGCACAACCACGTACAAACAGTTGAAGAAAAGACCACAGTTGTTACCCACTAATAAAAAGTTGTATGCATATGCATCCAAGACTCCATTAAAAGTAGTGGGAATGTTCAGAACAACCATTGAATCCAAGCATCATCAAGCCAGTACTACTGTCTATGTAGTAAAAGGTGGACATGAAGTTCTTTTAAGCCATAAGACAGCATCAAAATTGCAGGTTGTCAGAATAATAAATAGCATTAACAGCAAGAAAACACATAATCTGTTTGAAAAGTATTCAGACCTGTTCCAAGGTATAGGTAAATTGAAAAATTTTGAGCTGAAACTACACATAAATGCAAATGTGAAACCTAAAGCACAACAGCACAGAAGAATTCCATTTCACATCAGGCAAAAAGTAGAAGAAGAAATGAAAAGATTAGAAGAAGAAGAAATCATTGAACATGTTTCAGGACCAACTCCGTAGGTCAGTCCTATAGTACCTGTCATCAAGAAGAATGGTGATGTAAGAATTTGTGTAGACATGAGACAGCCTAATGAAGCTATAGAAAGAGAGAGACACATCACTCCTACAATAGACACATAATAGTGGATCTAAATGGAGCAAAGGTTTTCAGCAAATTAGATTTGAGAAGTGGCTACCATTAAATTCTATTAGCTCCGGAATCTAGATACATCACAACTTTCTCAACGCATCTAGGTTTACGAAGATACAAAAGGCTCAGTTTTGGAATAGCCTCAGCAGCCGAAGCATTCCAGAATATAATTGGAAATGTGCTTCAGGGTCTGAAGGGACAGTTGAATGTATCTGATGATATTCTGGTTTATGGAAAAACCCAGAAAGAACATGATGAAAATCTAGAACAGGTATTCATCAGACTGAGGCAGCATAACCTCACATTGAATAAAGAGAAATGTGAATTCAGCAAAAACACATTGGATTTTTATGGATATACTTTTTCTGAGAAGGGAATTGTTCAAGACCACAGAAAAGTTAGTGCATTTCAAGATATGGCAGAACCAACCAATGTATCTGAATTAAGAAGTCTGATGGGAATGTTCAATTACTGTTCACGTTTTATTCAAAACTATGCAACACTCAGTCAGCCTTTAAGAATGCTTACAAGAAAAGACACACCATGGATATGGACTGCAGCTCAGTCAAAAGCATTAGATATGCTGTAATCAGAACTATCCAAAAGTGCTGGTACATCCTATTTTGATAGGAACAGAAAGACATTCATCTCAGTGGATGCAAGTCCAGTCGGTTTAGCGGCAATGCTAACCCAAAGAGATGACAGAAACAAAGAATATGTTGTAGCTTTTGGCAGTAGAAGTCTGTCAGATACAGAAACTAGATACTCACAGACAGAAAAAGAGGCTTTAGCAATAGTGTGGGCTTGTGAATATTTTCACTTATATATTTATGGCAGCAAGTTCACCATCATATCAGATCACAAGGCATTGGAGTTGATTTTTGGAAAAAGAACATCCAAGCCTCCTGCTCGTATAGAAAGATGGGTTTTAAGACTACAGCAGTATGATTTCAATGTTGTATACAAGCCTGGGAAAAATAATCCTGTTGATTATATGTCAAGACACCCTCTGAAAGTGCAGTCTGAGAACAAAAACGCTGAAGAGACAGAAACATATGTGAGATTCTTAGCCATGAACAGCGTTCCAAAAGCTATGAATTTCAAGGAAATACAAGAAGAGACCATGAAAGACCCATTGTTACAAGCAGTTCAGTTTATAATCAGAAATAATAAATGGAATAACATTCCTTATGAACAGTTCTCTAATGTGAAAAGGGACAATCTTAATATTTTCCACAGATTTAGAAATGAACTTACACTTACTGAAGACAATTTATTACTGAGAGGTTCAAGAATAATAATTCCAGGAACACTCCAGAGAAGAGCAGTAGATTTGGCTCATAAAGGACATCAAGGTATAGTCAAGACCAAATGTTTGGTTAGAGAGAAAATTTGGTTCCCCAGATTGGACAAAATGGTTGAAGAGACTGTTACAAATTGTTTAGCTTGTCAAGCTTGCACAGAAAGTGGAGCACATATGACACCTTTGAAAATGTCTGAGCTTCCCAAAGCTCCATGGACAGAGGTCTCTGTAGATTTTTGTGGACCATTACCATGTTGACAATATATTCTTGTTATGATAGATGAATATTCAAGATTTCCAGCTGCTGAAATCATTAATTCCACATCAGCAAGAACTGTCATTCCTGTAATTGACAAGATATTTTCGACATTTGGAATTCCTGAAATTTTAAAAACAGATAATGGTTCCCCATTTAACAGTCAAGACATGAACAATTGTATGCACCATGTTGGATGCAGACACAGAAGAATCACACTTTACTGGCCAAGGGCAAACGGGGAGGTGGAAAGGATGATGAGAAATCTCAAGAAGGTCATTCAAACAGCCACAGTTGAAGGAAAATGTTGGAGACAACAGCTTTATGCTTTCCTTAGAAATTATAGGGCAACACCTCATATGTCAACAAGCAAATCACCATATGAGCTCATGTTTCAGAGAAAGGTCTCGATTAAGATTCCAACAGTTGAAACCAAAGAGAGTCAACCAGCTTCATCAGATGTGCAGAGAAAAGATGCACAGGCTAAAAACAGAATGAAGCAACATGCAGACCGTAGACTACGATCGCAGCCGTCTCATTTGAAAGTAGGAGATTTTGTTTTAGTACGACAAGAACAAAACAGCAAATCAACTCCGAGGTTTAATCCAGAACCTTATCAGATTACTAAAATCAAGGGAAACATGATAAGTGCTTCAGGTGAAGGCAGAGTTGTGACAAGAAATGTTTCGTTTTTCTAGAAAGTCAACGAAAACCTGGCCAGATCAGCCAAAAAGAAATCACAGCCAGATGATGATTACTTAGATGACTTTGTCAGTCATGAGTTGCCACTAACTGCCACAGAACCAGCTGACGTCACCATGGACAACAACAGGCAGTTACCGCAAACAGGCAGACCACCGCCTAGACACCGATGATAGGAAACTCTTTACAGAGCGATACAACAGGAGGCAATCTGATCATCAGAAGAAGTCCCCCCATCGGACAAGTGTTTCGGCCCAGTATACTCCTTTACACTCTAAGGGGGGCGGGCCCACTTGGGTCATGACTCCCAAGCGTCTCAGCCTCCTGTTGTCTTGTATCGAAAATGAACCCATTTCACTTATGGTAGCAACTTTAATCCACAACTCCGCCAGCCGTGGAGGCAACTGTGAAAGTAACAAAGAGAAGACAAATTATTCCGTTCGTTCCGTCGCACACACTGAGACACCATCGCGAAGCCGCCGAGCCTAGCCACTGAAATTCTGACTCTGACACCTCCTATAATATACATCGCCTGTTGCCCCTCAGTCACAGCCCGCTCACTAGTACACCACAAAACTCAGCGTTTTGTGGACTTAGAAAAATTCCTGGTGTTTTCTGTACCGCAGCGTTTATTGTCACGATTTCCATTGCCCATTGCGGTTGTTCCACAGCCAGCCTGATGCCTTTTCGGCAGTTTCACTAAGCCTCTTCAGTGCCCTTGTTCTCGCCTGTCCCTTCAGCCCCAACAGTTTCAATAGATCATACATTGATGCAGCCACAAGCCCTCTTGCGCCCACTTCAACAGCCATGACCCTTGTAGTGAACCCCTCGTGTCTCAGATCCGCGGCCAGATCACTATATTTGGCCGCTTTGAACGAATGTTGCTCGTCTAATCTGGATTCAAATGGCACGGTCAGTTCAATCAGTATGACCTGAAGCGTTGAAGAAGAATGAAGCACTATATCCGGCCGTCTCCGCGATTTTCTGATACTCTCTGGATATGCCCCTCGTCCAGGTAGGTCTACCGCCATCTCCCAGTCATTTGCACAATCAAGAAGAGATGGTAAACTGCTACCTGGTTTACTCGGTTTGGGGTGTGCTGACTTTCCTGCCCTCAGAAAGTATGTATTTGCGGTGCTCGGCCTGGGTTTGCTGTTCGCCTTCATCCTTGCTAGATCTATTGTCGCAGCAAGCTCATTTAGCACTTTGTTATGGCGCCAGGTGTATCGCCCTTGCCCTAATGACACCTTACACGCTGAGAGCACGTGTTCGAGTGTCTGCCTCCCCTGACACAGGGGGCACTGCTCATCATCCGACTTTCCCCATTTCACAAGGTTGGTGGCCGACGGCAGCAAGTCATACATTGATCTAACAACGAAGCTGAGCCTAAGAGGTGCCATATGCCATATATCATTCCATGTCAAGGACCTCTGCAGGGCTCCTTCCCATGTAGTCCATTGGCCTTGTTGGACCTGCTGCACTGCTTTTTGCAACCTCTTATCATTCTCAGCCTCTCGTATCTCATGAACAACCATGTCTCTGCGCTCCCTGCTTGATGCCTTGGACCACCAGCGGATGTCTCCATGACCAAATCCCCGTCTATTCGTCTGTGTGTATCCGATTACCTCCCTCAGTTTGAGTGACTCTTGGGAAGCATCAACAGCTTCTTCCACTCTCCACTTCCTTCCTGTTTTCAGTGTGGGCTGAATGGACTTAACCACGTCATCAGCTGACTCGCGTAGCATCATTGCAAGCCTTGCCTTTCCAACTTTGTACTCTTCAACAACTGACTTGAAAGGAAGCAGAAGTTTTGACTTTTTGCAGTACAGTGCTACATCTGACAGACCTGGTGGTACCCCTAGCCACTTTCTCATGAACTTGTTGACCTTCTGCTCTATAGCTTCGACTGTACTTGTGCTTATTTCATATATAAGCAGTGGCCACAGCAACTTCGGTATCAACATGAACTGGAGGCACCACAGTTTGAATTTTCCCAAGAGTCTGCTTTGGTCTATGATCTGTAGCCCTCTGTCTGCCATTTCTATTGTCTGTTGCACTGCCTTCGAGTCTTTTAATGAGGCATCGTACACCCTGCCAAGACTTTTAACAGGTTCCTCAATAACAGTAGGGATTCTTTGGTTGGAAACCACGAATATGTCTTCTTCTATCTTCCCTTTCCTGACTGATAGGCTTCTCGACTTCTTGGGTTTGAAGCTCATTCTGCACCAGCTGACTAGTTCATCCAGGCGTTTTAACATCCTCCGGGCCTGATGTTCATCTGATGTCAGAATTGTTGTGTCATCCATGAATGCTTTGAGCGGTGGCATGTGACACATTCCCCCGAGCTTTGGACCTATAGCCATTCCTTCAGCCGCATTGAGGATTACCTGCATAGCCATCACGAATAGTATCGGAGAGATGGTACACCCCATTGCAATTCCAACTTCAAGGCCAATCCACTTCGTTGTGTACTCTCTGGTTGAAAATCTGACAGCAAACCCTGCGAAATACAGCTTCAGCATTGCTGCAATCTCTTGTGGAACATGATACATTTCCAGGGCCTGCCACAACATCTGGTGTGGAACGGATCCATAAGCATTCGCCAGATCCAACCAGATTACATGGAGGTCTGTTCTGTCAGACTTTGCCTTTTGGATTGCTTCCCAGATCATTGAGGCATGCTCTAGACATCCTGGTGTACCTGGGATACCTCCTTTCTGAATGGTAGTGTCAATGTACCCATTTGCCAGGAGGTATGTAGTGAGTCTTTTCGCCATCACTGAGAAGAATATCTTCCCTTCCACATTGAGTAGTGAGATTGGCCTGAACTGACTGATGTCTGTGGAATTTTGCTCCTTCGGGATGTAGACTCCATTCGCCTTTCTCCATTCCTTGCTTACAAGCTGGGCTTTCCACGCATTCTTTAGTAAACGGAGCAGTCGTTTGAGCACTTCAGGGCATCTCTTATACACCACATATGGAACACCATTAGGACCTGGAGCTGACTTGCACCGAGCTTTCTGGACAATGCTTTCTACCTCTTGCACCGTTGGGGGCTTGGTGTTAAATTCAGCTCCTGGCTTACTCGGCCATTTAAGGCCTGCCATGCTGCTGAGCGGCTCATCTCTGCGACCATCTGAATATGTCATTCTAAGGTGTTCTTCCAGGTCTTCTTTATTGATGTTTAGCGTACCCGACCGTGGCTGCTCAAACAGTTCTTTGGCAAACTTGAAGGGCTCCCTGAAGAATCTTTCCCTATCCCTTCGAGTCTTCCTTCTCTTCCTGCACAACCTTTCTGCTCTACAAAGGGCATTATGTTGGCCTTTCAGGTGCTCCCAAACCTGTCGTAACCCTTCCTTCTCTGTGGCAACTGCGTTCTTGAAAAGTTTTCGGGCATGCTTCTTCTGTTTCCTGATTTCTTCTATTTTAATTTGTCTTCTACTTTTTCGTGGTGGGTTACTTTCCCTTGCCTCCCTCACTCCGAACACTTTGCGACAGTGCAGATATATTATGTCGCCGAAGATTTCCAGCTTCTTCTCCAAACTTATCTGCTTCAGGTTGTTATCCAACTCTTTTGCCAAGGCTTCGTCCAGCTGTTCCCAAAGCCCTTTTGCACTGGCAGGTGGAAACTTGATTGCATCTCTCTTCCCGTCCAAGAAGTGTGTGAGATCATCATCAGGCAGATCAACTTGAATGTACTCAGCACTGTGGATTGACTCCTGGCTGCGTTCTTCTAACGTCTTATCCGTCGAGACAGAGCGCTGTTGATCTCCCCCAGATGACCTCCCACACCCCTTTTTCGTTCGGTGGATTTTCATTCCTCTCTGAGTAGAGAACTCCCTACCACAGGCACATGGAAATTCCAGCCGTTGTTCAGAGCTCGAAGTCCGTGTAACGGGTCTGGTCGATTCCAATGAGGCGCCTGTGGATTCATCATTCTCCCCCCCTTTCGGTGAATCCTGGGGGCATCTATCATTTTTGGGTCCTGTAGCAATTGAATACAGCTTACGGGGTGCTAACCCGGTCAGCCGGTTTCTAGTCTTTCCCAGTGTCATCTGTCTTTCCAGAAGTCAATCGGTCTTTTCCCGATCGTCACTGGTTTGACCATGTAACTATGATAGGAAACTCTTTACAGAGCGATACAACAGGAGGCAATCTGATCATCAGAAGAAGTCCCCCCATCGGACAAGTGTTTCGGCCCAGTATACTCCTTTACACTCTAAGGGGGGCGGGCCCACTTGGGTCATGACTCCCAAGCGTCTCAGCCTCCTGTTGTCTTGTATCGAAAATGAACCCATTTCACTTATGGTAGCAACTTTAATCCACAACTCCGCCAGCCGTGGAGGCAATTGTGAAAGTAACAAAGAGAAGACAAATTATTCCGTTCGTTCCGTCGCACACACTGAGACACCATCGCGAAGCCGCCGAGCCTAGCCACTGAAATTCTGACTCTGACACCTCCTATAATATACATCGCCTGTTGCCCCTCAGTCACAGCCCGCTCACTAGTACACCACAAAACTCAGCGTTTTGTGGACTTAGAAAAATTCCTGGTGTTTTCTGTACCGCAGCGTTTATTGTCACGATTTCCATTGCCCATTGCGGTTGTTCCACAGCCAGCCTGATGCCTTTTCGGCAGTTTCACTAAGCCTCTTCAGTGCCCTTGTTCTCGCCTGTCCCTTCAGCCCCAACAGTTTCAATAGATCATACATTGATGCAGCCACAAGCCCTCTTGCGCCCACTTCAACAGCCATGACCCTTGTAGTGAACCCCTCGTGTCTCAGATCCGCGGCCAGATCACTATATTTGGCCGCTTTGAACGAATGTTGCTCGTCTAATCTGGATTCAAATGGCACGGTCAGTTCAATCAGTATGACCTGAAGCGTTGAAGAAGAATGAAGCACTATATCCGGCCGTCTCCGCGATTTTCTGATACTCTCTGGATATGCCCCTCGTCCAGGTAGGTCTACCGCCATCTCCCAGTCATTTGCACAATCAAGAAGAGATGGTAAACTGCTACCTGGTTTACTCGGTTTGGGGTGTGCTGACTTTCCTGCCCTCAGAAAGTATGTATTTGCGGTGCTCGGCCTGGGTTTGCTGTTCGCCTTCATCCTTGCTAGATCTATTGTCGCAGCAAGCTCATTTAGCACTTTGTTATGGCGCCAGGTGTATCGCCCTTGCCCTAATGACACCTTACACGCTGAGAGCACGTGTTCGAGTGTCTGCCTCCCCTGACACAGGGGGCACTGCTCATCATCCGACTTTCCCCATTTCACAAGGTTGGTGGCCGACGGCAGCAGGTCATACATTGATCTAACAACGAAGCTGAGCCTAAGAGGTGCCATATGCCATATATCATTCCATGTCAAGGACCTCTGCAGGGCTCCTTCCCATGTAGTCCATTGGCCTTGTTGGACCTGCTGCACTGCTTTTTGCAACCTCTTATCATTCTCAGCCTCTCGTATCTCATGAACAACCATGTCTCTGCGCTCCCTGCTTGATGCCTTGGACCACCAGCGGATGTCTCCATGACCAAATCCCCGTCTATTCGTCTGTGTGTATCCGATTACCTCCCTCAGTTTGAGTGACTTTTGGGAAGCATCAACAGCTTCTTCCACTCTCCACTTCCTTCCTGTTTTCAGTGTGGGCTGAATGGACTTAACCACGTCATCAGCTGACTCGCGTAGCATCATTGCAAGCCTTGCCTTTCCAACTTTGTACTCTTCAACAACTGACTTGAAAGGAAGCAGAAGTTTTGACTTTTTGCAGTACAGTGCTACATCTGACAGACCTGGTGGTACCCCTAGCCACTTTCTCATGAACTTGTTGACCTTCTGCTCTATAGCTTCGACTGTACTTGTGCTTATTTCATATATAAGCAGTGGCCACAGCAACTTCGGTATCAACATGAACTGGAGGCACCACAGTTTGAATTTTCCCAAGAGTCTGCTTTGGTCTATGATCTGTAGCCCTCTGTCTGCCATTTCTATTGTCTGTTGCACTGCCTTCGAGTCTTTTAATGAGGCATCGTACACCCTGCCAAGACTTTTAACAGGTTCCTCAATAACAGTAGGGATTCTTTGGTTGGAAACCACGAATATGTCTTCTGCTATCTTCCCTTTCCTGACTGATAGGCTTCTCGACTTCTTGGGTTTGAAGCTCATTCTGCACCAGCTGACTAGTTCATCCAGGCGTTTTAACATCCTCCGGGCCTGATGTTCATCTGATGTCAGAATTGTTGTGTCATCCATGAATGCTTTGAGCGGTGGCATGTGACACATTCCCCCGAGCTTTGGACCTATAGCCATTCCTTCAGCCGCATTGAGGATTACCTGCATAGCCATCACGAATAGTATCGGAGAGATGGTACACCCCATTGCAATTCCAACTTCAAGGCCAATCCACTTCGTTGTGTACTCTCTGGTTGAAAATCTGACAGCAAACCCTGCGAAATACAGCTTCAGCATTGCTGCAATCTCTTGTGGAACATGATACATTTCCAGGGCCTGCCACAACATCTGGTGTGGAACGGATCCATAAGCATTCGCCAGATCCAACCAGATTACATGGAGGTCTGTTCTGTCAGACTTTGCCTTTTGGATTGCTTCCCAGATCATTGAGGCATGCTCTAGACATCCTGGTGTACCTGGGATACCTCCTTTCTGAATGGTAGTGTCAATGTACCCATTTGCCAGGAGGTATGTAGTGAGTCTTTTCGCCATCACTGAGAAGAATATCTTCCCTTCCACATTGAGTAGTGAGATTGGCCTGAACTGACTGATGTCTGTGGAATTTTGCTCCTTCGGGATGTAGACTCCATTCGCCTTTCTCCATTCCTTGCTCACAAGCTGGGCTTTCCACGCATTCTTTAGTAAACGGAGCAGTCGTTTGAGCACTTCAGGGCATCTCTTATACACCACATATGGAACACCATTAGGACCTGGAGCTGACTTGCACCGAGCTTTCTGGACAATGCTTTCTACCTCTTGCACCGTTGGGGGCTTGGTGTTAAATTCAGCTCCTGGCTTACTCGGCCATTTAAGGCCTGCCATGCTGCTGTACCAAGACGTCTCAATGACTATGTTTTGTATTGACAATGACTCTGTTTGTCATTTAGTGATATTTGTAGAATAGTTTGTGTATCAGAGTGTTTTGTTATTCAAGAAAGGGAGAGAATGTAGTGTCCTATATATAGATATGACGCGAGAGTTACCAGACTTGGAAGAATGGCCGTTGTGTGATGTAGTCATGTTTGTTTCAGTCTGCGTAAATAAATATTGAAGAAAGACAAAGGTCTGATATTAGTTCTTTTAGATAGGACTAAGGTAGAACACCACACCGGTCATCATGTCTATTGGTGCATCTAGGGCGACCTGGCCGGTGGCGATCCTCCACACTTCCTGTGGCCTGAAATCTCTCCAAAATTCTTTGGATAGTAGAGTGTGACAATGCAAGCCGTCTAGCAACCTCACGGACAGATAAACCACTTTCAACCCACGCTATAGCCCTCATTCTTTGTAAGGTGTCAAGACTTCTTCTCGGTGGCATGGTTTTTGCAAGTGATGAAACTACCCTAAGTCTGCTGATTTTAAAACAAATTAAGAGTGAACTCTGTTCACGAAAAGTCGTCATTGCACGTGGAATGTCAATCAGCACGATTACTTCACCTGTTTGGTTGTACGAAGTATGAAAAAACAGATTAAAAATGTGAATTTATGGTCAGCAAACCAAATTGTACGTGATCACTATGGTTGTCGGTGAGTTGTTTTTATGCTTAACGTGCATAGAGGACTGTCAGAGGAAGATATTGCACCCATTTTTACTAAAAACTTCTTTCATTTAATCATTCTATGCGCTTATATAAAAGTGTATTGAAAATAATAGTGACCCTTGACTTTTGACGAGTAGTATATGATAAAGTTCATGCTATGAAAAGGTGTCAACAGTGCAAAGACTTTAGAAATCAAGAGTGTAATCACACTGAAGAAGAAAGAGCTATAGTGGGAACTTAGGGTACTATTGAGGTTGATAAAGCTTTAGAAAAAGGTTACAAACTAATAGAAATATATGAATGTTGATGTCTCGATGTTTATCTTGTTTCCTACTAGAGTTACTTGCCCTTAGGCTAACTCTTCTTTTCTCTTCTTACTACTTTCTGCTTCTAAGATGGTCGATTAAATATTGTCGGTTTGTATACAGTGCGTTTGCCTTCGTGATTATGCTTCGTAATGTGAGAATGTATGACAGCCAGCCACGTCTCATTATATCTTACAATATTTACTACACGACAGTAAATATCAACATGGTGGCAGCGGTGTTTATTTCTACAGAATTCGAACTATTCTGCTGAATACTTGTAACACGTGTGCTGACGTCATAGACTGGTAGGTTATTGCTTGCATACCATTATTAGACAGTTTGTCATGGCAGAACGGCTCATGTTTCGGTTACCACCCTGCCTAGATATAAATAACGACGAACCAGACACATTTCGTAAATGGAGACGACAGTTAGAACTATACATGCATGCAACAGAGGTGGCCTCTGATCCTGTTCGGGCGGCCATTATCTTACACTGTGCTGGACATCAAGCTGTTGAAGTTTTTGATCAACTTGCAGAGGAAGGTGACCACTCTAATCCTACTAAAATTCTCGATTTGCTCCAGAACCATTGTAGCTCACGAAGCAATGAAGTATTACATACGTTCAGATTCTGGAACACACCTCTTCAAGATCCCATTAATTCCTTTTTGACTGAGCTGAGAACTAAGGCAGACTTATGCAACTTTAACGACAAGGATCGTATGATAAGAGACAAAATTGTCTTTACTGTCAACAAAAGGTTACAGTAGAAGCTCTTGAGAGAAGCTGACCTTGATCTAAAGAAAGCCATTCACATATGCAGAGTCTTTAAGCAAACTGGAAAAGACATAAGTGAGGTGAATAATACAGTACAACCTTCTGAAGCAAGGGTTGAAAAGGTACAGAAAAAATCACTCAACCATAAACCTCCCAAGAGAGACACTGGGCATGCTGCTGGTAAAGCCTGTCAAAGTAACACTGACAGTGGGTACTTTGAACCTAGAAAGGAGTGTCATTACTGTGGACAGAAACATCTATTGATTAAGAAAAAGTGTCCTGCATGGGGGAAGTTTTGCTCAAACTGTAGGGGAAGAAACCATTTCAAAGTTAAATGCAAGAGAGTTCACACTGTTCACACAGAGTCAGTGGAAAATTCTGAAGTTTTTCTTAATTGTGTGAAATCTAGCAAAGCTTGTACATCTGCACAACTCATTGTCAGTGGAAAAATGGTAAAATTTCAGCTAGACACAGCAGCTGATGTGAATACAATCTGTCAACGCTTTGTGATGCAAGAACAATTGTTACCCACTAAACAGAGGTTTGTTATGTGGAATGGTACTAAGATGACTCCACTGGGAGAAGTTCTATTAACTGCTGAGAATCCTAAGACTGGGACAAAACACAATATAAGGTTTACTGTTGTGAAAAATAGATTCACATGTTTGCTGGGCAACAACACACTGCAGGATCTACAGTTTGTGACAGTCAACACAAACAAATTTATTGCTAAGGTGGCTACTGACAGTTCAGATAATGATCATAACTCTGATAACCATCTAGGTGTCCTGGGTGAAGCTGTGTTGCATATTGATCCTAATATTCGTCCAAAGGCACTGCCGTGCAGGAAAATACCATTTTCACTTAAGAGCAAGGTAAAGTCAGAGCTTCAAAATCTAATGAACAGAGGTATATTAATATCAGTAGAGGAACCTACTGAATGGGTTAACCAAATGGCTGTTGTTGAAAAGTCTGATGGTTCTTTAAGAATATGCATTGATCCTAGACCCCTGAATGAGGCTCTGCAGAGAGAGCATTACAGATTACCAACTTTGGATGATGTATTGCCTGAACTCAACAATGCCAAGATTTTCACAAAGCTGGATATCAAGGAAGCATTCTGGCATATCAAACTTGATGAGAAGTCTAGTAAACTTACAACAATGATCACACCTTATGGTAGGTTCAGATGGTCTAGATTACCATTTGGCTTGAATTTAAGCAGTGAAATTTTCCAGAGGCATCTAGCACAAGCTCTTGAAGGTCTTCATGGTTGCATCAATGTTGCTGATGACATAGTTATTGCAGGTTGTGGATCAAACAGACAGCAAGCAATTAAGGACCATGATCTGAAGCTTAAAGCACTGAAACATAGGTGTAAAGAGAAAGGCATTAAACTGAATGACGCTAAAGCTCAAGAGAAGAAAGAAGAAACTACTTTCATGGGTCACCTTATTACTGCTCGAGGTGTTGAACCAGAAAAGAAAAAGGTTGAGACAATACTAAACATGCCCGTTCCTAAGGACTGTCATGAGGTTCGCAGATTTTGCGGCATGATACAGTATCTAGCAAAGTTTCTCAACAATCTTTCAGAAGTTCTTCATCCAATTAGAGAACTTACACGTAAGGATACTCCCTTTATCTGGTCTGCTGAATGCGAACAAGCTTTCAAGAGAGTCAAGAAACTGATTACTTCTACTCCAGTACTCGCATACTATGATCCTGAGGAATCTTTGTGTATTCAAGTTGATAGTAGCAGCTGTGGACTTGGGGCTGTCCTCCTACAAAATGGTCATCCAATAGAGTTTGCTTCAAGAGCTCTAACTGAAACTGAACAACGCTGGGCTCAAATTGAGAAGGAACTCTTAGCTGTTGTATATGGTTTGGAACGCTATGACCAGTACACTTATGGAAGGAAATTTACAGTCATCAACGACCATAAACCTTTGGCAGCCATCGTGAAGAAACCTCTGAGTCAAATTCCTCGAAGACTGCAGAATTTACTGATGCGCAGCCATCGATATGACTTTGAATTCCAATAGGTACAAGGTTCCGATCTTCTTATAGCCGACACACTGTCCAGAATTTGTATTCATAATGTCACATTGGATTCCTTAGCTGATAGAGAGAGCAATGCAGGAGCTGATGCACCTGTAAGATTACCTGAAATACCAGATGTGATGATGGAAAAGATTAAAGCTGAAACTCTCAAAGACAGCGTGCTTCAGAGGTTGAAGTCGACCATTTTGCATGGGTGGCCTACAAAAAAGTCTGATGTACCAGCTGAGCTTATGCCTTATTTTGACATTCGTGACACTCTGACAACAGAACAAGGCATAATTCTTAAAGGAGAGCGTATTCTTATCCCAAAAGCACTGAAGCCTGAAATCAAGCAAAAGCTACTATCTGCTCATCTTGCATTTGACAGCATGATGCGCCGGGTCAGAAGTTGTCTGTTTTGGATCGGCATGACAGCTGAGATTCGACAGATAGCTGACAGTTGTCCAGAATGTCAAGAAACGAAGGCAAGGAATACTAAAGAACCTTTAAACCAACACTCGAGAGGTTTATCACCCTGGGAGAAAGTTGGCACTGACATCTTTATTATAGAAGGCCGATATTATTTAGTCCTGATTGACTACTTCTCCAACTTCATTGAAGTAGACTTTCTACCTACAATGACAGCACAGTTAGTCATCAGGAAATTGAAGTCTCATTTTGCTCGTTATGGTGTTCCTAAAGTTATTGTATCTGACCAAGGTACTCAGTTTACGTCTGCACAGTTCAGATCATTTACTGCTAGATGGGGAATTCTTCATGTTAAATCAGCACCAGGTCACCATAAAGCCAATGGATTAGCTGAATCTGCTGTGAAACTCATCAAGGGTATGATGAGAAAGACTGTTCAAAACAACACAGATGCATATGAGGCACTACTTGAACTTCGTAATACGCCAAGACAAGGGTTTGATCAAAGTCCAGCAGAAATACTGTTCAACAGGAAACTGCGTACACTGATACCTTCTGCAGTGAAACCCGTTGCATCTCACAACAGAGTTATTGAAAGTAGAGGCAAGAGAGACAGATCAGTGAAAACGTATTATGATAAAACTGCTCATGATCTGCCCAAGTTGTCTCACCAGCCAGTCTACTATCAAGACCCTGAACAACCAAACTGGCAACCTGGAAGGATTGATAAGAGGCTCTCTGAAAGATCTTATCTTGTTGAAGGGGAGAATGGAGGTCAATATGTCAGAAACAGAATTCATCTAAGACCTAAAACAACACCTTTCACACCTGATCCCGAGGACCTGGAAATTGATGTCTCCTCTCCAGTTCTACCCGAGCAACAGGTTGCTTTGCCAGACATGGAAAACACTAGTGAAGTGAACATTTCCAATCCTCCAGAAGTTTATCCTTCAACTCCAGCTACTTCTAGTCCTGGGAAAGCTGGCAAAGAACATTCTCTCCTACCATCTTGCCCTAAGAGACCTCAAAGAGATCGCAAGAAACCCTCTTGGATGAATGACTTTGTTCACTCATAAAGAAGGGGGGATGTTGATGTCTCGATGTTTATCTTGTTTCCTACTAGAGTTACTTGCCCTTAGGCTAACTCTTCTTTTCTCTTCTTACTACTTCCTGCTTCTAAGATGGCCGATTAAATATTGTCGGTTTGTATACAGTGCGTTTGCCTTCGTGATTATTGCTTCGTAATGTGAGAATGTATGATAGCCAGCCACGTCTCATTATATCTTACAATATTTACTACACACGACAGTAAATATTAACAATGAATTAGAACACTTTGAAGATACACTTAAAGGATTATTTGGGCCACATGTTGATACATTTATGAAGTATAAATTAGAAGCCTCTGGTTGTAAATGTAATCATCTTTGTAAACCGGGTTGTAAGAATGATGAAAATTGTAAAGCTAAAATACAGTACGTAGCAGATAATATTGCTTATAAATTAGGTATTGATAAAGTAAAGTATAATGCTGGATTAAGATTGATAGCTAAAATCTGTTTAAATTCTTTATGGGGTCATTTTGGAATGAAAGAGAATTATTCTCAAACAGAATATATTTATAATGCAGAGCAGTTAACAGACATTGTTTATAATGATAAATATACTGAAGCACATTAAAAACGCACCACCTGTATAATCCAGGAACAGAGTGTGAAATGTAAATATAAGTCTGTACAAGTTTACATATTTGGAATCTTTATTCATTTTCCTATGAATCCATGCTGGTCATTAATTTGTACATTTGATTGTTATGAAATTCATTGCATTCTGTGCAGGCAAGGGAGAAAACCAAAAATACAAAAAAATGCACGTGCGTTATCCTGCTGGAGAAGCTGCAAGTCTGGATAAATTGTGAACGCAGGAGCAACCAGTGCATCCAGAACCTCATCTCGATATGTCACAGCATTAACATTTCCACGGAAGACGTGAAGAGGCAAGCGATGGTGAAAACTGAATCCTCCCCAAATGTGAATACTGCCACCTCCAAATCGGTTGACACAGCAATCTGCAAAGCGCTCTTCACACCGTCGCTAAATCCGCATACGTCCATCTGCAAAGGATATGTTGAATCTGTTCTCGTCTGTGAATAGGACA
The DNA here is from genome assembly GCA_024509875.1 of Oreohelix idahoensis. Taxonomy (NCBI): domain Eukaryota; kingdom Metazoa; phylum Mollusca; class Gastropoda; order Stylommatophora; family Oreohelicidae; genus Oreohelix; species Oreohelix idahoensis. The sequence continues at coordinate 211,556 of JAMPIV010001659.1, forward strand.
GCATTCCACTGCAGTCTAGTCCATCTGATATGTTGCTCTGCCCATTGCAGGCGCTGCTAACGATGTCTGTGAGTCAAGTTTGGCCCAACATAAGGTCGTCTTGCAGTAAGGCCTGTATCTCTGAGTCGTCGTATGACTGTCATTCGAGAGACTTGCCCATGTCTACCCACTATTGCTCTTGCTGTTTGACTTGCCGGGAGAGTACGATTCCTTAGTTGACTCAGCACAATATGACGATCTTGCGCAGGGGTAGTAACTCGTGGTTGGCCACTCCGAAGTCTATCCCGGGCACTGCCAGTGGTTCCGTAACGTTCATTGAGACGTACAATAGTGCTGTGGTGTCAATTCATCCTTCTGGCAATGGCCCGCGAGCTCATTCCGGTCTCCAACATACCAATGGCTCGTTGGCGGTCGTTTTCAGATAGTCGTGGCATTTCAAGCACATGTACTGGGTGTTTTGTCTCAACGGCCTTTTTATACCGAGTATACTGCCACAACGCGTACACATTTTCAGGGTCATAGCTGTTGGGAATCGTGTTGCACGTGTAACTTTCATCGTTTTCATGTAGTCTGTACACACACCCGTGGGTTGAATCTTGCACTTTCCATTCTTGCAGCCATTCGCTCTCTACCTCATGGCAAACACGGGGAAAATCCATTCCCACACTTTTTTTTGCCAGCTTCTCGGCATCAGTATATATAATAGTGGTGCGTTTTTAATGTGCTTCAGTATATAAAGATGTATCTTTTATAATATTAGATGATGATATTGTTTTAGTTGAATATAAAACCAAAGAACATTATTTAAAGCCTAAACCTAATGTAAACATTTATATAGCTTTAGATACCACAGCTCATGCAAGATTGAGATTATATGAATTATTAGATATTTTACAAGAAAGAGTTATGTATTGTGATACTGATTCCGTTAAATTTAATGACGATAACTCAGAAGCTTGTAAAAAGTAAAAGCAATGATTGGTACTGGGTTAGGACAACTAACAGAAGAAATATCTGATAAACATAAAGCTAAGTATATTAAAAGATTTGTTTCAACAGGTCCAAAAGATTATAGCATGGAATTGGATACAGGAAAAATAGTTGGAACTTGTAAAGGTTTTATAATGAACAGTGAAGCAGAAGAGAAAATTACCATGGATAAAAAAATAAAGTTAGTTAATGAAAAATATGATTTGGTTAAATATAGACAAATTAAAATTAATAAAAAAGATAGAAAATTAGAAAAAAAAGAACAGTTTAAAATGTATGATTATGAATTTGATAAAAGAATGATAAACTATGAAAACGAAAATTTAATTACTAGTTTGCCTTATGGATACTAGAATATAAATATTATATTATAATAAAATGGAGGTTGAAAAATCAAAGTATCATTTTTGTGATCGAATTTATAATCTTTATAAAGATGACAAAGCTAAAGTTATTGTAGGTAAAGTTTTATTATCCCAAAGATATATAGATAATTTAAGATATAAAGGTGAATGTTTTGCTACTGATAAACAACATGAATTATTAATAAAATATGAAGGTGATGAAAAATGGAATCATATTCACAAAGGATGGGAAATACGTGATTACATTTTTTCATAAAAATTATATACAATATATTCCTTATAAAATGCCTGAATTGCTACTGCGAGAATTCAGTTCTCTTTTAAATGAAATTATAAAACTTTGTTTTAGCGACAGCAAGGAATTTATTTCTAATGATAAAGCATTGCTTTTAAATAAATTTAAGAAATCTGTAAAAAAGTTTGAGAAAGGAAATGATTTGAAATTAAATATAGACTGGGAGGAAGTATTAGGGCTTTGCCCTGCGAAGCTGTCTCTTCCAGCAAAACAAAAGAAAATGTCAAAAGACCTAGAACAAAGACTGTTTGAAACATTTGATGTGGAAGAAGTTAAATTTAAAATTAATGACAAAAGTTCAGATGATGAAATTTTTGACACATGTATGAAAATCTTTAATTATTTAGATGATACTGAAAAGAGAAATAAAGGTTATTATTATAATCTTGGATATTTATTAAACTTTCTTAAATCCAGATATAACACCGAAAAAGAGTTTCTTGCTTTTGCTAAGGAAAAATGCAATAGAAGTAAAACAACTTTCAACTATTAATGATTACATACGATTTTTTTATACTTGCAATAGTTAAAATGTTCTAATTAGATGTAATTTATCATACAGAGAAATTATGAAAAATTTGCCTGAAATAAAAGAGATACTTGACCAGCGCGTCGGTTGACCTTAACTGAGCTAATTTGACCTCTAAAAATGGATCTGGACGATTTTAAACTTTTAAGTGAAATAAACCCTGAAGATATTACTAAAGTTCATAAAATAAACATTGTAAAAGAAAACTAAAGATAGCCAGAGACTCAGATCCACTGAAAAAATTGGGTTTGGAGAATATGATTTTAAACAAAAAGACTTAGCAGATAAACTACTAGAAGAAGATATTTAATTTTATATAAAATGGAGGAATTTATTTCAATTGCTAGAAAAACAGTTAATGTAAAAGAAGAACTAAATAAAGAATTGGCAAATATAAATACACAAAATTTGTCTGAAAGATCAAATTTACTTGTTAAAAGAACAAGAGATACTCTTGTATTTAATGAAGCTATTAATATAATGAGCGAACGAATAATGGATTTAGAGGATGACAATGAAATGAAAGACGCCGAAATTTATGAATTAAGAAAATATAAAGGTACAGTTCCATCTAAAACTAATGATACAATTAATTATAAAAAATCTGAAATTATTAATAAATCATCTGATGAAAAAAGAAAACGATTATTAGCAGGATTAGAAAAAACAGTACAAAAAAATAAATCACTATGTAAGTACATTTTATTTTATTCTTTAAGGTATTAATAACACTTGTATTTTTATCTAAAAGTGATTTAAAATAGTTTATATTTGAAGTATTCAACGAATCCATTTTTGATGCAAGATTTTCAATCATTTTTCGGATCACTGTCTAACTTAACATTTAGTTTTGTATAACACTTAATTTATTACCATCAGACTGAAAGGAAATGATTTTATCTGAAATAACCACAGCGTATGCCATAGTACCTCTACACCTCACGGAAGAAGGGGAACGACTAAGTAAGGTAGTAAGTAAGTATGCCATAGTATTGACAGGAACATGAGAACCAAATTGTGCTTTAACCATTATATCAGTTACACTGTTTTTTAACTTTTTACTTTGTTTACTTACATCAATTACAAAAATTGGATACAATGATTTATAATCAGCTAGGTTAAAGTTTGGATTACTTTCATCTAGTCTGTAATATTTTGATTTAAATTCTGCGGCTTCTTCAAAAGCTTCAACATACTGCATCTTTTTAAAGTTTAAATTATAATCAATTTCAGGGTATCTTCTAGAATTTAATGTAACATGAATATTTGTCAAGTTAATGTTATCAAACAATGAAGGATTTGTAGTTTGGTCAGATGCCTTGTTTGTTTGAAAAGCTACTATAATCCATCTTGGTTTTTCTGGAGAACTTGTTACTGATAAACGCCAAGAAAAGCTAGTTGTTTGTGGAACAGATATGTTAGAACATTGTTTTTTTCTATAAGCAACACTAAGGGCTTTCTTTGATTCAATAATTTTATACAGCTTAAGTTCTTCTGAAATAGCTGGTTTTACATGAGGCACATACCATGATATTTTGCTTAAGTTAACTTTTCCTGGTGCTACAGTAGCATCTCTAAATATAGCATCATTATCATCAGATCGTTTCCAAAGTGTAAGCCGGTGTTGAAATCCATATATAACTTTATTATAATCATCAGCAAACCCTAATATATGTTTTAATGGAATTAAGAATCTGAATGTTCCATTAGGGTCAGGATGTGATATGAGTAGAGCTTGCCTAACTGCAAATCCATTATTATCCTTACTTGATGATACAATCTATATACCATAATTGTTTTAATCCATGTGATTTCATAAAATCTTCAGAATAATTTAAAAGCCCCAACATAGTTGTTGCTTGACCAGAATAGTTTACATTTTCGATTTCTTGACCTGATAGCTCATACTTAATACGTTTAAGCATATGCATTATTCCGTTGTTACATAATGTAACATCATCACCACTAGCATATTCTGTTCCATCCTGTTTGGTTAATTGACCTTCAAATACTAGATAAGATTTACTTGGATGAATAAAGAGACTTTGTGTTTCAATTACAATTCGTATTTTTCCTCCTTTATTTAAATCTGTTCCCGTTACTTGTGAATACTCATGATACTCGTACTCTTCAATTGATTCATCTGTTAAAATTCCTTCGTCAATTTGTAAAATTGAGTATTCCATTTTTAAAGAAAAAGTTTTGTTTATAGAAACTCAATTTCTTCAGGGGTCACAGGTTTGGTAGTATAACAAATTCTTGTAAGAACAAATGTTTCTTTCGCAATACTTATGCGATCTACATCAATTTTACTAACTATTTCATAACCAATGATAGTGGGGTCTGAAATTAGAATATTATACTTAGGATTTCCAGCTTCATCGGGGAGTCTGGTTATAATGAGAGCAAATCTTCCATTTTGTCTATATTTGATTTTCAAACCATCAAGCAGTTCCAGCGGCAACTTAAGATCTAGTGGTTCCTTAAGAAAATATCCCTCAATAATAAAAGTTGAACCTACAGGAGGCTCTTGCACATTATTTAGGCCCAACGTTCTTCCTTCTCTTATTATTGTTCTTCTGAGTGTTTCTTTGGGTCTTCCTTTTTTCCGCTTACCCTCAGGAACCCAAGTGAGCGCCTGTAGTGGTATTCTGTTGTTTTGCATTCGTAGGACATGACCGATATATGACCATCGTCTTTTCCTTATATAGTCGGAGACATATTTCTGCCTAGAGTCTTCTCTTATTTGTCGATTAGTCTTGAATTCTTTCCAACTGATGATCATGAGTTTTCTAAGACATTTGTTCTCGAATGTATTCAGCTTGTTCTCCAATGATTTTGTTATTTTCCAACTCTCACAGCCGTATGTTAACACTGAGATAACATTTGAATTAAACAGACGAAGCTTGGTATGTATATTCAATGATCGTAATTTCCAAATGTTAGATACTCTATTGAAGGCGCTAGCTGCCAAAGCAATTCTAGTATGGATTTCTCTTGTTGTGTCACCATCCTGAGTCATTTTACTGCCTAAATAATTGAAACTTTCAACTTTCTGTAGTTTTTTCCCCGTCAAGATGATATCAAAGGTCTCGTTAGAAAAGTTCATAGCTTTAGTTTTAGAGGCATTTATTTGGAGACCAATTTTAACCGAGAGATGACACAAATTATTTATTGCTTCTTGGGATTGTCTTGGTGTTGAACTTAAGAATGCTACATCATCTGCGAAATCCAGGTCCCCCAGGAATTTACCATTTGTCCATTTTATACCCAATTGTTCATTGTGGGTATAGTTTCTCATAACCCAATCAATAGCTATTCCAAAAAGTAGTGGTGACATAATACAGCCTTGTTTCACACCTGTTTCTACTGTAAACCATTCTGTATTCCCTTTATTTGTTCTAACACAACATCTTGCATTGTCATATAGCGCTTTGATTATATTCACATATTTTGTTGGAAAACCATAGATTGTAAGTATCTTCCACAATGATGGGCGGTGTAGACTATCAAAGGCTTTTTGAAAATCGACGAAGGTGATAATAAGTGGCGATTGCCTTTCCACTGATTCTTCTATAATTGTTCTTAGTGTGAATATTTGATCAATACATGATCGTTTTCGGCCTGAAACCCGCTTGTTCTTCTCTGATCTTTTCGTCAGCATGCAATTTAAGTCTTTCTAACATCATGCAACATAATAATTTTCCAGGTACTGATAATAGAGATATACCACGCCAGTTATTACAGTCTGATAGATCACCTTTCTTCGGTAACTTTACAATAATACTGTCTTTCCATTGTTGTGGTGGTTGTTGTTCTCTCCATACTTCATTTATAATATCTAAAATTCTCAAGAGGTTGTTGTCATTAACTGCTTTAATCATTTCCCCTGAAATTTCGTCAACTCCAGCAGCTTTAAAATTTTTTAATCTTTTAACGGCTTGTTTGATCTCGTCCAGCGTGAATTCATCGCAAGTTATTGGCAAAGTGGTTGTGGATGTTTCATTATTAAAATCAGTGTTACTGTTGGTGGTGGTCTGTTTAGCACCTCCATGAAGTGCTCAGCCCATCTCTTCATTTGTTCTTTTTCTGTTGGTATTGAATTCCCTAATTTACCTTTAACAGGTGTTTCCATAGCAGTAGGCTGGTGACATAGTTGTTTTGTAATTTGATAAAGGCACCTACTATTACCAGTTCTTGCAGCATTTTCAGCTTCTACGGCCAGTTCATTGATGAAATGTCTTTTATCTCTTCGAGTTTTTGTCTTCACTTCTTTATTTAACAAGTTATAAGTTAGTTTGCAAGATTCAACTGCATTATGTGTACTTGCCGCTAGTAGTTTAAGTTTTGCTGTTTTCCTTTCTTGTATTTTATCCCAAGTATCTTCTCTCATCCATTTTTTCTTTTTATGTACTAGGTATCCGGTGGTCGCTACAGCTGCTTCTGTCATTGCTGTTCTCAGTTGTTCCCATTTAGTATCGATTGTCTTGGTGGTGATATCGTTGTCAATTTTGCCTAAAGCATCGAAATAGTTGTTCATTTTCACATTATATTCCTTCTTTATATCATTTGATTGCAGTCTGTGTACATCTATTCTTCTATTTTTATTCGGTTGGTGTAACTTCTTCAGTTTAATTCTCATTTTAGCTATGCAGAGGTTATGATCGCTTCCGATCTCTGCACCTCTGTATGCTCTGACGTCTTGAACTGATGAGCGAAATTTAGCGCTTATGCAGAATGTGATTGGTTGGTCTTTTATTGAATCATCAACAAAAAATCCTGAGGATGATTGATCAATCTCTTCCCTAACATAAATACCAATTTCTTTTTATTTAAAGCCATATACAACATCATGTTTTCCATCTGCATTAAACCCTTCAACATTTTCTAAATCATCTAATGTATTATTTTGTTTAATGTTTTCTCTAACATATAGGCCTTGCTCATTTAGCTTAAATGCATACATACCGTTTTGTATTCCAGATTCATTAAATCCTTCTACATTTTCTAAACTATCTAAATTCATTGCATATTTATTAATAGGTGTAATTGTAACATAAGTAGGAGCATCATTTACTTCTGGTCTGGGAAGTCTTCCAAACTTATCGACAGACATTTTTTATGAAATAAAAAAGACTTTGTCTATTTTTATATATTAAAAATCATTTTACTTTCCTAACTAAATCCTGAATTAGGACTTTATTTTGCGAAGTGGGTACAGCACTACCTCGTATCATATTTTCTATAGACTTCTTTGGTGTTGTAGGGAAGTTAGATTGAAAAGTGAGTCTTTCTAAAATTTTTAATGACTCAGGAGTAAGGGTTATAACGGCCGAAGGCCTAGCGAAGCTGTTCTGCGAAGCAGGTTGTGTAACAGGCGGAGAAGTCTTTGGAGAAAATATTTTATCAGCTGTTACTGTTCCTACTTCTTTACCTAATTCAGATGCTACACTTTTAGCTGCAGTTGTTGCTACTTCTTTAGCTGCTGAATTGGTTAGTGCTGAGGTTATAGAATCTATTAATCCTCGCACCGTAACACGATTGGTTTTTCTTTTTTTTAAATACGATCATTTATATGTTTTTATATAGATCTTTGTTAATTCTTTCCGCTTGAGCAAAGCTCAAAACACCTTGACGTAAAAGTTCATCTTTAATGCTTACTATTTCATTTATTGCTCCAGTGTTTCCTGCCTCTTTACTAGCCATTAATATATCTAATTGTTAAATGTTATTTGATGGAAGATACTGGTGGGGGTCATCAAGAAGAGAAATGTTATAATTATTTCGCTGATAAAGGATGATCAGCATAAGTCGGGCTTACAGATGGCCGACAGGTGTGTGACTATGGAAATATAACATACGCGAATGTGTATAGGTTCTTTACGTGTGTCTATGATAAGTCACTCACACCACAGCAACATTGGAGTCAGGAACGTTGTAACAAGCTGCTAACGTTATACACTGTTTATTAACATCACAGCCACGTAGACATCATAGTAATAGCACTGTTGCGCACATATTCTTTGGCGCACGGATTACGCATACAAAAGTAAAATGTATTTATTTGTCTGATAAAAATATATTTATCTTTGAATGCATGTTTTTGGTCTAAAGGGACAGAACTCAGATTAGGCGATGGGTGTTCATTCTGTGAGTTATCGCTCTTTGTATCGTTCTTAAAAATTGAACTCGGCGGAGGAATCTAGACTTACTTTAATTTATTCTATGTTTGGTTAGGAATAGATTGTTCTTGCTTCAGAATGTCGATGGCCCGAATCTATGTGTAGTTCTTGTCTATGTAGGACGAGTATGTCTTATATCTTGATATCTTAGTATGTTTAAGTGGAACTATTTTTCTTGTACTGTACTTTAGGGGTCAGGTGCTTTTCGGCGCATGAAGAGACGTTAGAGAGTCCTTCGGTGTTAAAAAGCCTATGGCGGGAGTCATGTCTTAGACCTGCCCAAGAGTTTGTGATCTCTTCAATTTATCATGGGGACGAAGATAGTTTCTTCCAGGATTGTTTAGTTTATGAGTTCCCCAGTGGTGATTCTATAACGCCGGGAGAGCGTTTGTGCTTGCTAGTGTATTCTTATGTCAAGGTAAACGTACTTTTGCTGACTTCGTTCATTCCTAGGCTTAAGATGGGCAGACGTTTACATGAATCTACCTATGTCAGTGGTTCAGAACGACATATTATTTAGCAGCACGGATTATGTTTCTATACAGCAATTATGAGGACAGATTATGCTGATGCTTGTGGAAACTTTGATATTCATGAATTGAATCTTTATTGAAGCTTAGTCGTGCATCGTTATGGTGAGCGATGTTTACAGGACCAGGAGCCATCTTGGAATCCTGCCTATTGTCAGTCATCTATCTGAGAACAGGGATGCCCTTATTATCCGATGATGATCAAGAGATCACACTTATGAAAGGAAAATCTATTATGGGTGATTTAACATTCGCTCAGAAGATATTTGCTGAATGCTATTTAAAGAAATCTCCGCTTGGGTGCAAGCTACACTTATGCTAAAGGAGGTTCTGTCCAGGAGTCACCGTAAACATTATTGATTAACTGACATGACTAGTCAGTAAGGCCTGATGAAGATTTGTTAAACATTATATGTTAACTGACATGATTAGTCAGTAAGGCCTGATGAACATTTAGATGAGATATGGAACCCTGAACGTTTGTATACTGATGTTCCATTGTGACTTTCCTCAACATGTATGCCAATTTGTTATTGTACACCGTGGGTCAACAATATGCTATCGATGTGGACCTGTGTTCATGTAACTGTACCCATTCTGTCAAGTGTGTGCGTCAAATTAAACTATTGAAACGTCTACAGTGGTCTGCATAAGTAACTTCTAGATACGCATGAATGAGTGTTTGAACCTTCAGTCAACTCCACAGAACAGTCACACATTCGCGTATTGACATTCATTACAACACTCATTGTCAACTCATTGTGTCCCAGGACAAGGTGACATGTATACCTGGCACTGTGCTCGGTTGTTTGAGTTGACTATTCAGTCCCAGTACATCTTTACAACGTACACTGATAAAACACAGTATACAGCATCCTAGAATAACAGCCTTTATCACTATCACCATCAAGAAAAATAGACGTTTATCAATGTGGTAGGCCAGATTTCCAGGCTTAACCTGCACAGTGGACATTGCCAGAAGTTAACAGCTACTGATATCAGTTCTTTTCCCTGACACCTGATACGACACGCCAGCAGTGTTAGTCTACACTTGATTGACAGTTCCTCACGTGACCTATGAAGCGATTACTGTATCTAGGTCACCGCTTGTTGACATTTTGCTCCGTACAGGCATAATTACATAGAACAGACAGCGTAGCACGGCAAGTTGTTTACAAGTGGACATTTAACTGTGTTAGCAGAAGTACTATTGAACTTAGAAGTCTACACGTCAACGGTGGATCTTCTTGTGTGTTCATATTGCAGAACTGTGTAATAATTTAAAACAGAGCTATTATTTAATAAAGTGGCAGTTTAATTTGATTGAAAACTGAACCATATTAATGTAATACTGAGCCTTCTCTGCAGACACTTTTACAACACATTGCTTTATATTATATGCATTTATATATTGTATGCTATATGTATTTATGTTTACATGTTATCTGTTTATATGTAATAGTTGTCTATATAGTGGGTGGTTGGTGAGGTGACTAGTATAGGATATACCGAGTCATATTGGTCCTGTATTAGTGTTCTATAGGGAGCAATTTTCTTTATTGGAAATTTGCTGGCAACATCTGTTGCTATTTTTGTTAGTTGTGATGAGGTGTTCCTTTCTTCGTTGTTTTTGTTAATAATTTTGTGTTCCTTAGTTTTGTTTTGATCTGTTTGTATTTGTAGATCTACTCTGTTCTATAATTTAGTTCTATACACCATTTATGTTTATACACTGTGGCGTTATTTGTCTTGTTGATTCCATTGCAGTTGTCGTCACAGATTCTGTGATTATTTTCATTGATTTCTATATTTGACTTAGTTGATTTCTGCAATTGTTTTCATATTGTCTTTTATGCTTGTCCTTTGTTAATGTCTTTGGTTGACATATGATAAGAGATAGTTGATTACACGTATGTTATAGCATAGACCAGTACTTGATTATTATTATTGTTGTACAAGGAAGTATATAAGACCTTTGTAAGGCTTGTCTCCCACAGAGATTGGGATTGTGAGCTAATTAATTAAGTTCATTGAGAACTTGCTCCTGTTTATTAGGAGATAGATTACATTTTTGTGTCAACTGATTGCTATCATTATTAGGCATCATGTTTACATTGGAATACTTTATTGCACAAGGGAAATCCCTTGATAAGTCTGGTAAAGAATTAGAGGAGTTTGCAACTGCTCAATTTGCAATGGTATTAAAATCAGAAGAGAAGAAGCAAAAAGAGGAGAATAAATGGAAAGCAGAAGTTGAACAAAAGAAGATAGATGCTGAGAATTTAAGATTGCAGATGCAAGCTGAGGAGAGAAAAGCTGCTGCTGAGGAGAAAAAAGCTGCTGCTGAGGAAAGAAAGCTTCAAATGGAAGAAAAAAAATTTGAAGCTGAACAAAAAGATTAGAAAGAGAAGCTGAACAAAAAAGATTAGAAAGAGAAGCTGAGGCTGAACAAAAAAGATTAGAAAGAGAAACTGAGGCTGAACAGAAAAGATTAGACAGAGAAGCAGAACAGAAGAGATTAGACAGAGAAGCTGAGGAGAAAAAGCAATGAGAGAATATGAACATCAAAAAGAACTTTTAGCATTTGAGTTAGAAAAATTGAGATTGACAAATATGAGTAATGTTAATCAGTCAAATGGTAACAGTGATAAACCCTTTACTTATAAGGTCAAGGTACCAGCGTTCAATCCTTCCAGTGACGATATTACATTCTGGCTGGACAGATTTGAACGCTCCTGTCGAGCTCATAATGTGGATAAATCACAGTATGCTAACCAATTGTCAGAAAATTTGAAAGGTGATTCTCTGACTAGTTTAAGTTTGGTTGAAGAGTCTGACAAGGATAATTATGATGTTATTAGAGCGGCTTTATTAAAAAAATACCAGTTAACTGAGGAAGGTTACCGTATTTTGTTTAAGAAAATGGTACCTGAATCAGGGGTAGAATTCTCAGAATTCATTGCAAGGACACGTCTTACATTTAATCGTTGGATTGAGTTGTCCAAAACAGAAAAGACATATGAAGCCCTTATGGACTTGTTGCTCAGGGACAAGATTATGTCATGTGTTAATAAACCTTTCTTGGAATTCCTACATGAGCGTAAACCCAAGACACTAAAAGAAATGCAAGAATATTGTGACCAATACGTCACTGCACACCCTGACATAACTCTTAGCAACACTAAGATTAAAGAAGGTATGCCAGTTGCATCAGCAACACCATACAACCCTAATTATTCACACAAATTTCAGGGACAACAAAACAAGTTTGGAAAAAAAGGTAACCATAATAGTTATCAAAACCAAGGAAACCAATCATTTCAGGGTTCTTCTGCGAAGAACTGGAGACAAGCTGACAGCCCTCGATACAGAGGTGGTCATAATTATAGGCATTTCCGCAGAGGAAGTCAATATAGGAACTATCCAAGTCATCCATCATGGAGACAACAAGACCATAATTATAGAGATACTCATTATAATGAATATGATAATGGTAACCATGAGAATTATAACTCAAACCCAAATAGGGGCTACAATAGAGGGAATAATAATGATTACAGAGGTAATGATAATCGTGGTAGATCACAATACAAAAAACATAAATCTCATTATCATGCAAACTCTGCACAGCAAGAGTCACATGAAGCCTATAAACAGACTAAAGATAATGATGATGCTAATAATATGGCATGTGCCGCTTTTGATTTTGGGAGAGCATCTCAGTGCCCCCAATGCAAAACATTATTTGAACCAACTACGGTGTCCACTTTAAGTTGTGGCCATCCTCTTCCCGCTCTTCCTGCGTCAATCGCGCATGATGGAAGAGGTTCTCTTGTTTTGAATAGAGGTTTAGTTGATGGTACTCCAGTCGCAGTTCTTTTCGATTCGGGGTGCACGACCATTGGAGTGAGGCAGTCACTCGTAGATCCTTCTCGTGCCACTGGAAAAGTAGTCAAATGTGTAACATTTGGAGGCACCTTAGAGAAATACTCTACTGCTATCATTAGCATTGCTACTCCTTTCTTTACAGGAGATGTACACGCATGTCTTCTGCCGAATCCGATCGCTGATCTTATCATCGGTCGTATTCACGGAGTCAAAGAATGCACTCCACAACAAATTTCCGTTTGGGAAAAACAGAATATGCAAACCGCTAATGCTGTAGTCACTAGAGCTCAAGCTCTTAATGTGCCTCAATCTTCACCTACTGAAGATAATGAAGTGCATAACCAAGATGATCCCTAGGTAATTTCTCGTGACTCGTTTATAAAACAGCAAGAAGAGGATCCGACTCTAAAGAAATTCTTCACTCTTGCAACGAAAGGTGATCAGAATAAAGATACCAAGCGTAAATCTTGGATTACAATGAAGAATGGCGTACTTGTGCGTATGGTGCAAGACTCTGACAAGTCAAGTCATTCTCAGATTCTTGTGCCCAAGAATTTGAGAGTTAAAATCTTACAGCACGCACACGACTCTCAGTGTGCTGGACATATGGGTTTTTCCCGTACAAAGTCAAGAGTTCTTGCAGCTTTCTTTTGGCCTTTTGTGAACAAAGACATACGGATTTATTGTCAATCTTGTATAGTATGTCAAGAAGTCAAATCCAAAGGTCCACGCCATGCTGCACCTATTCAGGCTGCAGACATTCCTATTCGACCATTTCAGAAAATGGCGATAGACATCATTGGTCCATTTAAGATCAAATCTGCTAGAGGACATCAGTTTATCTTAACGTGTGTGGACATGTGCACACGTTGGCCAGAGGCTATCCCTCTGAAGAGCATTACTACTGCTGACATTGCAGATGCTCTGTGGCTTATATTTTCTCGTCTGGGATTCCCCAGAGAAATATTATCAGACCATGGCACCCAACTAATATCGGATACCATGTCTCAAGTGATGTCGACTCTGCAGATAGAGAGATCTTTGAGTAGTATCTATCATCCTATGTCCAATGGGATGTTCGAACGGCTAAATAGAACACTCAAGAACTTACTAGGGAAGATAACTGAGGATCATCCTCAAGATTGGGACAGGGTTTTACCCGCGGCCCTCTTCGCGTACAGAGAGGTCCCCAATGAACATACAGGATTTTCTCCCTTTGAACTTGTCTTTGGCGCGCGACCGTGCGGCCCTATGTCTTTGCTTCATGATCTCATAACCGCTGATAATATTACCGATGACACGAAATCTTCTTATGAATATGTCATCGCGCTGAAAGAAAAGATTATCGAAGCATGCAAATTGGCAACTTCTTCTGAGTTTGCTAAGCAGAAAGCAAGACAATTTGCCAATAAGAAAAGAATCTTACGACAACTTTGTCCTGGTGACAAAGCATTTGTTTTGCTACCTTGTAGGGAAAACAGACTTCTTATTTCTTGGAAAGGTCCGTACGATATAATCTCGAAAATTTCCGATGTTGACTACATTGTCGATATTGATGGGAAGCGTAAAACCTTCCACATCAATATGCTTACGGAATTCCATGAACGTCCGGACTATTTACAGCCTATTTTCCAGGCAACGGACGATTCACCAGTCCAACATGGTCATTACTCATCACTGTCCGTAATACAGGATGAGGAAACAAGTTTTTCGGATGTTAATCTTCCGCTTCCGATGATTCCACTTCATTCTAGTGAATCATGGGAAAACGTTACTGTTTCTCCGGATTTATCTCTAGGAGAACAGCGACAAGTTTCGGCTATGTTACAAACATTTCAGGATGTCCTTACTGACATTCCTGGACAAACTCATGTCATTGAACATGACATTACTCTAACTGACCATAATCCTATTAGAGTCAGACCTTATCCTATTCCTATACATTTTCAAGCACAGGTTGAGAAGGAGTTGGATGAGATGATAGATTTAAAAATAATTGAACCATCCACTTCTGCGTATTCTTCGCCGATGGTTATTGTCCGAAAAAAAGACAATAACATACGTCTTTGCGTTGACTATCGCAAATTGAATCAAGTCACGAAGTTTGATGCTGAACCTATGCCTTTACTAGAAGAGCTACTTACTAAGCTTTCTAAATCGCATTTTTTCACTAAACTAGATTTGTCTAAAGGATATTGGCAAGTTCCTCTATCTGAACGTGCCAAACCTTTTACTGCTTTTTCTACACCTAGAGGCCTTTTTCAATGGAATTTCATGCCTTTCGGCCTTATGAACGCACCAGCTACATTCGTATGCATGATGCGTAGAATTCTATCTTATCGGTCAGATGTCATTGCGTACCTAGACGACATCTGTCTTTTCAGTGATACTTGGGAAGATCACTATTCAGGGTTAGTTGAATTACTATCTACTCTACGCGAGTATAACCTGACAGCGAAACCCTCTAAAGCCTGCATTGGTTTTAGCGAAATTTCTTTCTTAGGTCACCGTGTCGGTCATGGTTTCGTAAAGACAGAGGACCATAATACAAGTAAAATACTTAACATTTCTATTCCTAAGACTAAAAAGCAAGTGCGAAGTCTCTTAGGTCTTATACAATTCTATGGACGATTCATTCCGAATCTGTCCTCGATCATGGCACCTCTTTCTACCTTGCTAAAGAAAGGGTCTCCTAATATAGTCCATTGGACTCAAGAATGTCAATCCTCTTTGGATAAGATCAAAACTATGTTTTCTACTGCACCTATTTTAGTGTTACCTACTAAAGATAAGACATGTGTTCTTCGTAGTGACGCTTCATCCACTGGGATTGGAGCGGCACTAATGCAAGAGTACTCTGGAACTCTGCATCCTGTAATGTATATTTCCAGAAAGCTTAATGCTGCAGAAAGGAATTATTCGGTCTTAGATCGTGAACTATTGACTATGGTATGGTCAATTCTCAAATTACAAAGATTCCTTCTAGGCGCACATTTCATAGTAGAAACCGATCAGAAAGCTCTTACGGCTATACAGAGTAAAAATTTGAAGAGTTCGAGGTCTACTCGATATGCAATTGCTCTTCAACCTTTTCATTTTTCGGTACGAGCTATCCGTGGATCAGATAATGTGATGGCAGACATTCTGTCTAGATGCCCACATGATTCCACTTAACTGCTGAGTCTTGGATTTCTTAACACTTCCAACTCGACAACAGATTTTTCTTTTCTATATCAAGATAGATACACATTGTAATTCATAATGATACTACGTTCATTGATATATATATTCACCAGTACCCGTTGATGATTTTTCTTTTTGTCAATCATGTATTTAGAATGCTTAAACTGAAATTGTTATATGCATTGTGTCATTGCAAGTATAGTAGTATGCGTTGGTGACACCTCCCTGGAAACACTTATGCTTAATAGAAATGCTTTCTCTGAGAGATTGAGATGTATTCTCATTAGTCGATCTATATTTCGACTTTGCATTAATCTGGCTTAAATAATTCCAGATATTTCTCATCTGCGCAGTATTTATGCGTTGGGAGCCTATTGTATGTTGCTCTCAGATGAAAAAAAAATGATTTTCATTTTTTTCCCCGGGGGGTGTGGTAATCTGTTGCGCACATATTCTTTGGCGCACGGATTACGCATACAAAAGTAAAATGTATTTATTTGTCTGATAAAAATATATTTATCTCTGAATGCATGTTTTTGGTCTAAAGGGACAGAACTCAGATTAGGTGATGGGTGTTCATTCTGTGAGTTATCGCTCTTTGTATTGTTCTTAAAAATTGAACTCGGCGGAGGAATCTAGACTTACTTTAATCTATTCTATGTTTGGTTAGGAATAGATTGTTCTTGCTTCAGAATGTCGATGGCCCGAATCTATGTGCAGTTCTTGTCTATGTAGGACGAGTATGTCTTATATCTTGATATCTTAGTATGTTTAAGTGGAACTATTTTTCTTGTACTGTACTTTAGGGGTCAGGTGCTTTTCGGCGCATGAAGAGACGTTAGAGAGTCCTTCGGTGTTAAAAAGCCTATGGCGGGAGTCATGTCTTAGACCTGCCCAAGAGTTTGTGATCTCTTCAATTTATCATGGGGACGAAGATAGTTTCTTCCAGGATTGTTTAGTCTATGAGTTCCCCAGTGGTGATTCTATAACGCCGGGAGAGCGTTTGTGCTTGCTAGTGTATTCTTATGTCAAGGTAAACGTACTTTTGCTGACTTCGTTCATTCCTAGGCTTAAGATGGGCAGACGTTTACATGAATCTACCTATGTCAGTGGTTCAGAACGACATATTATTTAGCAACACGGATTATGTTTCTATACAGCAATTATGAGGACAGATTATGCTGATGCTTGTGGAAACTTTGATATTCATGAATTGAATCTTTATTGAAGCTTAGTCGTGCATCATTATGGTGAGCGATGTTTACAGGACCAGGAGCCATCTTGGAATCCTGCCTATTGTCAGTCATCTATCTGAGAACAGGGATGCCCTTATTATCCGATGATGATCAAGAGATCACGCTTATGAAAGGAAAATCTATTATGGGTGATTTAACATTCGCTCAGA
Source organism: Oreohelix idahoensis (assembly GCA_024509875.1). Taxonomy (NCBI): domain Eukaryota; kingdom Metazoa; phylum Mollusca; class Gastropoda; order Stylommatophora; family Oreohelicidae; genus Oreohelix; species Oreohelix idahoensis. The sequence continues at coordinate 228,923 of JAMPIV010001659.1, forward strand.
AGATATTTGCTGAATGCTATTTAAAGAAATCTCTGCTTGGGTGCAAGCTACACTTATGCTAAAGGAGGTTCTGTCCAGGAGTCACCATAAACATTTTTGATTAACTGATATGACTAGTCAGTAAGGCCTGATGAAGATTTGTTAAACATTATATGTTAACTGACATGATTAGTCAGTAAGGCCTGATGAACATTTAGATGAGATATGGAACCCTGAACGTTTGTATACTGATGTTCCATTGTGACTTTCCTCAACATGTATGCCAATTTGTTATTGTACACCGTGGGTCAACAATATGCTATCGATGTAGACCTGTGTTCATGTAACTGTACCCATTCTGTCAAGTGTGTGCGTCAAATTAAACTATTGAAACGTCTACAGTGGTCTGCATAAGTAACTTCTAGATACGTATGAATGAGTGTTTGAACCTTCAGTCAACTCCACAGAACAGTCACACATTCGCGTATTGACATTCATTACAACACTCATTGTCAACACTGTATTCTTGCGCGTGTGTAAGAATGTCGCTGTCTTGTAAGTTTGAGACAAAAGACTTGAAATCTGTAATGTTGTTGACTAGATGAGGATGTTCTAAAACACAGGCGTTGTTATGAGAGGCATGGTAGAAATGGAGTTCTTGGGTTTCTCTGTTTCTCAAAATGGAATAACGACTGTAATTAATTTTGAATCTTTTTGTTTGTTGTGTAAAGATTGGACTTAACAAAGATAGCCATTCGATGGGTTGGGTTCTATCTGGACTGTGGAAGAAAGTGAAAGTGGATAAGTATTTGTGGTTGTTCTTGTGTGTTTATATGGAACTCCAATTCTGTGTATATATTTGTTTAATATCAGCCGGTTAGTCTTGTAAACTGTCATAGTCAGAGAACAGACGAGGTTTTTTATTTAGGGTTTTGTGACTGGACATTGGTCGTTTGTTGTTGGTCTGGCCTGCAGTTTGTGAAGAGGATGAGGGGTGAATTGTGGCAGCTGAAGAGGTAGTGGGCCCCGAGGTTGAAGGTATTCTGGAATAGACTTGTGTTGTGGCACCTGCTGCAGCAGATGATGATGTCTGTTGGTTCGCCGATGATGTTGGCATTCTCGAAGTTGCTGTTGTTGTTGTTGCTGCTGTGGCACCTGATGATACAGGTGCTGAAGATACTGGTGTTGCTATGGCACCTGATGTTAGTGTGTGTTGGTGCGCCGATGATGATGAAGGTATTGAAAAGTTTTTGGCACCTGATGGTAGTGTGTGTTGGTGCGCCGATGTTGTACATGTTTTGGTGCCAGGTGCATTGGGGTGTTGCTGGCTTCTGTGGTACCGCATGTTATCAACACAGGTAAAGTTTTTGCCACAGAACTCACAAGAGAGCAGAATCATAGAATGGGCTGTCTTGATGTGCCATGCTAGGTCGGTACGCCGGGTGAAAGTCTTGTCGCATCAGACACATATTATGTTGTTTTGTCCCACTGATGTGATTTGCAGTAATAATGTGTCTGTTCGTGGTGCTCCGGGCCCATGCTCACTCTCTATGTGGCGTTGAAGTGTATCGGGTCTTGTAAATACTAGACTACAGAGACGACACTCGTGTCTCTGTTCCGCATGCACCGTGTTCATATGACGAGTTAGGTTGCGGTCACGGGTGAAAGAACGATTGCAGCCCGAGCATCCATATCTTTGAGTTGAAGACATCTGTGAAAGAAAACAGGAACAAAGAATTAAAATAAATAAAATTAAACATAAAATTAAATACATGTAACAATCAGGTAACCTAGACAAAACAGACAAACTGAGAGAGAGAGAGAGAGAGAGAGAGAGAGAGAGAGAGAGAGAGAGACAGAGACAGACAGACAGACAGACAGACAGACAGACAGACAGACAGACAGAGAGAGAAAGAGAATAAATAACAACCAGACTTATAGATAGCTAGGCAGAAGCACACACACACACACACACATGAACAAACACAATTGCGCACTCTTCAATATAACCAGTCTTATTTTTATTCTGTTATCAAATGAAAGAAATTTTGTTCTTTAACATATCAGAAATGCCCAGCACGCGCTGTGGAAGTCTGATTCCAGACCATTTGTCATATGGAAGCAAAGACAAAGATATTGATTTAGACTCTTTTGTTATAAAAAAACGCACATATCGATTGGTCAATTATTTCCAGTTTTCAAATGTCATTTGATTACGTAGTCAGTGAAGCATAACCAACTATGAATTTTTCATCAGAAGAAAAACCGGGGCCCATAAATCCTCGAGATTGATTTTTTCTTTGTTTCGACCAACAGCGACAGACTGTTTGCTTTGTCTATTTTTTTTTATAGCAGACACTTGGTGTAATAATTATTCCCGATTTATTGCTTTTGCCTTCCGTTGCGTTTCTATAATGAAGCTTGTAATTAATATTCGCGAGATTAAATGATATTGATTTTCGACCTCTCTTTTGTTCTCAAGTTGCTACCCACCCGGCGTTGTGCCACACCCAAACAATTATTTGACACAACCAATTATTCTCGTCCAAGTTTTAGAACTTGTAATTATGTTCCACTGTCAGAAATTATTACATTCGGTGGAACAATCGATGGATGAGTCATACTGTTTGCAGACAGCGCGCTCTCAAACAACGAGGTGTGGCATTTTCTTAACAATATGCTAAAGAACTAAAATGAACACTGGTGAAGACTTTTAACACTGTCTAGTACATATACAAATATATATATATATATTTATTTTTCAAAATGACATGTAAAAATGGTTAGGATTTAACTTCCTACCGAAAAACAAACAAGCAAACAGATAAAAATATTTTTTCTAAATACCTGCTAGTATCTGTCTAGACAATTAACATAATAATTGGAAAAAAGATTAACTTTTAGCAACACTTCCTAACGAAAAACAAAAAACGAATACCCACACACATATATATTTAGAAATAAAAACTCTGCGTAGGGTGTTCATCTGAAAAAAAAAATCGAATACAGAAACAAATACACAGCCATAAAAAATATATATATTTTGGTTTAGAGAAATAACAGAGATATTTATTTTTTTAACACAAAACACGAATACCGAAAACACACGAATACAAACAAACAACTAAAACTTTTATATTTTTGTTAAACAGAAAAATGACAGAGATATTTTTTAACTTTTAACACAAAATACAGAGATATAAAAGAAACATACGTTTTTGGTTGTGATCTTGCAGTGGTCTGGTTTCCACGGCTGGTTTTTCAGAAAGCTGGTGGTCTTTGCTCGTCGAGTTCTGTTACATGAATGAGGCGTGTAAAGGAAGCTTTCTGATTATATCAGACAAAGGCTTGTAAAAAAAAAAGTAGTGCGCGCAGATGTATTTCGCGACGGTGCCAGAACGTTTGTTGTGTAGGGGGTTTTTCAGAAAATAGTCCGCACGTAAGCTTTCGTGGTGGTTTGGCACAATGGTCGGAAAGCGGAATCGATTATGTATTTTCGTTATGTGAAGTTTCTTTAATTGGATGCAGGTGCTCATGAAAAATTATTTGGTCTCTGGTCGGAAAGAGTTAATGGGGTTTTACGGATCTGTTGAACAAAGGAGGTAATTTTCAAAACAGAACTATGCTTTTTAGTTAAGATATAACTGTGTGTCCGTGATAGTGTTTGTTTGTGCGTTTGTCTGTTTGTTAATGCTGTATGTAAAAATACATATTGTCAAACTAGATATTTTATTTGTGATTGTGTCCGTGTGTCAGTGTGACATTACATATACTTGTGTGTGTATATATATATATATATATATATATATATATATATATATATATATATATATATATATATATATATGTGTGTGTGTGTGTGTGTAGAACTTAACACTTTATTAGGACAACCTTTAAAAAAACAAAATGGATACTACACACATTTCTTGTTTTTATTATATATGGCCTGTTGACTAAAAAAAAGAATAGTAAAAAAGTCACGTGACTGAGTGAGTAACGAAGATAGTGGTTCTCATATTGGGTGGTTCAAAACAACCAGCCTTGTGCGTTTTGTTCGCAGGGAGTCTCACGTTGTTGAAAACACAGAGCAGGGTGTTCTCACGTTGAATACGATAAAATAATTGCGTATGAGTGTAATTTATCATTACTAGAAATGGATCCAAGATGGTCTCATCCCTTTACAGCGCTGATAGCCAGGCCAACTGGAAGTGGGAAATCTGTCTTTGTACAGCGTTTCTTGCAACATATCCGAGATATGATGGTCCCTGCTCCTGACGAAATTATATGGTGTTATGGAGAGTGGTTGCAGATTGGCCTGGGCATCGGTTTGAGGAAGAAAGGGGTCATGGCACTAAATATGGGCAATCCTGAGCCAATAACAGTAAGGAACCAGAAGTTAGAACAGACAGACACATTTACTTACCTAGGAAGCATAGTGACACCTGACGGCAGAACAAGCAAGGACATTAACAACAGAATGAATAAAGCGAGAACAGCCTTTGCTGTTCTCAACAACATTTGGAAGTCTTCCCAGTACAGTACAAACACCAAATTAAGACTGTATGAGAGCTGTGTACTTTCTGTGCTTCTCTATGGTGCGGAATGTTGGAGAGTAACAGGGAAGGAAATGTCGAAACTATCCTCCTTCCATACAATCTGCCTAAGGAAAATTCTCCGAATCTTTTGGCCAACACCATCAGTAACCAAGAACTACTTATTCGGAGTAACCAGGAGAACATGCACACCATCATAGCTGGCAGACGCTGGAGTTGGGTTGGCCACGTCCTCAGAAGGGACCCTGATACCATAACAAAAACAGCTATGCTATGGACCCCCGAGGGAAAGCGAAAGAGAGGCCGACCAAAAACAACTTGGCGGAGAACTGTGAAAGCTGAGATGCAAAGAATGAAACACAGTTGGGGCACTGTACGAAGGATGGCCGCCGACCGAGCAAAGTGGAATCAATTTGTTGCTGCCCTACAAGACGCCACCAGACGTGATGGCCGCTGACTGCTTTGACGGTTGATGGTTATGGATCAAAGAAAGAAGAATGGAGAGTGGCAGTCCATGTATAATTCGATGACCGGAGTTCAGTTTATTGAAGGACTACCAGACATGGACCAGTGGTCAGGTGATAAGAAACGTTTGGTAGTTATAGATGATCTGATGAGTGAGACGGATGATAGAATAACTAAACTTTTTACGAAAGGCAGCCATCATCGGAATATTAGCGTAATGTACATTGTGCAAAATTTATTTGGCAAGAACAAAGAACACAGAACCATTAGTTTGAATTCTCATTATATAGTGCTTTTCAAAAATCCACGCGATGGCTCACAGATTATTAATCTAGCCAAGCAGATGTACCCAGGTCGGACTGCCTGTGTCCAAGAAAGTTTTAAAGACGCGACGTCGGCCCCACACGGTTATTTGCTAATCGACCTTCGTCAGACAACACCCGACGCTTTGAGATTACGTAGTCACAAATTTCCCCACGAACAACAAGTCGTCTACGTGCCAATACTAACCGTGCTAAGAGGGGTCTTGGGCGTGTAGATGGCCAAGAAAATGATTTTGATGGACCCTCGTTTGTTAGAGACTCAAAAACCTTATAGAACCCCCGACGCTCTGAGGGATAACTTGGGAGAATTGGACAGTCAAATGCAACTAGTCTTGGATCGAGAAGATTTACCAGTGAGTGACAAAGCTAGATTATATCAACGAACACTGCAGCGTTATTTGACTCGACTAGAACAGTACAGTCACGTACCTCTAGGCCTCGTGGACATTAAACAACCAACACAAGCTACCGACCAGCCAGGTTCACCCACTGTACTTAAAGACGAGGTCGTGGACAAAACTCTTCAGTCCCCACCCGAACAAGTCACACTCACTAATCGAAAAAGGTGGTTGCCAGTAAATTGCGAGAAACATCGTCGTATTCGCTCAGAAGAAGGAAAAAGACAAAAACACCAAAGTGGGAAGCATGGCCAAAGAAGTGAATCAGATTTTAAAACAACATTACTACGAGCCGAAACTACCCGGGTCTTATGGCGGAGTCGGTGCCTTGCAACGTAGCACCAAACTTACTCGTAAAATAAATTGAAGAGTGGTTAGGTCATCAGGATACCTACACCTTACACAAACCAGTGCGTAGAAAATTTAAAAGACGCGTGACCATCGCTGGTGGTATCGATCAACAGTTCAAGGCTGATCTAATAGACTTGCGAGGTTTAAAAAAATTCAACGATGGGTTTTCCTATCTAGTGACCGTGTATCAATGTGTTTAGTAAATTTGCGTGGGCTGTTCCGCTGAAAAACAAAACTGGGAAAGCTTTAGTAGCAGCGGTGAAGACCATTTTTACCAGTCGCAAACCTATAAATTTTCAAACAGACAAAGGCAGTGAGTTCGTCAACAAAACTTTCTTAAAGTTTCTTAAAGACGAAGGTGTCCATTTCTTCACTACGGAGAATGAAGATACCAAGGCAGCTATAGTGGAGAGGTTTAATCGAACCCTCAAAGAAAAAATGTGGTGTTACTTTACCAAAACCAACAATCTTCGCTACATCGACGTGATAGAGCAACTGGTCCACAACTACAATTATTCGTATCATCGGAGTATTAAGATGGCGCCGTCGGAAGTTACCCCGATCAATCAAGAAGAGGTGTGGCATACGTTGTATTCGACCCCTGACGTCGTCGGTAGAAAAGTCTATTTTAAAGCCGGTGATCGCGTGCGGATCGCGCAAGTCAGACAAACTTTTAAAAAGGGTTATACGCCGGCGTGGACAGAAGAGCTGTTTACGGTCAGTCGACTAAACCAAACAAGACCGGTCACGTACATCCTTAAAGATGATTCGGGTGAGGAACTGAAAGGTTCTTTTTACCAAGAAGAGCTGCAGCGGGTCAGTGACAAGATAGTTTATCGAATCAAGTCCATTTTGCAGGAACGGCGAGGTGTCAGGGGTGTTAAAGAGTATTTAGTCAAATGGTTCGGTTATAACTCGTCATTCAACAGCTGGATTTCCGCCAAACAACTAGCAAGATATCGAGACTGATGGAGATAGAAGAAGTGAGCACCCCAGTTTTGCGTTCACCCCCTCCCAAGGCCATGAGAACCTCGGTCTGGCCTTTTTTTGGGAAACTAGTCCCGCGACTAGAGATCGTTTTCATCTGTCAGATGATCGTTATATATGTCGTCATCGGGATCTCGTTATTCAATCTGAGTTGGAGCAACGCCGAGGGACCGGACGGCAAGTTTTGGATCGCCTTAATGAGCAGTTGTCTGGGTTACATGTTACCTAACCCTAAGACAGGATGAGTTTTTACGTGACTTTACCCAGCAATGCCTCGATGAAAATATACCCGAACAATAACGCCGGTCACTTTTTCGTCAAATTGCCACAGAAAAAAATTCAGAGATTATAGAGTTGTCTTCACGTTACGAGGTTGGTTTGGTTGAGATTCAATTTCCCAAAAGTTATTATAACGTGCTAGAGGATGAAGTATGGATACATTACTTCCCCAACAAAGACGATGAGTCTATACTACTCACGTTACCCGCCGGTCTATACACGTCACCCGACACGCTGATCGACGAGTTGAATCGTTTGCTGTTAGGCACGGATGTAAATGAAAAAGCCCGAGTTAGAATCCATTTTAACAATAATAAGGCCACCTTGAATCTGTATGAACCGGGGGCTGAAGTTAGAATTAGCGAGACGTTGAAACACATGTTAGGCTTACCTGCCTCGCTCGCCACAGACATCGACCCAATACTACGAGGAGAGACTGAAGTACAAATGGATAGCGACATGAAAAATGTATACGTGTACTGTGACCTCGTAGTGGCGAGACCGGTTGGGGATGCCTCTGTCCCTTTGTTACGGATTGTCCCTATTTTGTTCAGGACTACCGCTTCGGTTTTTAGGATTTACGACAAACCACACTACGTACCCCTGAGCCGTTTTTCGTTTGACGCTGTGGAAATCCTTTTAACTAATGACCAGGGTAAGACTATCCCATTCACTAGCGGAGCTTCGGTGTTGACACTCCACTTCCGAACTCACAGACGGTTTGATTTTGAATAGAAAAATGGTCAGACATGTACCAATACGATAAAACCCCAAAATGTATGAGGAGTTTTACTGCAACCAAGCTGGACACGGGATGCCAGTGTTTATCGGAGGCAGAAGTCAAAGAGGACATGGCTTGGGTAGTTTTTTCAGCGGGCTCGGTCGCATGGTTCTCCCGTGGTTAAAAACTGGAGGCAAAGCTTTACTCAGAGAGGGGGTTGAAACCGGTCTACAGGTCGCGAGCGACGCGTTAGCTGGCAGAAATATTGGCGAGTCATTTCGTGAGCGAGCCAAAGAATCGGGTCAGCGTTTATTACAGGGAGCGGTTGACCACCTCACCACTAACCAATCGGGTAGCGGTCTTAGCAGAAAAAGAAAAACGAGAGCTGCCCCACTTGGCGAGCCGAAAAGAATAAAACGAAGTAACCGAGCTCGCCCTTCTCATTCTCACCAGAACAAGCGACGGTACTCTGATATATTTGAATGATGGCGCTTATTCACCCCAGCTCGTTCGAGTGTCTTCACAGTGGTCTAGATTTGTTTAGCGTACCACCAACGCAGACAGCCGTAGAAGAGGGTCAATTTGTGGAGATACACCCGTTGGCTGCCTTAGCACCCGGAGCCCCGGTGGAATTTGTAATATCGGGAAACAGTGAAGAATATCTAGATTTGTTCAATACTTTTCTGCACGTGCGCGCCAAAATCACATTAGCTAATGGTGGCACATTACCCACTGATGCGGATGTGGCCCCGGTCAACTATTACCTGCACAGTTTATTCTCCCAAGTCGACGTTTCCCTAAACGATACGCTGATTACACCCAGCGAGAACACCTACCCTTATAGAGCTTACCTGGAAGCCACGTTGAATTACGGGGAGGAAGCCAAGCGAGGCCATATGACAGCGGCTCTGTTTTACAAAGACACACTAAACTTTATTGCGGAAACACAGGGCGATAATAACAACGACCTAAGGCTGCGTCGACATATAGCGGCAGGTTCTCAGGACATTGATATGATTGGTCGGTTACATTCAGATATTTTCGCCCAAGATCGCTACATGTTAAACGGTGTGACCATTAAAGTAAAACTCACGCCGTCTAAAGATGCGTTCAACGTGTTGGGACACGACCACGCTGGTGGTTATAAATCTATTATAACTTACGCGGCCCTGGTTGTCCGGAAAGCCAAATTAAACCCGGCTGTCTCTCTAGCCCACGAGAAAGCCTTGTTGCGAGGTAATGCCAAGTACCCCTTGAAACGAGTTGTGCTAAAAACTTTCTCTATTCCTAGAGGCATGCTATCGCACATGCAGGATAATCTATTTCTCAGCAAACACCTACCCGGGTAGTGATTGGTCTAATCACTTCGACCGCTTTTAACGGGTCGTATACGTCTAATCCATTCAATTTCGCTACTTTTGGTCTGACATATTTAAATGTCAGTGCGGACGGCAGAACAGTCAGTGGCAAGCCTTTGTCGATGGATTATGAGCACAACCAGTACGTGAGAGCCTTCTTCGGGACGAATCTGGCCATGGGACTAATTGGTAAAGACGCCAGCAACGACCTTGAATATAGACATTTTAAGAATGGGTACGCCTTATACCTCACCCCGAGTCTACTGGACGGTGATCAGTTTGAGATGGCCAAGTCGGGTCCTGTCTCCATAGAACTTAAATTCTCCGAGATCACACCCAAACCATTACAGGTCCTCGTCTACGCCGAGCAAGACTCGATCTTGGAGATCTCGAAATCGCGCCAAGTTTTGACAGACTACACCACTTAGACGATGAATACAGACGAGATACGGACCATACTCCTGTCGGATATATTTGTTAAACGAACTGGTGTCGTTAAAGTTTTAGCAAGTGACCAATTACCTCTAAGTATCGATCCGAGCCAGACAGCGGCTTTTATCATCAACACTGACCCTAGCTATCGACCCGGTGACCACTAGGTCGCTCTATATTATAATGGCCTTGGAACTTTTGAATATTTTGATTCTTTTGGACTACCACCTAGACACCCGGACCTGGTTAATTTTATAGCCAGAAAGTCTAATCGACCTTTTAACTACAACGCTAGACATTTACAAGATGTAGTTACCAACGTTTGTGGTCTCTACGCCATTTATTTATTTCGTCTTGGTCAAAGCTCACGGTGGTACTATGCAACGCGTCCGACTACCCTTTTCGGCTAGACAACACGCCAACGATCGATTAGTTTTTTGACTAGTCAGACCCTGGCTAGCACGCCACAAGACTGGACACGTTTTTCCTTCATAGACACTCACCCCTCACATGACTACCCAAAAGAGAAGTGACAGACTCACCAAGTAATCCGAAATGACTGTGCTTGGACTCTGAGAGCTCCTATGCGTATGGCCGGCACGACCGTAATAGTGAGGTTAGACGTCACCCTACAGCCCCCATAGACCAGCTAACTTTGTCAATAAATATATAAAATGTATCTAGTGTGATTTTTCTTTTATATAGCTATAGTATAACTGTTGTAATATATGTCTAAATATATGTATAACTGTTGTAATATATATCTAAATATATGTAAATATATGTATAACTGTTGTCTAAATATATTTATAACTGTTGTCTAAATATATGTATAACTAAATATTGTAAATATATGTCTAAATATATGTATAACTATTTTGTATAAACAACAACCTACACACAACACAACAACAATTAATATAGGACGCAAGCTGATCGTCAGAGGAAGTCACCCCTGCTAAAATATATCGCTATATAAACAGTCACGCCCAGCCGCCTGAAATCGATCGAAGTATTTTGCTATATAAAAGTCACGCCCTGCCGCCTGAATGCTAACCGTTTCCTCCCTACTATACTAGAAAACTCTGTACAGAGCGTTACAATAGGAGACAATCTTATCATCAGATACTGCAGTAGTCCGTGTGTTAGAAACATTCACATGATGGGTTATAATTAAGATACCGTATATAGTGTTTTAAATTCCAAACATGATGAATAACTGCCGATATGGGAAAGTGGCATCACATCTGTCAAATCATTGTAAATATGGCAAATCAAAATTACCAATTTTTTTTTTAATGCAAAAAAAAAAACCAAAAACAACTTGTTCCTGTCCATCTCTTGATGTTCTCTTCCCACTTATAGCGCTGTATTCCTCTTGCACATTTGCCTTCAACTCTGCCTTCTATTATGGTCTTCAGTAAGGTGTTATGTCTGTTTACATGGCCAAAATATTTTGATTTCCTTCACTAATTCTTTTTTCAATCCAAGGTTTTCTACGACCTCCTTATTTTCTTCTTCTTTTTCCATGAGACATGCCCCATTCCTATATATCCACATCTTAAGGGCCTCCATTCTTTCTTCTAATTGCTTGTTCATTGTCCATGTTTCTACACCATAGAGTAATGAAGAATATATATAGCATTTGATGATTCTCAGTACCTCAGGCGACTAATGTGAGCTTGTGCCTGGGACTATCAACTGCATCATCAATATCCCAGCTTTTTCTGTCAGTAAGCTAAGGGGTGCAACTGTGGTTGAAAGTTAGACATTAATTGTATTGTTTCCCTTATATGTTCTCTCCCGAAAATAGTAACACTCGACAAAGAAAAGTGCGCACAGGTTGGTGTGCATGAACAGTTTGATTATACTGTAAGGACAGAAGTCAACAACACAACTGATAAACAACACATGAACTGGAGACAGGAAGATGCGGAGATCCATGATTTAAGTTGTACCAGATTATAACAACAGAAAATCAAGATGCTCTTCTGTCATGTTCAGACTTTTAACATCAGATGTAAAACAAATATTTTGGTGTTTTTTTTTAAATACTTTTGAATAAGTAAAATTGCCATTAGGTATTGGTGCTTTTGAATTTAATTCCCTTCTTATGACGGGCTTTTACACTAGTGTAATATAAATTGCTACAAAAAGCACTTTGGCAACTATCACTGCAAAAGCACATTAATCTTTTGGTGCAAGCTTCCTACAATACAGGCCAGTTGCAATGGTGGCTCCATGCTCCATAAGGAGCTAAAAGTGGATCATCTGTTCAGATTCTTTCCATGTCTTTTTTATTTGACTATTCTTATGTCTATGTCTTTCATTCAAAGACGTGGATATTGATTATCTTCTAACAGCCTGGTAGTGTCAACTGTAACTGGGTACCGGAGTTGGGGAAAGCAAAGGCATCGAGGATGGGAACTGGTCACACCAGCTCAAAGCTGACACCTAGTATACTGAAGTCTAATGCTTCACTCCGCTAAGGCAGTATCTGCCATGGGACAACCTTCACCTACAAAAAAATTTAACGCATCCCTCACTTCTGCAGCAATATCTATTATCTCAGTATTTATAACCACACAACAAACTTTCAGTTACATATAATCACTGAATTCTAAGCTTGGATAGTTAAAAAGAAAAAAATTATGAAAGTCAGTCAGCAAGCAAAGGTTTGTTTTGAGAAAAATGGAATTCTTCATCCGTCATATTTTATTGTGACAAACATGCAAATGACACCATGAATGAACTGAAACAAAAGTTTCTGATTACGTTGTAACTGAAACAATATTAATCCCAGTTATTGAGAAAATATGTATTTTACATGCGCTCACAAAATATGTAAACGATTTGCACATTAGGTGAAAATCAGAGTGTGTTACAAGAAATATAAAATTAATTAAACTGAATGAAACTCTTGATTGATATAAGAGTTGGTATAATTGTTAAAGCTGGTTTTAGACCAAAATGAAATACCTCAGAACAAATCTTCAATATTAGATTACTGATCGAAAAACATCTCCAGCATCAACGCGATTTATACCATAACTTCATATACCATAACCATAATTTCACAAAAGCCTTCGATCGAGTCTGGCATGAAGGCTTATGGCAAATAATGAGAAAATTCAATTTTGATACCAACATCATAGATATCATTGAAGCACTATACAAGGACGCAAGCAGTGCTGTTTTTGCAAGCAATGAAATTGGACAATTTTCAAAACAACTGTAGGAGTTCATCAGGGATGTATCCTGTCCCCAGTGCTCTTTAATATATATTTTTTTTTTTTTTTTTTTTTTTTTTTTTTTTTTTTTTTTTTTTTTTTTTTTTTTTTTTTGTAACCAGCGGCACTTGGGCTTTCAGCCCTTCGGCCCAATGACATGTCATTGCGAGGCTGGGGAACCTGAGGACTTTCCTTCCAACCCGGTCAGGAGCTTCGCTCCTTCCCATCCACAGAGGTATATCTAGAACATATTATGCAGGAGGCTCTCTACGATTATAAAACAACCATATCGATTGGAGGCCGACCTCTTTGCAATCTACGTTTTGCTGATGATATCGATCTTATAGCTGGAACAGAATCAGAACTTCAAGACCTTACCTCTAGACTGGAGAAAGTAACAAAGACATATGGGATGGAAATTAATATAGAAAAAAGCAAGATATTGGTGAATAGCCATAAGAAACATGTTCTGACCAACATTACATTAAATGGGCAAACGTTAGAAGAGGTTAACACCTTTAAATATCTGGGGTCCACTATATGTAGTGATGGAAGATCAAGTAAAGAAATCAAGACAAGACTTGAGATGGCCTCAGCTGCCATGACAAGGCTGAATGTGATCTGGAAAAGTAACATCAGTTTTCCTGTGATCAAATTATACAAATCACTTGTATTATCTATTCTCTTGTATGGGTGTGAGGGCTGGACACTCACTGCAAATACAGAACGAAGGATTCAGGCTTTCGAGTATAAATGTTATAGAAGAATTTTGCGCGTTTGCTATAAAGAGCACAAAACATATGTCTATGTTAGAGAGAAAATAAACATGTATGCAGGCCACAAAGAACCACTTTTGTCAGTAGTGAAACATCGAAAGCTTGCCTGGTTTGGGCATGTAACTCGTCATGACTCCCTTTAGAAAACGATCCTCCAGGGAACAGTTGAAGGTAAACGGAGAAGAGGAAAGCAAAGAAAATCCTTGGCTGATAACATCAAAGAATGTGCAGGGCATGGTTTTTCCACAATTGTACACATTGCTGAGGATAGAGGGCAGTGGAGTACCCTGTCTGCTGATGCTTCCACCATGGCACCCCTACGACCCATGATGGGTTACGGGTTGAGATGATGATGATAATTGTTAACTTATCAACCAATCATATCATTCACTGCTCTCTAATTCCCCTCCATGTTTGAAACGTTTACTTGTGTAAGTGCACATACAATTTCTACAACTGAGTCCCTCTACAGATTTTTGTTGTTGTTTACATCTGCTAGTGCCGATGCAAGCCAGTTATAGAGTTTATTATTTCCCTACAAGATTTTATGACATGGAAGAATGTGGTCACATGACAGAACATATGACATACAAGGATAGTGTATTCACTGTATAGTTCCTGGGGGTCTCTGAAGAGACAAAGAAAGAATTGAACCACTGCATTCCCCCCCCCCCCCCCAGGCATGTTATACAAGATGACTGAGTTTGAGCATGGGGCTGGTAACCTCATCATGTTAAAACATATTGCCATAGAAACCAATACAAGAGCAGTGACTACTTGATGCAGGCTTCCTGTAAAGTCCCCAGCTGCATTGGTAGCTGCATGCTCTGTAAGGAGCACGAAAGGAAGTGATTACAAAGTGCAAATACAAGCCAGTAACAGAGTTATTTCCACACAGGATTTTATGATATGGAAGAAAATATATCATTTGCAAGGATAGTGTATATGTCCAAAGTACTTATGATACCCAGATTATTATATGCTCCAGACCTGGCACAAAAACCAGGACATAACATAACTTAAAGCATTTTATAATAATATGGTGGGTAGGAAAAGAAAAAATGGTACAGGTCTGTAAACTTTTATCTGAAATCTTTGGGGACTGCTTCGTTTCGGAAACCAGATTTTTTCAGTTTTCAGATATTGTCCATGTTAAAAAAAATAGCCCACATTCGCCCAAGTAGCCCAACTGTGTTTGAAAGAAGCCTTAAGTCAATCAAAATGGTCAGAAATCGTCCACACTGTGATAAAAAAGTAGTCCAAAGAAACTTTCGATTTTCAGAACGTTTTGGTTTTTGTGTGCTCTCATAAAAGGTTATAGACCTGTAATATGTCTTACTAGGACAAAGGACCAAAAACTAATTGCTCATGTATGACAGGACCAAAAACTAATTGCTTATGTACGAAAGGACCACAAATTTATTGCCTATGTATGATAGGACCAAAAACTGCCTATGTATGATAGGACCAAAAACTAATTGCTTACGTACAAAAGGACCAAAAACTAATTGCCTATGTATGATAAGACCAAAAATTAATTGCCTTTGATGTATGATAGGACCAAAAACTAATTGTCTATATATGAAAGGACCAAAAACTAATTACCTATGTTATGTATGATTTTTTTTTTTTTTTTTTTTCGTACGCCCGCTAATACTCGAGGCGAAATCTCAGGTTATTATTAATGTCTAGCCTGACATTGATTTTACGTGAGTATCCCTTTTTTTCTTGTACAGAGACAGGTGTCCCTCGCCATTCAGGCAGATACTCGCCGATTTCGGAGGTACCCATTAGAGCTGGGTCGGCTCAGGAGCCGCCAATCCCTGGTCGACGACACTCCTTCAAATGTCCTCGCCAGGTCTCGAGTTAATCCAGTCCAAATCCCGGTCGACGAAAAATCCTCAAATGCCGTCGCCCGGGTTTGATCCTGAATCACCCGGTCGCCACAGCGGTGTGGTAACCACTACGCTAGCGCGGCTCCCGTTATGTATGATAAAATTGCCTTTGTCTAAGTAAGATCTATTATATATTTTTAACCGACTATTCACCACACCATCTAACTGCAGCCCTACACATTTTCTTATTTCCAAGAATACTTAGAATTTATGAGTCAATTAAAGCTAGTTATACTAGCGAATGGAGTTTGCCTAGTTTAAAAAAAAAAAAAAAAGAAAGAAATAAACCAATAATATAGACGGTGTAAATAATAAAGGGGACTGCTGTAAAACTGAAAGATAAAGCTGACCCAAAAAAAAAATAGTTGTCAGTTTTAAAACAGAATAACATGCATGAAATACAGGACTTTTAAGAGTCTACTCATCAACAGCAACAGTTTTAAAAAAAAAGAGAAACACAGATAGGTAAAGAGAAAAAGATAATGGACATTACAAACATGTGGGGGGGGGGGGGGGGGGGGGG
The DNA here is from genome assembly GCA_024509875.1 of Oreohelix idahoensis. Lineage (NCBI taxonomy): Eukaryota > Metazoa > Mollusca > Gastropoda > Stylommatophora > Oreohelicidae > Oreohelix > Oreohelix idahoensis. The sequence goes on from JAMPIV010001659.1 coordinate 245,193, forward strand.
GGGGGGGCGGGGGGGGAAATGAACCAACAAAAATTAGGTGAGCAACACAGAATCATCAAAAGCCACTATGCTAATTTTACATGCAAGTGTTGGGCAGAGCAACATTACTTTCAAGGTGAAAACAGGAGTATGACAGGGATGCCCCTCATCAACCATTCTCTTTTTAACTCTGTTAGACTGGGTGATGCAACAGATGAAACCCACTGAGGAATAAGATGGACAGCATTCTCTACACTAGAGGATCTAGTATATGCAGATCTGCTTATTCAGAGTAATCAAGAAGATATGCACACCATCATAGCAGGCAGATGTTGGAACTGGGTTGGCCATATTCTCAGAAGAAACCCAAACACCATCACAAGAACTGCTGCTACGCTATGGACCCCTGAAGGAAGTCAAAAGAAAGACAGACCAACAACAATATGGCAGAGAACAGTGGAGGCCAAGTTCAAAGCATGAAACAGAGTTGGAGCACCTCACACAGGATGGCCATCGACTGAGCAAAGTGGAGACAGTTTGTTGCTGCCCTACAAGACGCCACAAAGCGTGATGGTCACTGATGACTTTGTCAGTCAACGGCCAAGAATCCAAGAAGAAGAGCGATACACAAAGATGAAAAGGATGCAAGAACATGGGCAACACCAAGAAAAAGTAATATTAAACAAGCAAATAAAAATACATAACAAGAAATACAGAAATATCAACACAAAGAATATAACAAACAACAAAAATGCAAAAAAAAAAATAAAATAAAAAAATAAACAAAAAATAATGGAATGTTGAATTCCAAAAGTCCATGTCAAGAAGGCTCTCAACTTAAGTTGGAGATACACACCCACTGACAGTCAAATAATGAGACAGAACAAACTAGATGTCTACAGATCCCACTAATAAAATAATGAGATAGAACAGACTAGATAGCGTGGGCATAGAGAACAAATGGAGACTTACACGGAGACATGAAATGTCCAACAAACTGATGGTACTTGATCAAAGGAGCCAACAAGAAGATGGATGGACGCTGCATAAATGGACCTGAACTGAGCTGGACATTGTAAATTGAAGAGAGACCATTAACAATAAAGAAGAATGGAAACAGACCATATTTGTGATCATCACTCATATTTACAATGCTCATCCCAGTAATCCTAATATACTATTTCTAATTATTTGTAATTCCCGCACTTGGTCGTAAATGTTATTTATTCACTATTTGTACACTACAGTAATTTTAATCAGTGTTTGTACAAGGTATTATTTCACTACAAATAAAAAATAAAATTAGTTTTAAATTATAACAAATCAGTCAAACACATTTTAGCATTCAGATATGTTAACTACTAACATATCTGTATGGTTCATATAGTACAGTCAATCCTCACTATTCGCAAGGGTTAGGTTCCTTGTAAACCCCATGAATATGGAATCTGCGAATACAGAATCATTGATCCTGTGGGAAAAAGGGGGTTAGGTTCCGGTGGGACCCTATTCTCCTTACACTACTGCTATATACCGATCACCATAAACTCATAATTTTGGTACATTTCTTGTAAAAATCAGCTTATTTATTATACTGTTCATTTTATAAATGTATTTTATACACTGCTTTCTTTGTAACAGTACAGTATGTAAAATCTTTTGGTGTACCAATACTCACTCACCTATTCACTCACACTGTCACTACTCATTCACTCGCAAAAAAACACATACATTATTACAAAATCCATGGAAAATAAAAATTGAAAACATTTAGACAGAACATTTAAAATCAAGAAAATTTCATACAGACATCCCAGAAAGAAATTTATCTAACATATGTACTTTATCACTGAGGCTCATCACAGCCTTCTTGCGCTTAGGCACACTCGCCAACATACTTGCACTACGTTCGGATGCCATTAATTCCAAAAATAGTCAAAAAAAGCATAAAAGTACAAAAATGTGGATGAAAAGATGCTCGATAAAGACGTGTAAACATACCAAAAGCCACAAGAACAAAGAACCAGCCTCTCCTTGCTGCATGGTAGACATCGTGAAATTTTTTGCCAGCTGTGCATGGCTGCGAATGGCAAAAGATTGGTTACACTTCATCTCATACGAATCCGTGAATACGGAACATGTGAATAGCGAGGATTGACTGTATATAGCGATTTTCGATTTAAACCATACAACGGGGTCCTGTTAACGGAACTCCAGTCATAAGCCAAGGACAATCTGTACTGTTTAATTCTGAAGATGCAAATGCTGAGTAAAGAGCAATCATTAAAATCAGATGACTGTAAAAAAAATTCTTTATATGATGACAAAGATGTAAAGAACAAATGTTTCAGCCATAAAAAGCCTCCATAGAAAACAAGGCACATGAAAATTACACAATTGGACAACAGAATATGTCAAGAATCAAGTGACTAAATAAGTCTACACAATAATTGAAATTTTGTTTTATTAAACAATTTGTTTCAATTGTTTATTTGCTTCATTTCTCCTCTTTACCATCATCTTTATTTATTTCAGTATGATATCCATCTACATAGTTACTGTGTACCATGTTCTCCACTGAAGGCCTGTTGTAGCCCGAAAAGCTAACTCCTTTTTTCCTTCTCACTATATACAATATCTATAATTTTTAACAACTGTCTTATAGCCTTCCTGCAGTTATCTATAAATGAACAAATATAACACTATTGACAGACACACAGAAATAGAACGCTTACAGAAGAAAGTCATGCAAGAATAGGGATATCTGAATAATGAGTCATGCAAGAGCGAGGACATCTGAATTTCAAGTCATATAGAAAGAGAAAATTTGAACAGTGAGTCAGTCATACATGAGTGATATCTGAATAGTGAATCATACAAGAGTGAGAAAATCTGAATAGTGAGCTGTACAAGGATAAGGACATCTGAACATGTTGTAGTCATACAAGAATGAGACAATCTGCACTGAAGGTTGATTGCAAAGGATCTCTAATGTCCTCTGTCTCTTGCCTTGATAAGCTCTTTCCTGTCCATCTCTTGATGTTATCTGTTTGCACTAGATCTCCAATGTCCCCTATCTCTTGCCTTGATAAGCTCGTTCCTGTCCATCTCTTGATGTTATCTGTTTGCACTAGATCTCCAATGTCCCCTGTCTCTTGCCTATCTTCCCACTTATAGTGCTGTCTTCCTCTTGTATATCTGTCTAGAAATGTTCCTTCCATGATGGTTTTCAATGGATGGGTTACCACGTCTTACCGCAGTTCCCCTCAACTTCCATGATGGTTTTCAGCAAGGTATTGCGTCTTTTTTTTATATGACCAAAATATTTTATCTAACTGAATGCATTTATTGTTTCTGTTTTCATGCCTAGTGTTTTCCCACACACACACACATATATATATATATATATATATATATATATATATATATATATATATATATATATATATATATATATATATATATATATATATATATATATATATATACCTTATTTCAAAGGCCTCAATGCTTTTGTCTAACTGCTTGTTCATTGCCCATGTTTCTACACCATAAAGGAATCAGTGACGATGAATATATTGAACACTTAGTGACTCATTTTTAAATTGTGAGTTTATCTATTTGTATTTTAGTATTTTTCTGATTACTAATTAGTAATCTGAACTGGGAATAAACCAAGACAGTAAGATCTGACAAGATTTAAACACCATCTACTGATACTAAAAACAGAGGTGTACGGCAAAGATGCACGTTGTTCTCTTCCTTATTTGTTGTTGTTTAACTAGGGCTGCAGAACTTCTCGCTCTTTAGCAGCCAGTACCAAGTTGGTATTATCTACACTGTAGATTTGGGCTTTTCCTGCCATTTCGAAACATGTTAAGTTGGGAGTCATGAGCTCGTTTCTCAGCTTGGGTTGTATTTAAAGGATCGTCACAACTGGTCCCAAGCTAGTAGTAAGAAGTGCGTGGCATATTGTGCATTCCTCTCCATTCAAGGGGGCTCTCCAACTATGCAGAGCTAAAATACTGTACTTTGGTTCTGGGCTCTCCCAAGGAATTGTCATGTCCTGCACAGAGCCACTTCTCAGCTTCCCCTGCCTATCAGTGATAGTATCACTGGGTCCACAGTGAGATCCTTCTGCATGCAGTCAACCAAGTCAAAGAATTATGCCTGGGGCTCAAAGTGACTTCAGTGTGCAATGCTGGGTTCTCAACAAGTTTCACCACAGGGGGAATCCCTGTAAGTGTGTGGATGATTTCAAGTCAGTGAGGATGTAATTAGCCTCACAGACATAAGGTAACTTCCCCGTACATATATTGTAGCATTGTGCATAGCTGGTGGTCATATAAGGATGACTCCAGATATGCCTCCATGCATCTCTTCCTTATTTAAAATCTGACCAGCAGAAAATAGACAGAAGAAATGCCAGGACTAAGCATCAGTGGAAGAAAATGAAAGCAAGGGACAAATTTTGTCAACCAAAAGTAAGCAAGAAGTATAAGAACTAATGGAGCAAGTACAAAACAGGAGCCATGAATACTGACTGGACATTAACTCAGAAAAAAACAAAAACCATAATTTCACAACAGTAATTAGTACTGGAGCATCCGATTGACAGAGTGGTTAGAGCACTAGTCTCTCATGGCAAAGGTGCTGGGTTTGAATCACACTTCAGTCTACCCAGCTGTAAATGGGTACCTGACTCTGCTCTTTGAATTATGGAAGAAAAAGGCAGCAAGAAAGGGAACTGGTCACCCCACCTCTCGGTGCTGAACCTAGTATGGTGAAGTCACTAACACTTCACTACCTTTAGCTTTAATTAGTTCTGGCTCAACTGTGTGTTACTGGGGCCCAAAAGGGGAACACAGAATAGTCACACTGTACTTTACCAAGCATGTCCTAAAAAGTGACTAAGGAGGGCTGGTTACCACATCCTCTATAAAAAATGTTAAACCACAAAAACGTCAACAAACAACGGACAGGTCAACCAAGGAAAATAAAACTCAGCCAACCAAGACAGGAGGTCGGTCATCCTCGGGCAGGAAGGAACGTGAAACAACATAGAGAAAGTCTAAATTAATCTGTGTTGCTGACCAGATCTGGAGACAGACATGATGGAGATGAAGAAGACATAGGATAAGAAGACTTGCATAAGTTTGTTGAAGGCTTATGTTCCTTTGGGAGCAGAAAGGTGAAAGAAGAAGAAGAATTAGAACTGATTATCAACAGTAGTCTGAAATCAAGTCATGTGACACAGTAGGTGTAATGGCCTGTTGTTGAAAATGAATTAATAGGAAAAGGGCAAAGTAATAACACCTCAACATTAACCTGGGCTGTGTCTGAGGCAGACCACACATTTGTCCAGGAAATACTTTGTGACCTATCATAAACAAACCAGTAAATAAGATCTGCTTAGACATAAAGCAACTACGTATTTTTTTGGGCCTGCATTAAACATAAGGATAAATGGGAAGATAGTAGAACAAGTGAAAAGTTTCTCAAATCTTTAACACGAGAACGGCAGCAAAAAGAGTCAAGAAGTGAATAGGAATGGTTAAAACTACATTCAACATTAAAACACAGATATTAACATACACGAGGCATATAGACAGCTGATATTATAGAAATCCTACACCCACACACTTGGCTCGAGAACTAAAACATCAGCTCCCCACTACACTTTATTGCAAAAGTGGACAGGAAAAAGTAAAGAAGTAAATAAGTACTACCTCCACACACCATGTAATTCCTGCTGCTCTCGGAGGAGACAAAGAAAGAATAGAACTACAGCTCTTTCAGGTATGTCATAAGAGATGTCAGGCTGTACTTCTGCTTCTTGGATTCTTAGCCCCTGACTGATAGTGATAAAGCAGTCAGTGGCCATCACGCCTAGTGGCATCTTGTAGGGCAGCAATAAACTGTCCCCATTTTGCTCGACTGGTGGCCATCCTTTGTGCCGTGGTGAGGATGTACATAGAGCTGGTAATCTCACCATGTAAAAAAAAAAAAACTGATATAGAAACCACTTCATCAGGAGCACATAAATACTTTGTCACAGTCTTCCTTGCTAGGGGGACCAGCTGTCGTGGTGCCTCTATGCTCCATAAGGAACAATAAGAGAACTGATGGTGAAGACAGACATCCCAAACAAATGACAAATTAAGAACTGAGAGTAATCAAGTGTTCCTAATACGTTTCATTACTGCACGGTGCAGAAACACAAGACAGTGAGCAAGTGGTAGAATAAAAAGCTGATGCCCTTTAAATATGAGCATTCCATTGGCAAAGTGGTCAGAGCGCTAGCCTCTCGCGGTAAAGGTACCGGGTTTGAAACACGGTGGCATCATGCTCCAGTCTATCCAGCTGTAAAGGGGTACCTGACTTTGCTCTAAGTTAGGGAAGGAAAAGGCAGCAAGAAAGGGAACTGGTCACCACACTTCTTGATGCTGGACCAAGTATAGTCAAGTCTCTAACACTTCACTCCCCTACAGCAGTATCTGCTATGGGACTACCTTGACTTTTTTTAACTTTTAAATTATAAAAAAAACAAAGAAGTCATCAAAATCACTAAAAGAATTAAAGAAACAAATCTGAATTAAACAAATAAAACATGGCCATGTAATGAAACCTACAACTTTGCTGAAAACCATAAAAGGGCACAATGAAGGCAAGTGGACAACAGCCCTACATGTTGGCAGGTGTCATCAAAAGATGGACTATGATAACAAGAAACTCTATACCGTGCATTATAACAGCAGGGTCATCAGAGGTGGTCCCCACAGTCAGATAAGTGTGTCAGCACTTTTATCTCCTTTACACTTCTTAATGTGTCCGACTGACTAAGTGGTTAGAGTGCTGTCCTCTCGTGGCACAGTTACCGGGTTATGAGATTGAAACCTGGAAGCACCACGCTCCAGACTACCCAGCTATAAATTGGTACTTGACTCTGCTCTTGAATCAGGGAAGACAATGGCAGCAAGAAAAGGAACTGGTTCCCCCCCCCCCCAATAATGCTGGACCTATCATGGTGAAGCCTCTAACACTTTACTCCCCTCAGGCAGTTTCTGCTATATAACTGCCTTTACCTGTTTACACTCTAAGTAGCCTATCAGAATAAGTCATCAGGGCAAGAGACACACAATTTTTTTTTTAATGCTGATGCTTCATTACAGCTAACCTTCAATGCTGAAACAGAACATGATATGATCCGGTTTCTGAAATAAGGAATACTACAACATCTGTTCACAAGACCTATATCTGCAGGTAAATACAATATTAACATACAATGAAGCACACAGGACATACAATTTTTTTTAACGAGGCAAAAGGAAAGAAAGTACAATGGATAAAATTATTTTACATCAGTTCGCAGTAGTTAATGTGTTAAGTTATTCTAGTTCAATGGGCGTTTTTGATAAAGGTACATAAGCAAATGATTAAATAGATGTTATTATAAATTTATTATTTTTCTTCATTTATGCATTCACCTACTGGGTGAAAATGGGAACAAACTTTAATTTCGCCACAGCGTGTTTTCCAGTTCAGTAGTTAATGTGTTAAAGAATAAATAAGATTCTGACCTCATTCTTTCTGCAGTAGGATTTATTTAGCAATAAAATTTCTGAAAAACAACATGTAGTAACACGGATGACTGGGAACAAAAACATCCATGCCTCAGCCATGAATTGAACCAGGATGGATTTCTTAGTAATAATATGAATATGCTTCTCTCAAAAGCTATAAAACTGCACGTTGATTGGCTGATATTTATCAAGAACTAAAAACATAAACATTTGTTATCATACTGTAATGCTTTTACAACTTGAATAACTCAGCTTCTAACCTAATCTCGTTTGCAAATTTCTGAAGGAAAACATAACTGGTGAAATTTATTGCAGAAAAGTTAGTGTCAACAGCTTAGGATCAATTTAACAGCTCCCCAGAAAAATCATTTTAACTTCCGAGAACAAAGATGACTTATCGCTAAATTATCAGGTCTTAGCTTAGTCCTGGGGAATCTAAGCAATATCGATGTATAGATACCATCGTAACAGATAATAAAGAAACACTATTAAACTTGTCAACAGAGATTTCAATGAGCAAACATCTTCAGGTATGCCCCCTCTTATGCCAAAGCTTAGAGCTATCATAAGGCTCATCAGAAATCTTAATCTGAAAAAAAAAAATGAACTGCTTAATAAAAATAGATTGATTGTGAAAACATCACATCTACATTTCACTGGTGCTGAGATTTTAACTGGAAGCAACAGATGAGAAACATTTTCATCCCTAACACCCTTAAACGTAAAGATCTTTTACATTTGGCCATGTGCCCTAATATAACCAACTTGGTTGAACTAGACATGCCTTGCCAAAACTTATTTAAAAAAAAAAAAAAGTTTTCATCCCGAGAGTTGATTTAGCTCCCAGCAAAACTAACCTGCCTCCGTGTAGCTCCCGGGGACTCTCTGATCAGACAAAGAAAGGATAGGACCACTACTCCCAACGGAATGTTGTAGATGACGACCAATAAAGGATTGTGTACGAGGCTGGCAACCTCATACTGGACAACACATTGCTACAGAAACTGCTGTTACAAAAGCAAGTGAATGCTTTGTGCAGGCTTCCTGTAAGGGGACCAGCTACAGTACTGGCTCCATGCTTCATGTGAAGTGAAAAGGAAAATGTTGAATGATGATGATGAATCTTCCCTTCTCTGATACAGTGTTCATGAAATAGTCCTCACAGGCATTCTTTTTTTTTAAAATAATGGAGCAAAAATACTGGTGAAGTTCAAGTAATAAAACACACCCAGAAAAAAAATTTAACTCAACCGACCATCTCCTGAATGAACGTCACCCAGCGAAGAACAGTGGCGTAACCCTTATCTTGAATCTCTTAACAGTGTTATGATGACATGCTTCAAGACAATTTTAAAATCTATGTATGCAGACAACAACAGGTCATCATTTATAATAATAATAATAGCCCTTTCAGTCATAACTGACTATGGGAATGCCCCATGAGGTGACAGCCCTCAGCAGATTTTTTTTCCTGGCGTTCCTCTCGACGTTTTCTCCTCTCTTCTGCTTGCTGTGAGAGTTTATTTCTTCCTTCTTTTTCCATTTTTGTTTGTTTGTGTGCAAACAAGTATTTTTCTAGGAAGTTTGCGGTAATTTAGCAGATTAGTAAACATGGAAAAATACAATTTCCAACGCACTTAAATTTTCTGTTTACAAAAAAAAAATTAAGACTGCATATACTGTTTTTTTTCTGGGTACTCTATGCCACTGTAAATGAGCACTTTTGTATAAAGAGGCTAACACAGAATACATTTACCTGGTTAAAGAAAACCGATTAAATAACTTTTCACATGTTCTTATAAGCACACGTTGAGAATATTGTTGAGGAAATATAATCATAACTAGCAATAACCCGTCAAACTTGACAGGTTTTTAATTATAGTGTGCTGTTTCCGTTCCCGGATGAGCAGGTAGAAGTACATTCTTAGAGTGTTTTTTATTTCTTTCCATTATACAGTGTAATCAAACTGTTCATGAACACTGTCATTTGAACGCTTTTCTTTGTTGATTGTAACTATTTTTGGGAGAGTATATATAATGAAAACAATACAATTTTTCAACATGGTTGAATGATTGTTTTCAAAGAGTGTTCCCTGATAATATACGTGGTTTTAACAAAAACTTTCAAGTTTTCATGATTTGTACATCGGGTGAGGGCTCATGCACACCAATTTTTATGCACTTTTTCTTTGTCGAGCAATACTAATTTCGTGAAAGAATAACAAATTTAAAAAAATAAATAAAACCAAAGTATTTGTTTTATATAACACCCACGCCGCGCAAGTTGCACACCGTGCGCTGCGCACTTTTTTTTCTGGCGCGAGTTACTATTTTGAGTGTAACCGACCAACGCAACATACATCGGTAATTATGTTAGTTGGGATTATTCCATTTGTTATTTGTGTAATCCTTGCTATATTTCTGTTCTATTGCAACAATTTAACATCATCTTCTTTGCCACCGACTGTCAAAGCAATTTAACATCGAAGCATCCTAATTACTTGAAAACAGCTATAAAACTCAGGATGTGAATGATAAAACAAATGAAACAAAAATAGCAAAAGCAAAAAAAAACCCACTAAAACCAAAAGAAAGCTTATCAACACTTTGAGCGCACGTAGCACATTTTTATAAACATTTTCAATACTCGACTCTTTTCTCTGGTTATCTGAGTGCCTAATGTGTCTTCATACATCTAACACAGTTCAGATGAGATGACTTGTTGTCCCTGCTACATATGTAGTGATAAACTTTTGTCAAGACAAGCAGGAGAATACCATTTTAAAGACATAAAGAAACATAATAAACATTTTCACCATTACTCTTCTCTCTTGGCTAAATATGTTATGTGTCTTCATATGTCTGTAGTGGATCAAATCAGATGAGATGTTTGTCTCTGCTACAAAATGTAGCAATAAATATTTGTCACAAGAAGAAGATGATGAAGCAGCAGCAAACAACCCAGGAGTTTTGGGGAATCTAATTTACAAACACTGTGCTCCCAAAAATGTACCTTGATACGATCATTCCCGTGTTCAGGTTTAAGAGTACAGTGTATTTGGAATTTATAATAAGTGCAGCCTATAAGCAACTTTTATCTGTGCCAGTTGATGTGCATCCAGCAACTCTTTCAACACAGCGGTGGAAAATTAAAACTAAACGCTACTTTACTGAATGTTAATTTCACTTCAAAGAAAAGATTGCATTTCTCAATCATGAAATTCTGATTAGATTAAATGTCTGTAAGCTTGCTTGTGGGTTTTCCCTGGGCATGAGGGATAAGTACATTCAATCCTGGACATACTGTGCTTTTAAATGCTGGTGGGAGAAGGCTAGTCTGAAATGCTCTCTATTTATCAAACTTCATCACCTAGAGATCTACCAAAATCATGCCCTGTTATCTACCAGTAGACTGAGATCTACCTTTTGCCAACACCTGGTCTAAAGAAATAAAGAAGCACAACAAACATTGTCACTATTACTCTTCTGTCTTGACTGAATATATTATGCGTCATCACATACATCTATAGCAGGTCAGATATTTGTCTCTGCTACAAATGTAGTGATAAAAGTGTGTCCAGACAAGCACACTGTCAGCAGTCTAAGATAGACAACTAACACAATTTTTTTGCCATCACTCGTTCTCCCCCTGCCTCCTGGGTGTGATATCTAAATGTCTTGACATAAATAAATGCCGTATTTATCCCTAACAAACATATTTATAAAGCAATAACATGATAATTAAGTTCAACACAAAAATAAGAATCTTCAACTCAAATGTCCAGTCAAATGTCCAGTCAGTCATATTGTAAAGGTAAAAGGTAGTCCCATAGCAGATACTGCCGTCAGGGAGTGAAGTGTTGGAGACTTTTCACCATACTAGGTCCAGCATCGAGAGTGGGGTGACCAGTTCCTTCCTCGCTGCCTTTTCCTTCCCTAACTCAAGTGCAAAGTCAGGCACCCACATTTACAGCTGGGTAGATTGAAGTGTGTCGATACCATGAACCGAACCTGGCACCTTTGGCACAAGACACCAGTGCTCTAACTCAGTGTTTTGTAAATTGACTACATGAAGTATATTTTTAGTGCTCATGTAATACAAAACTGATCATACAGCTTGACTTCATTCAATAATGATTGGAGCTATTAACTGCTTTGAACAAACAAAAATAGATATATCATTCAATTTTCATTAAAAATTTCATATTACAAAAACGCAAGAGGCGCATAAACGTTCAAAGGCCATGGATGACGCATATTACTTCCACTTGGACCTGATTAAATTTCGTATCAGAAAGAGCTGTACGGTAGAGGAAATTGAGAATTTGCGCATGCAAGTACAATTTGTGTTGTATCATTTTATAATTAACACAGTGATCAGCGTGTTGTTTCTTGCTTGTTTTTGATTTGTAAAACTGTGTAAATATTTAGTACATTCGATTTGCCATTTTAAAACTTTATTAAAAGTAGATACCCTCACTGAAATGGATAGATTTATTACAAGAAAACGTGTCAAAGAATATAGTAACAATGACAGCATGGCTAGTATTTGCAGTAATGAGAACATCAGTTTGGACGAGGTCACACTAACACGAGTAAGATTTCTAAATCTAAAGTTTGTAGACAGTACATGGACAAGCTATTTAAGTCTGGGATTTTCTTGGTCTGGAGAGAAAGATTGTCCTGAGCCATTAAGTGTTGAGTGCGGTGACAAACTTTTGAACGAAGTCATGGTTCCTAGTAAATTGAAAAGACATTTGACCACTAAACATGCACATCTTGGGAATAAAGATTTGAATTATTTCAAAAGGTTAGCTGAACAACAAACAAAACAAGTATGCTATTTTGAACAAAGAGTTAAAGTATCTGATAAAGTTCAAACAGCTTCTTATCATGTAGCCGAAATCATAGCACAGCAAATGAAATCATATACTACAGCTGAGTCACTTATTTTGCTTGCGTGCCGTTCGATTGTTTGGTAGTGAAGCAGAAAACGAAATTACCAAAATCCCGTAGTCTAATGATACGATTACAAGAAGAATAATCAAGATATCTTCTAACATTGAGGAACATGTTTCAACAGAGCTTAAAAAATTAGACTTTGCGCTACAAGTTGACGAATCTACAGACATAAGTGGCAAAGCACAACTGTTAGCATTTGTTCGCTTTGTCCACAGAAATGAAATCATAAACCAATTTTTATGCTGCAGAGAACTTGTAGATCGCACGAGAGGTCAAGGTATATTTGATACTTTGACTGCCTACTTTAAAAAAATGTGATCTCTCTTGGAAGTCATGTGTGGGTGTTTGCACAGATGGCACTCCATCCATGGTGGGGTCTATCAAAGGTTTTGTCGCACTTGTAAAAGAGCAAAATCCTAACACGATTTCTACACATTGCTTTCTGCATAGGGAAGCTCTTGTTGGAAAGACACTGGGGAAAGAGTTAAAGTCTGTATTAGACCAGGCTGTCCTAATGGTCAATTTTGTGAAGTCAAGGCCTCTAAAGACCCGACTGTTTAAAGAGCTTTGTAAAGCTAAGGATTCGCAGTGTGAATGTTTAATTTTACATACAGAAGTGAGATGGTTATCAAGGGGAAAAGTGTTAGCTCGGGTGTATGAACTAAGGAACGAAATGACATTTTTTTTTTTTCAGTTAGAAGGAAACATAACATTTTATAAAAATCTCATCAGCAAACTTTGGTGTGCCAAGCTGGCATACCTGATACCTGGCAGAAATATTTAGGCGCCTAAACTTCTCTGTGATGAAGATGAAGTAAGATTTTGCTTATCTAAAATACACCCTAATATCCAAGAAATTACTCAAAAGCATCAAGCTTTAGGACCATCAGGTTTGTATGAAAAACATTTCTTGTTTTGTTTGTCAAATATATTGTTCTAATTATCACTAGTGTGGAACTGATGGAAAAAGAATACTGGTGGAATAAAATGTGAGAAGACAATGGCGTCAGACAGGACAAACATTTAAGAAGATCAGCTGAAAGAATTTTTTTTATTAGGCAGTCATTAGTCTGGAATCCAAATGGAGATCAAAAACACACGGAGAAGAGAAGACAGATATTGAAGGGATAAAGAAGACCTTCAACGGATGGCACAGGACAGGAAGGCTGGGCACGATTTATGCTGAAGACTTGTGCTCCTCTGCAGTATAGGACTGCACAGTACAGTAGTTTTACGTTATAATTTGTACACCGTGTTATTTCGCTGGAAACAAAAAGTAAAATTTGTTTTAAATATATAACAAAACATATTTTAGCATTCAGACATGTTATTTGTTAACATATCCTTACGGTTCATATATTATACAGTGATTTCTGACTTAAAACCATTTCAACTTATGACGAAGTCCTCGGAATGGAACCCACGTCATAAATTGAGGACAATTAGCACTTAAAAAAAAAAAAGAGAAATATTACTACCACATGCACTGCCTCTAACACACCCCTTATTCACAACATCACAAATTCTTCTGAATCCCCTGAAAATGTTCTCTGTCTTTGCCCATTTTGGTCCACCTGATAGTGTGTCACCTTGACTCGTTTGTCAACAGTAGAGTAATTGTGCTGTGCAGATGACTCATTCAGATGTCCGTCTGCGAAGATGAACAGAGGGTAAGCTCCTTTCTGACTTGGAGGAGAAACAAACTGAAAAAAAAGAAACCAACACAAATGAGCGGATAAATAAATTACAAATAAACAAAAATCAAGCATAAACTTGCACAATCATCATCTCAACCCGTAACCCGTCATGGGTCGTAGGGGTGCCATGGTGGAAGCATCAGCAGACAGGGTCCTCCACTGCTCTCCATCCTCAGCAATGCGTACAAGTGTGGAAAAACCATGCCCTGCCCATTCTTTGATGTTATCACCCCAGGATTTTCTTTGCCTTCCTCTTCTCCGTTTACCTTTGACTGTTCCCTGGAGGATCGTTTTCAAAAGGGAGTCATGACGAGTTACATGCCCAAACCAGGCGAGCTTTCGACGTTTCACTACTGACAAAAGCGGTTTTTGGTGGCCTGCATAGGTGTTTATTTTCTCTTTAACATAGACATTTGTTTTGTGCTCTTTATAGCAAATGCGCAAAATTCTTCTATAACATTTATACTCGAAAGCCTGAATCCTTCGCTCCGTATCTGCAGTGAGTGTCCAGCCCTCCCACCCATACAAGAGAATAGATAATACAAGTGATTTGTATATGTAGTGGTGTTTGATGGTATTGTATGATGGTGATATTACTAAATGTAATTGTATGAGGCCAGCTGTGAAGGCTCCTGAGATAAAATGTAGTTGTGAATTGTCAGAAGGCCTTTCTTGCTACCACTACGACCTCACACTTAATTTTTTTTTAATGAATGTGGCTACGTAAAGTGTCTAGGGTTATGATATGTAGTGTGGTGTAATAGGTTATAGATATACCCCAGATATTTAACAAGACTAATAATATTAATAAATGTTAAAATACACTGAACTAACTCACGTGTGTAAAATTTTTTGATAGAATTATATTACATTTATTTTGTTCTGGATCAATTTTTTAGGTTGACCAGAACTTAAAAGGATTTAGAGATTATGAAAGAAATGCATGGAATATTATATCATAAATGCAATAGTGTACATATATATGTACTATACTAGTTAGTTTTATTAAAATGTTCTAGTAGTCATCTACTTGGGAGGATAGTTAATGTTTGTGCTGTTGGGGTGGCCTCATCACACCTGTCTATATTGACTACACAGTGTCCAGAAAATGGTGGGAATTTTTATGGGGGTATTAGTAACTACACAGCGTTGGTGAATGTCCAGCAGACCAGAGGCTCACTCATCTTGTAGTTGTAGCTCTGGTGCTGAAATCAGGTGGTCCCACCTCTCCGTGCTGGCGGGCAATAATGGTGGTCTCTGTCACAAGTACTGCACAGATACACTCGAGTAAAGTCACCAACTGAATAGACACTGCTTTGTTGACAACAGAAACTCACAGCTCTGCAATCAAAGTATGGGCCATGTGTCAAAATCTATTCTCTACCCACGTCTGGACACAACACTGACACAACAACCACATCATACAGACAGGTCAGATCTCTCTGACCAAACAGCACATTTACCATGGTGGTTTTACATCAGATAGATCCTCCCAGACTATAGATTCTGAAAAATATTTATTAGTTTTTCTGCCCTAAAAGAGGATAGGTAATATGTTTCATTATTCTCAACACTTGATCTGTCTTGCATAATCCTTGCTGGAGTTTATGTACCTTGTTGGTCCCTAGACCCTGACTAGGGCGGGGGGTCTAGAGCAAATCCCTACTTGTTTGTAAGGCTAGATTTCGATATGGCAGTATCAAATCACTCAAACATTAAACAATATTCATACAAAGAAATAATTTCAATCTTACCAGATTATGAATAAATAACACAGAAATGCTAGCAAAACTCAGCTGAGCTGCTGGCTATAGTATGGCGTCCCTGAATTTATTTCACTTTCTTTCATATGGAAATCACCACACTTTAAAATCTGTGTCTATCACTGAACAACTATTGAAGAATGGCCCCACTTGCGCTCTGAGCGCTAATAATATGATTGTCTGTGGCCAATCACTGCCTAGGTTTATTTTAAATTCAAATTTCCTACCCTAAAGTCATTTCAGTCATGCTTCAGTCAAGTATGGATGGTTATCTGTTAGTCTGTCCGTCTCTACTTGTGTTTCTACAAAAATGTACTCGATTTTTGAACCAACCTTTCTCTCCCCTCCAAAATTTTGTCGTTAAAAGTTATTTTTAGACACAGCCACCACAATATCCCTTCTCTTCCATACTACGTAGATTTGAACACCTGCGTCTCAAGGTCGTGTTTTTTTTGTACAATTAGCGACACTTTTAGATTCAATACAGTCTGTCGATGATGTGAATAACACTGTCTTTTGTCATTATCTTCAATATTATCTATCCGTCTGTAAAATTAAGAACATATTTGTTCACTGCTCAGAATGGGCCATCCGGCCAGCTAATTTTTATATTCCTAACATTAATATTAAGAAAAAAATTACTTTTTAATTTTTGTAATATTTCGAACATCTGCGTTTAGCCGCTGAATTCAAATCAAGGGCTTGGTATCGCAAAAGCGTCCATTCCGTACCTCGTGTCAATTTGGGGGAACGTGAATTTTTACTTTCCTCCATCCCCCCCAATTGCGTCTCCTTAGCCTTTCTAGTCTCACGCAATCTTTCCAGTCATATTTTTTCCCTTTTATCCGCCGTTCCCCGCCTGTCTAGCAAGTCAATTTTTATGGAGGGTGATGACCCGCGGTCTGGGCGATCATGTACATCAGCAGCCTACGCATTATGTTTTTTATCCTTATATGTTATCCTTGGAGGTATTTTACCGTTGTATCTCTGTCAATTTCACTACAGTATAATTTGATCTTCACAGGAAAACTGATGTTACTTTTCCAGATCACATTCAGCCTTGTCATGGCAGCTGAGGCCATCTCAAGTCTTGTCTTGATTTCTTTACTTGATCTTCCATCACTACATACAGTGGACCCCAGATATTTAAAGGTGTTAACTTCTTCTAACGTTTGCCCATTTAACGTAATGTTGGTCGGAACATGTTTCTTATGGCTATTCACCAATATCTTGCTTTTTTCTATATTAATTTCCATCCCATACGTTCTTGTTACTTTCTCCAGTCTAGAGGTAAGGTCTTGAAGTTCTGATTCTGTTCCAGCTATAAGATCGATATCATCAGCAAAACGTAGATTGCAAAGAGGTCAGCCTCCAATCGATATGGTTGTTTTATAATCGTAGAGAGCCTCCTGCATAATATGTTCTAGATATATATTAAAGAGCACTGGGGACAGGATACATCCCTGACGAACTCCTACAGTTGCTTTGAAAAATTCTCCAATGTCATTGCTTGCAAAAACAGCACTGCTTGCATCCTTTCATAGTGCTTCAATGATATCTATGATGTTGGTATCAAAATTGAATTTTCTCATTATTTGCCATAAGCCTTCATGCCAGACTCGATCAAAAGCTTTTGTGAAATCGATGAAGTTATGGTAGAAATCACGTTGATGCTGGAGATGTTTTTTGATCAGTAATCTAATATTGAAGATTTGTTCTGAGGTACTTCTTTTTGGTCTAAAGCCAGCCTGTTCCTCGGACAAGATTTCTTCTGATTTCTGTTTTATTCTGTTCAAAAGTATCCTTAACATTACTTTACTTGGATGACTAATAAGGCTAATGGTTCTGTAATTCTTGCACATTTTTAGATTTCCTTTCTTTGGAAGCGGTATTACTAATGACTGCACCCACTCTTTTGGCCATTTTTTAGTACTCCATTTCTTCTGGCAAATTGTTGTCATGATTTTTACTATATCTGGTTCTCCATATTTCAAGAGCTCTGCTGGTATATTATCCACACCCGGTGACTTCCCTCCTTTCATCGAACATATAGCCTCTTCCACTTCTTCCCGTAATATTGCTGCATTTCCGAGTTCCCTGTTTTCACACTTAATGTTGTTTAATATGCTATAGTCAGTGTCGAGTTTACAGTTATATAATTCTTTACAATATTCTGTCCACCTTCTCATTACAGCTGTTTTTTCATTGAGCAGAGCCCCATTGCTATCTTCTATGACAGTTACCCTGGGCTGTTGGGGTTTTGATAGTCTTCTCAATGTGTCAAAAGCTGCCTTGCTGTTACCTTTTATTAGCCCCGTATTAATGGACTCACATTGATCAGCTACCCATTTTTCTTTGGCCTTGCACAATGACTACTGAAATATTCAAAAGACTATCTGGTTCATGCAAAGAAACAAACAGAGAATGTTAGTTAATAAAAAAAACAACAAAAAACTGATTTCGTGGAAAGAGCGGACAATATCAAAGTAAATAGTTTTGAATAAAGAATGAGAAAATAACGAGAAACATTATATTTGTAGAAAGAATGGAAAATAATCTTCTCTAATAATTTTCTTATGGTCACAAGTAATGCAAAGCTAACTAAGGGAGGCAATAATTAAAATAGTTAACATTAAAAAAAAAGCCCACATACACAAAGGTATATCTGCAGTTTAGTGGTTAGAACACATGCCTTCTAAGCAAGATGCTCTGAGTTCAATTCCCAGGAAAGGTTTTTTTCTTTATTTGAAATACTTATTTTAATTAAGTTAACTGGTTTGGTTTGGTTTTAAAGACTATCTTCATTGCACATTGACAGCTCTATCAGTGCTCTGATCTCCTCCCTTAGACCACACAAGGAGGATCTCAGCACAGTGTGTGAACTCCATAACACCAGCGAGACACCCAATGTGTGTATGTAGGAATGACATTCTATAAATATTTCTGTGGTGGGTAGGTTTCTAATTTTTTAAAATTTTGCCAGGGCAGCGGCCTTAGGGCCTCCTCTTTACGATTTCCAACTGCCGTGGGATTTTTAACGTGCGCAATTTGCACATGGGACCTCCTATTTTTTCACCCTTATCCGAGAAGGCTAGGCATCCGGTCTCACTACCCAGGAGACCAGGGGGAGTATGATGGCATTAGGACCACTGGTTCTGAAAAATATTTCTATAAATAATATTTCCTCTACTGGGAATCAAACCTGGGACCTTTAGAATTCGAGGCGGTCGCCATATTTCTTAGCCACTCCAAACCCCAATTCTGTAATTCAATAAATTATAGTTTCTAAGTGTCTGTGTGTCTTGACTGGCTTACTTGCTCATTACAAGGTAGGAAAAGGAAAGAAAGAAACTGAACATAGGAGAAATGGTGCTTTTTTTCTTTTCAGGACATGAAACCGGAAATCGCACAACATAATTCTTTGCCATAATTTCATGATGCCTTACTTAATAGCAGATAGAGAAAAGCCACTTATCCTATACTGGATGAAGACTCACATTATAACATTTGTACATAATGCATCTGCATAAACCTGTACCCCAAAAATCTGACCTGAATTCTCAAGCCTTACCAAAGAAACAGACTGCGTCCATAACCTCCAAGATTTTAAATGAACAATAAAGATAAAACCCTGTAAACCTTAAAGAACATGAGGAAGGAAAGAATGGAAGAAGACCGGATACCACAGCAAATATGAGAAACCAAGAGCCAGGGATCCAGACCCCCAGAGTTCGCTGAGAGGACAACATTAGATAATCCCTGAAGGACCGAGGACCAGATTGGAACCAGGCCAGGAGGAAGACCACCGACAGGACAGTATGGCGTTCTCTATGGCAAACCTCTACATCCCAGGGTAGAAGAGACTAAGTTAGTAAGTAACCCTGTTAACCTTACAACAGGAGCACACATTTTCTGACATGAAAACGTGAGCAGAAAGAAATTCTGGGTTGTTTGTTGTTGCTTATTAACTAGAGCTGCTGAGCTTGTCGCTCTTTCGCAACCAATACCTAGTTGAAGAATTTGCAGTGTTCTGTAGCTGTTGAGTGGGGCTGTATAGATTGTTTGTGATTGTTGGGGAGCTTGGCAATAGCTTTCTTCTTTCTTTAGAGAGTCCTGGGCAAGTGAGCAGCACATGCTGAACTGTTTCAAATGGAAAATTCAGGGTGAAAATCTATAGATTCTTCAGTCATCAGTTACTGCCTAGGACAGACAAATTCCTAATATCATCATCATTATGTTTCAGCTCCGTGAGGAGTACAGGTCTTCAACAAAAACAAGCCAAGCCTTCCTGTCTTGTGTCATCAGCTCAAAATCTGCCCATCTCTTTCATATCTGTAAAAAGGTGAGTCACCAACTCAGACTAATGAGAAGATGCTGGAGATGGACAGAAGGCACACTGAGAAAACCTGTTGATAACATTACCAGACAATCCCTGTTCTGGAATCCCCAGGGTAAGAGAGGTAGAGGAAGACCAAAGAACACATGGAGAAGAGAACTGGAGACAGACATGAAAGGGATGAAGAAGACTTGGAAAGACCTTGAGCTGATGTCACGTGACAGGAAGACTTGGCATAGGTTTGTTGACGACCTATGCTCCTTCAGGAGTTGAAAGGCGAAGGAAGAACTCCTTTAGACTTTTCCTGAGTTGTGTCATACACCACCGAATCAGCTGAGCTTCTTTTGTTTTGGATGAATAGGTCGTTTCATTTTCTTTAGTTGATTTGTCCATATTGTTGTTGGAGTTTTCGTGGCTTAAAGTGTTTACAGGATGTTTCCCATCCCCATGCCCCACCCTTCATAGACACCTTTCATGACATGCCTGGCAGGTTACAGTTTTACTATTCTTTGCTCACCCTTTGGGACTAGGTAACACATTTGACTGTATTTAATTGCTAGCCAATGTTTAATCTTTCTTATTATTCAGAGTTCTGATATACTCCAACTGTCCTCAGTACATGCATCGATGCATATCCAGAGTCTTCTTTATATGACCACCAGCTAAGCACAATGCTGCAGAATACAGATGTAGAAGTGAACCTCTGTCTGTGAGGCTATTACACCCTCATTGACTCTAGAAATCATCCACACTCTTCCAGGGATTCCCCAGGTGGTGAATCATGTTGAGAACTCAGCATTC
Organism: Oreohelix idahoensis; assembly: GCA_024509875.1. Taxonomy (NCBI): domain Eukaryota; kingdom Metazoa; phylum Mollusca; class Gastropoda; order Stylommatophora; family Oreohelicidae; genus Oreohelix; species Oreohelix idahoensis. The sequence continues at coordinate 266,314 of JAMPIV010001659.1, forward strand.
CACATTAAGCTTGGAGGAGCCACTTAAGCCCCAGACGCAACTCTGGCTTTTACCTGGTTGGCTGCACGCAGAAAGATCTCACTATGGACCCAATGATAGGCAGAGGGAGCTGAGTTGCGCTCTGCATAGGACGTGACAATTCCTTGGGAGAGCCCAGAACCAGAGCACAGTATTTTAGCTCTGCTTATTTGGAGAGCCCCCTTGGATGGCGGGAACGCACAGTATGTGACATGCTTCTTCCTCCTAGCTTTGGACCACGTGATGATCCTTTAAATGCAAGTCAAGCTGGATAAACTGTAGCCCACAACTTCAACTCTTTAAACACGTTTCAGAATGTCAGAAAAGCCACAGGAAAAGCCTAAATCTACAGTGTAGATAAAACCAAGAAGATTTCAAAGTGGTACTGGCTGCAAAAGAATGAAAAGCTCAGCGGTCCTAGTTGAACAACAACTGTCCTAAGTTTAGTACGGTGAATGTGTATGATGGTCTAGCTTACTTGCCAGGGGTCTCTGATTAGATAAAAAAATTTTTTTTTAAATATTTTAAACATACGCTTTTAGTGCACTAAAAACCCACAAATAATTTTTCAAGGAGTTTATAGCTTGCAGTCAAAAAAATGTAACAACAAATTGACAAAAAGCGTGGGACACTTAAGCGCTTATCATATATTTTATCCATAATTGTCTAATGAAGTATAAAGCAGAAGTTAATTTCATGCAGAATCATCGCCCCACGCTTTTTGTCAATTTGATGTTACATTTTTTTACTGCAAGCTATAAACTCCTTGAAAAATTATTTTTGGGTTTTTAGTGCATTAAAAGAGTGTGTTTAAAATATTGTTTTTATTTTATTCTTTTTAGTGTTGGAAAAACTATGACATACTAAAACATAAACAATATGTTTACTTATTGTAAATCTGGTCTAAAATTTCTTAAGCGATCCATTTCTTTTAGAGCGTCAATATCACATGGCTTTGTGCCTGTTAATTTGGTGCAATCAATTTCTTCAATTTGAAGGCCATCTAGAGATCGAACTCGACTTTCCCTCGATTCATAATTTGGATTGTTTCCCTTGATTTAGCTAGACACTTGTTTGAGTACTGCCCTGTTTTACGCATAGAAAAAAATAAAACACACCACCTACTCCTGAATTTTTAATTAACGATTATGGCCCCTGATTTATTTACATTTCTATATAAAAAACTTTAATTACTCATAATGTCATAATTACAATAATAAATTATTAAATAATTGACTGATTATTGTATTGTCATCGGGAATACACAACTATGCCAAGTTTCAAAGCTATTGCTCACCTGGAAGTGATTGAAAAATCGATTGCAAGATTTAAAAGTGTACAACACATTGCTACCGAAATCACCACTGCAAGAGAACTTGAATGCTTCCTGCTAGGGGATCAGCTTGCAGTGGTGTCTTCATGTTCCATAAGGAGCAAAAATGGTGAAAAGATACTTTTTCTTCTTTGATCCTTAGCCGCCGACCGTCAAAGCAGTCAGTGGCCATCACGCCTAGTGGCGTCTTGTAGGGCAACACAGTTGAAAAAAAAAAAAAAAAAAAACACACACACCCACACAAATAGTAATACGTCTTACAAGCAGAAGGACAAGAAAAACCTACGTTGCGGCCACAAGGCCTTCGTCAGGGACAGACAAACAAGAGACAGGAGGGAAAGAAAATGAGAATTAAGTAGAGAACATGAAACTATAAAAATAAGAGAAAAAAAACTCCCTTAATATTAAGTCCAGTCACATGTGAAGCAAAGCAGGATGGCTGCCACTAAACCGGAAAGAGGAAGTTGACAGTACATAAAGATAAGAAATAATAAAAACAAGGACTGGAAAAGAGTGAGAAAAAAGTAATCAATAAATAATAAATAAAATAAAATAAATAAATAAAATATAAATAAATAAATAATAATAATAAATAAATTTAAAACAAATAAATAAATAAAAATAAAAACTAAATAAAGAAATAAATAAAATAAAAAATAATAAAGGAAAAAAATAATTTAAAAAAAAAAAAAATTTAAATAAAATAAAATAAATAAACAAATTAAAAAAAAAATAAATAAATAAATAAATAAATAAAATTATTAAATTAAAAAAATGGTAATTTAAAAAAAAAAAAAAAAAAAAGAGGGTGATCGCATCAAAGTAGAAAGTCATAATACAACAGGGACTCGATAGAGAAAGGCGTCTCAGACAAAAGAATGTTGGGTATTCAAACCGTGTGGTTTGAGGCAACCCATAAGATGGATGAGGCGTTGTTCCTGGCGAAACTGACTGTTGGCGTCCGAGGAACAGTATCTGATGGCTGTCACCTGGATGTCAGTGGCACCGTGGTGGTCAGGGCCATTGAAGTGGATGGCCACAGGTGTGGAATTAAACTGAGAGATGTCATAGAGGTGTCTGCAGAATCGGTCGCCCAGTCGTGTGCCCGTTTGGCCGATGTACGTAATGGTGCAACGTTTGCATATAATAGCATAAATGACGTTGCGTGACTCACATGTGAAGCCATGGGTGATGGTGAACTTGGCGTTAGGGAACGAGACTGAACGTGTTTCGATTACATACTGACATGTCTTACATCGTGTACGGTTACATGGCTTGGTTCCAAAGTGGCCATCGTTGACGGTTTTCAGACGGCTGTGGACTAGGAGGTCCCTCAAATTTTTGTCCCATCTATATACCAGCAAGGGTGGCTCACTAAATGCTTCCCGCGCCACTGGGTCAGCTTGGAGGAGAGGTAGGTGGCGAAACAGGATCCTTTTGACAGCAGTGCTGTGAGGGTGATAGGTCATTATTAACTTGACTCTATCAGAGGAGGTTTTTTGGCGGGGTTTGAGGGCCTCTACATGTGAGATAGGGAGAACACGTTCTAAGGCAGAGGTAAGAACATCTTCTGGATACTGTCTGTTACGGAAGAAGTCCAACATTTCTTGTGCTCGGCATAGAAAGTTGTCATCATCTTGGCATAACCGACGGAGGTGGAGAAGTTGTGAGAAAGGCAAGGAGTCCCGACAAGCCGGAGGATGAGAGGAAGTATAAAGGAGGTAACTGTGTGCATCGGTGGGTTTGTAGTACACCGAAGTGGTGAGGTGGGGCAGAGTGATAGTGACAACAATGTCAAGGAAATTAACAGAGACAGTGGAGATGTGAGAGGTGAATTGGATCGCAGGGTGGAAGTTGTTAATGAAATTAATGAACCTAGATAGGTCAACCTCTGGCATATCTGGCATATCAATGTATCTATGTGGAAAAGTCCAGGATATGCCATGATATCAGGTAGCCCATGCAGGCATAACTATGATGGCATCCAATGGAAAAGGTCCAGGATACTGAGTCGCAGGACCAGTTCTCAAGGTGCATGGAGCAGCATAACTGGTAGCGATAGAGGCAACTCCACTTATTTGGTCAAAGAACTGTCCATTGAACTCAAAGGAATTGAGTCGAAGGACCAGTTCTGCAAGGTGCAGGAGAGTCTCTGTAGCGATAGAGGGGTGCTTGCACTGGTCCAGGAAAAACCGGAGAGCTCGGAGACCATCAGAGTGAGGAATGGAAGTGTAAAGTGAGCAAACATCTAACAGAAATAAACGGTAGGGCAACAACAAATTGATTCCACTTTGCTCGGTCGGCGGCCATCCTTCGTACAGTGCCCCAACTCTGGTTCATTCTTTGCATCTCAGCCTCCACAGTCCTCCGCCAGGTTGTTTTTGGTCGGCCTCTCTTTCGTTTTCCTTCAGGGGCCCAAAGCATAGCTGTTCTTGTGATGGCATCGGGGTCTCTTCTGAGGACATGGCCAACCCAGCTCCAGCTATGATGGTGTGCATGTCCTCTTGCTTGCTCCGAGTAAGCAGATCGTGGTTGGTGATGGTATTCTGCCTAAAAATTCGGTGAATTTTTCTTAGGCATGTTGTGTGAAAAGAGGACAATTTCGACATTTCCTTCTCTGTAACTCTCCAGCATTCTGCACCATAGAGAAGCACAGAAAGCACACAGCTCTGATATAATCTTAATTTTGTGCTTGTGCTGTATTGAGAGGACTTCCAGATGTTGTTTAGGCTAAAAAAAGGCTGTTCTTGCCTTATTCATTCTGATGTTGATGTCTTTGCCTGCCCCGCCATCTGGTGTTACTATGCATCCTAGGTATGTGAAGGTGTCTGTCTGTACCAGTTGCTGATTCCTTACTGATATGGGCTCAGGGTTGCTCACATTGAGCGTCATGACCTCTGACTTCTTTAAATTGATGTTCAAGCCCACCTGCTGGCTAAACTTATTAAGTCTATCCGTTTTTTCCTGGATGTGTTGATGTGAATGTGCTAGTAGTGCAATGTCATCTGCATATTCCAGATCTTCCAATGTAGAAAATGTAGTCCATCTTATTCCTCTTGGACTGCCCTCTGTTGTCTGGCACATCACCCAGTCTATGACTGTTAAAAATAGAGTGGTTGATAAGGGGCATCCCTGTTGTACTCCTGTCTTCACCTCAAAGGTTAGGTTGCTCTGCCCAACACTACACGTAAAGTTGGCATAGAGGCTTTTTATGATTGACACTATGCAGCTTGGAATTCCATAAGCCCTCAGTATTTTCCATAAACTGTCCTTATGTATGTTGTCAAAAGCCTTTTCAATGAAAAGATACAGGATGAATGAAATGAAAGTTAGTGCAATGTCTCAAGTGGATGAAGGATGTGGACGATTTCAACACTGTCACAAATGGAAGAACAAAGTGGAAATCAGATTAGACCAGCTAAAATCTTGACTGCAGAGAATCTCCAACATCTTCTGTCTCTTGTCTACATGGTACACTCTGATAAACTCTTTCCTGTCTCTTGTCTTGATGTTACCTTCTTACTTATAGCTCTGTCTTTCTCTTGCCTGTTTACTTTAAACTTTTCGTTTCATTATGGTTATTTTTTTTTTTTAAATTTCACCTAAATATTTTACCTGTCCGACCTTTCATCTCATTCATTAATAAAGCTAAAATGCCCTATCTAAATTGAAATTTTGTAATTAATTATTTTCTGGATGAAATTCCTCCTTATTTCCATGGTCTCTCTTAATCAACAAACAAATTTCACATTTATTTCTCATAATTATACAACAGATGCAAATGCTGGGATATGTTAACTCTACCTGTCTGACTTGCTGCATAAAATTTTTGAAATCATCACCATCTCGAATGTAAAATCCCACAGTGCAGCTGGGGTCAATTTTATTTACAGACAGCTTTCTTGGTGTCATACAGTGATAAGTCTGAAAGGCAAAAATAACAGAAAAAGTATTAATCTCATAATCTATTTGACACAGAAAGAATGATAAACAAGATCTGGGCAGAATCAATAGGGAAAAAACATTGCACAATCTATTTTGCACATGAAGGATGAACAAAAAAAAGATCTGGATAGAATCAACAAGTTAAAACAAATTTCACTATCCATTTTTTATTTGAAGAAATGACAAACAAATTTGGATTGAATCAAGAGAAATAACAAATATTTCACAGTCCATTTTGCACATGAAGGATCATAATTAAAAAAAATTATGATAGAATCAATAGGAAAAGCATTTCACAATCAATTTTACACATAAAGGATGATGGAAAGTATTCAAAGAAATCGCTGGATAGAGAATCTTAACTTCATGTACTGTCTCTATCATGCTCTATTGACTCAAATAACTTTTCATGTATACAGATTTAATTTCCAGCACAGCTCTGGACACATGCATATAATGATGGTTCAGCATAAAAATGCAACTGAGAATGAGGGGGATGGCATTCTCAGTAAATTAAAGAACAGAATCCACTCTATGGCAATCACCACTGGCAAATACTGCAATAACTTCAATGCTGAAGAAGAAGCCCTGAAACAAGCAGTAGAAACTCTTATTGAGTACAAAGCACATACAGAAAAAGAGATAGTAATTCTTAGATGACCTCTTGGTAACAACAGTGCTGAAGAGCTACCATGCTAAGGATTGAAACATCTGATAAACTCACTTGAAAGCCTGGCCAAATACTTCAACAAGTGCACAATCCAGAAGATACTAGCCCATTGCAACATTCCAGGCAACGAAGAGGCAGACAAACTTGCTAAGGAAGACGGGGTGCTACAACAAAATGCTATTGGGACACCTTATGAAATGGCAAAAACAACAATGAAAGCCACATTCAAGTCCAAATAGGAAAGACAGCACCAAAGCCATTTAAAAAATGATGCATATCATCAGCAACATCTAGGCGATATCACTTTCCTGCTATGCACTGGACAGAACAAACTGAGGTACCATTGATACCAAAAGTACAGGATTGGTACAACAAATCTCTGCACCTGTGACATCAACTCCATGACAACCATACATCTGCTGCAGTTTTGCCCAATATACAGCAGTGAACAGAGTAGCATATGGCTACAACCTACTTCGTTCCACGAAAAACTGTTTGGAGTTGTCAGGGACCTTGAGCTGACTACTGCCTTTATTAGAGTCATTAATGTGGAAGTCTGAGGGTGAAGAATTAACTCATGTGGATGCTAATAAAATGTTGAGTGTGAAAGTGTAAAATATTAAGTGTGTGACAGTGTAAAAAGTCAAGACTAAAAGAGCATAAAATGTTCATCCTAAGTCCCTACAACAACTCACACAGAGATCTAACCCTATGCATGAAAAAATATAAACTGACTGAACATGTGGAACATCCTTATTTAAGATACTAATATATAAATAAAAAATAATATGGTATGAAATCAGTTTTACAAGTAAACGGTACACATGAAACAAGGGACGTTTCGGGTTTTACCCTTCGTCAGCCACAGTTACGAACAGGTGACAAGGACAAGAACTACATATAGGTGCTACAAAAATCAACGATGATGAGGAAATCGCCAAATGAGCAATACAAGCAGATGAAGTGACGGTGATGAGCGAAACGATAACAGTAATGACGCAAGAAATATGTAAAACCAGAAAGACATGTTGAAACAGGAAAGTAAATAATCGACGAAGCGAAGAAACAAATGAACAACACTATTAAAACAAGTAAAAAATCACTTAGCTGGATCCCAGAAAGAAACATTCAAGATGGCTGAAAAAATGAGGCGTCATGCAGAAGTGACGTATGAGCTAGTGACGGCTGAGAAAAGATAATTGAGGAAATGAAACGAACCAACGCAAAAACAAGGATAGAAAGGAAAATAACGACAGAAGAAATTTAAGATACTTCATGGAAGTTCTTCTTTACTGTCCTAAGACAACAAGTATCCTGCTGTGAGAATAATTCTTCTTCATTCCTCCTGGTTCTTGATCTCTGATTCTCCCCTCCTATTATCTTATGCCAGTCTTGTTCACACAGTAACACAATACACTTATTTAGTATGTGTGTTCTCCCTGTCTCTGTGTAATTTTTGCATTCTTTCCTTAAACCTGATTATCTAACTTAGTGCTGCCTCAGTGCACAATCTGTTGAAACTACTGGGCCTGAAGGGACATTTAAGAACAAGAGCACCTAAAATGCTGAGTGATACTGTGGAAGAGGCACTGGAGCGACTGTGGAACAACCACAAAAGAGTTCAAGACAGTAATTTCTATACAACAAAATTGTTACTTTTACAGCTGTTTCAGGCTGGCAGAATGGATAAAACTGGAAGTGAATTTGGAACTTGTAACCAAGGAGGAATGGGTTCAATTCCCAGCACAAAGAGGAAACAAAAACGGGAGGCTGAAACTTGGAAGTCATGATCCAAGTAGGCCTACTTTCTCTGAAACACTTGTTTGATGGGGGTTTATTTCTGATCAGGTTGCTTTCTGTCGTAACATTCTCGATAGACTGTCCTATCATCATTCTGTTTAAGTATAGTTAGCTACTGTGGTTATCTGTGTAATTATCTGTTTTTATGTGTACACTTAGATGATATCTGGCAGGCAGGAGGCACAATATGACAGAAATGAAGAATGGAGAATACTTACAGAGATGGGAGAAGCAGCCAAGAGATGAGCTGAAGCATGTCACCGTGCCCAGGAAGTAAGTACCTTACGCAGCCAGTGGCACTGACTTACTGATAGTTGTATGTTTGATCTTGATCTTCCATGATTGTTATACCCTTATTAGGTTTATACACATTCTTCTAAACCAATATCTAACACACGGTATGTAGAGCTTGATGATATTTGCTTTCTTTCAACATACTTTCAACATACTACGTCTCTTGATTACGACTGATATGGTAAATGTGAGTATGTCGTTATATTACTTGTATAATTTTGCAGTCATTTAAACTAATACTTAAATTATACGTGAGAATAAATGGATACAGTATAAAAGATGACAGGAAATGCAGAATGTTAGATGAGACTGTAAGACTCAATTTTCAACCCTTTGAAAATAAAGTTTGTGTGTTCGGTCATTCCTCGTCTTCAAAATAATTTTTCATTTCACATACATCTTATTCTTTGTACACTCTCAGACGTCTACTTAATTATTTTAAAAGAAAGCAGTGGTCAATTTGAGGCTATTTGTATCTCATAGAGTTTTTCCACGAATGGTACTGGTGACAGCCATATGTGCTTTCTTTGTTGCTCATATGTTTGGCATTTTTGAAGCAGATGTTCAGCATTCATTTTATCTATGCCACAGTTACACTCATTGGTAGTTATTATCTTTAACTTGTTGAATAGATGGTATCCCAATCTGTTGTGGCCTGTGTATCACTTGTTCTCTTCTGCTGAGCTGGTAATATGCATCGTTTTGTGTGTGGCCTACATGCTCTGCATCCCATTTGTTTTTGTATCTGATTCTGATCAAACTCTTTGTCTTTTCGAAAGTTATGCTTATATCAGGCTGAGGTAGCTTTTCACCTTCCTTTGCCAATCTAACAGCCTCTTCCTTTCACATACATCATGACAGGTTAATTTTAATAACATTTACAGTTTTTTAGTGCTATCTCTCCTACCTCTATTCTGAAATCCGAGACGCTTGTATCCACTGCTTCTCTGCAAAGATGAGGATCTAGGTAGATCAATTTATCATCTGTAAAATTTGGCACAAATAAAAGTTTTTGGGCAGTTATATTGCCTGACGAGAAAAAAAGCCAATTCTAATATTCAAAACTGACGTGTGCGAATAAAAGCACTTATTTAACAATTATTGGTCATATTAAAGAGTATTTTTTCCCTAGTATATAAACAAGGTCCATGAGGTTGGCAACTTCATCATGTAAAACAAAATGCTACAGCAACCACCACTATAAGAGAACGGGAGCTTTGACGCAAGCTGTAGAGGTGGCTCCACGCTCTAAAAGGAGCGAAAAAGGAACGAATGAATATGGACAAGCATGAAGAAAATATTTTATTCCCACATTTTCATGTGACGCATCTCTCATAGGTAAACATGCTAAACATGTACCACAAGAAAAGCTTGCAATATCGCTTAGTTGACTCAATAACTATCACACCCATTTGGTTTATAAACAACTTCCATGTTCTAAATTTTAAATGATAAAACACAACCAATTATCTCCCTTACATTCTTAACAAAATTATTTGTCCCGCAGAGTACTTCTTTTGTGATATTTACCTACTGTGCACAATACTGTAACTGCAGTACTCCTAATAACTGTATAGCTCTTTCTTGTCTAATTCGCCAAAGAAGGAAGCTCTCCACAGATAGTTAACTAGCTTACAATTCCTGCAGACTCACCTTGCCAGCCAATAAAATACAAGGAATGCTTTGGTTTCCCGCCTATGATGCCCATGCAGTTCTTTTGGGACAAAAGATCCCGGACACAAGGAATGTAAATTTCATTCATCAGTTCACCTCCCAGGCGGATTGGTATGAGGATTATCAGAGATCTCTGCCATTTTTCACTTTGAACCTGCAAAAGGAAGAAAAATTCTACCATGAGACAAAACTGATGGTGCCAGACTTAATTATATCTCAGAAAATTCTCCCCTTAAGTATAGCTCAAGCACATCTGGCTCCATCCTGTTTTAATATACTGAGATGAATTGTCTTCTTCTTCTTCTTCTTCCGTCCTTAGCCAAAGACCGACCAAGCAGTCAGAGGCCATCACGCCTTGTGGCGTCTTAAGGGCAACAGCAGATTGATTTTCTCTGTTGTAGTTTCCCATCACGCCTAGCGGCGTCTTTAGGGCAACAACAAATAGATCCATCTGCCGTTGTTTCCGTAATCGGTGTGACAAGCCAACGGGTGATCAGCCCATTGGGCGAGATGAATTGTACTGGTTTTTTTTAAAAAAAAAAAAAAAAAAAAAAAAAAATAAAAAAAAAAAAACCAGAGATGAATTGTACTGGTTTTTTTTTCCATTTCTTTGTAATTAATAATTGTCTGAAATGTTCTTTCTAGCAGTGTGAGATCTTGCTCACATCATACATTGGCTTTCCACATTTGTTGTGTAAACTTCTTGGATGGAAAATGTCACCTTTTGTCCTCATTACTGTGATTATGTTATTAAACATTCACAGGGATTCTTTACATGTTTAACTGATGTTTTCTGTATATTTAATCCCAGAGTGGTCCAACACTTTACAATTAATTACTTACTTACTTAGTCGTTCCCCTTCTACCATGAGGTGTAGAGGTTTGGAAGAGAGAACGCCAGACTATCCTAACGGCTATCTTCCTCCTGGCCTGGTTCCATTCTAGTCCTCGGTCCTTCAAAGCCTACAATTAATTGCTGCTGTTAAATACCATGAAAAAAAAATGTCACTCGTGGTAGTCCAATTTTATAGTGAATTTCATTTTCTCCTGCATGCCATCATTTCTCTAGGTATCCTTGTGTCATGTCTTCATTTGTCTTGTCCCATATTTTTTGCAATACTGGCTGGTCTATTTCAGACATCAAAAATCGACTTGTGCTCTTCCAAGAAAGTCATTAACAAAATTAATTTGGGTTAAATTTAGAGACAAGAAACAAACAAGATGTAACTGAGAGAGCTACAAGCAGGACATCATTACCCTTCAGGCTTCCTATGGAGCATATGCCTTCAACCAATCCATTTATGCCAAGTCCTCCTGTCCTGTGCCATCTGCTCAAGGTATTTATGTCTCCAGCTCTCTTCTCCATGTGTTTTTTAATTATATCTCTATACCTCTTCAGGGAGCATCATTTTCCTTTGTGCTCCTTATGAAGCAAGGATCCACCATTGCAGCTGGTCCCCTTGCAGGAAACCTGCATCAGGCAATCACATGTTCTTCCAGTGGTGGTTCCTGTGGCTATGTGTCTTACATGAGGCTGCCAGTCCTACACACAACCTCATATTAGTCACCTTGTACGGCATACCTAAGGGTGCAGTAGTCCCATTCTGTCTTCACCTCTTCAAAGACCCAGCGGGAACTACACAGGGCTATATGGAGCACGGCTATACATAAATAAAGACAAATCAACACTGGCAGTGTGAAGAGATTAGCACCTACCACTCCACATGAAGAAGCGGCCCCAGCATCAGATCCTGATGAGCTGCTCGCACTTTCTGACCTCTGTCTCTCTGTACACAATTTTATAACATCATCTATGTACACTGGAAAAAATATAAAAGACTAATTAACACAGCTGCCATGTAGCCCTTTCTTATTGTACAGAGAAAAAGAAAAATTAAAAAAAAAAGAAACCAAAATTAGAAGCTGAAAATCCATATTCTTTAGAAATATTATGTGAAGATGAGTGATGGTAAACATAAGACACAGGGAAAATTATCTAAAAACTATGAATGACAAAGTCAGAGAAAAAGATATGTACATGTACCAAAAATGAGAGTAAAAAATGTGGACTACAGGAAAATAAAACACATAATCATCTATATCGTCTACACAACACAAAATGATGATGATGAGAATGCTGAAAACATAAATTAACATTGACAAACCATGAAAAACAGGATAATGTTGTTTTTTTAACTAGGGCTATTGAGCTTGTCCCTCTTTCGCAGCCAAAGCTACGCTGAAGAATCCTTGGAATTAGTTACATTGTAGATCTAGGCTATTCTGCCATTCTGAAACTTGAGTTGGAGTCATGAGATTTTGTTTATTTTCTGAGTATTCTATCATGGCTTGGCAAGCATTTAAACGATCATCACATCTGGTTTTATGCTAGAAGAGCTATATTGGAAGGGATGGGGGGGGGGGGGGGGGGGGGGGAGAGGAGGAGATACAGTGCATTCTCCACCATCCATGGAGGCTCTCTAAATATGCGGGAATAAAATAATGTGCTCTGGTTCTGGGCTCTCCCAAGGAATCTTCACAACCTGCACAGAGCAACCTTCAAGCCCCTTAGGCTGTCATTTATCCATTGTGACATAATCCTGTATGCAGCCTGCCAGGTAAAAGCCAGAGTAAAGTATGGGGCTCGAGTGATTCCCCCAAGCTTCGTGTGCAGTGTTTAACATGTTTCACTGTAGCGAGAGTTGTGACGTTGGTTCACGCTGGTGAGGTTACTCAATCACTGAGCGTTGGCTAGGCGACTCGAAGGTTGCCTGTTTCCAGGATGCACCACAGGTGCTGTGGGGGTCTTGGTTACTGGTCTAACCCTGGAATTCCCGCAAGTGCAGTGTGAATTCCTCTGTATACCAAATACAGGGTATGAAACACAATTACTGATGAAAATATCTACAATATGATTTTTCAAGAAAACTGTTTTAATAAAATAACATGTATGATTACTTTACTACCTTCTATTTTACAAAAGATACTGAAAATATTTTTAGATCTGATTAGTCAGAGTCATTTATTTCAGTTATAATAAAAACAATACAAACTCTTACCCGTACAATCTTGAGCAACATAAATACACAGCTGACTCAGGATCGGAACGGTATGCCTGGCTTTTATAAAAGCATCTCTGAAAACATTAAGTGAGTTAGTTGGACCTACTGTATTATGACAGTGATGCTTCTCATATACTTGTATCTACATTAAAAATAAAGCAACAGAAGTGATCTAATTAATATATTTTTCTTCACAAGCAAACATACAAATAAAATAGTTTATTCCATAATGCATCTGAATTGCAGCGGGTGCTGTTAATAATGACGTTTTTCCCATGAGGCTGCTATGGAAGCTAAGAAGGCTGACTCAGAATATCATGAAATATACTGGCTCTATTGAAACTATAATGGACTTTAAAAAATAAATTTTCAAGAGCATTGATTATATAACAGGCCACACAAAAAGCCCAAGATTGCACTGGAACTTCCCAGAAAGTTTCAAAGCAAAAAATGAAGGATAAGTAAAGTAATAACAAACAAAAAACAAAATAACAAAAGCAAATCAAAACAAAAGTGACTCAATTAAAAATAAAATATGAAACCTTCTTGTTTGTGATATCACACCAGTAAACCATCAAGCTGGCAACGTAATATTTCTTTAAAAAAAATCAAAAGGCTCTGTAATAAAACTGTAAAGAATGTTAAACTGCTTATTATGTCATGTGGTAGACATGACACTTATACACAGCACAAATTACTTTTCTGGCTATCATTTTTGTGTGGCATAATTTCAAAGGTTGTGTTCCTGACAGGTAAAGAAAGAGGACTGGAAAAACTTTTGAAAGAAATTCAACAAAATAAAAATGTTACATATCACTAAATTACATTATCCTGCACTGCATCATTCAAGTGTCAGTTTTTATTCACAAAATTTAAAGCTGTGTTTGCACATGTAAAGAATGTGGTAATAAGATTTTTTTATCTAATGTGACACAATTCCCTGCTACACCATCTTAATTAGGTATGCTCAAAGATTTGAAAATAACTATTGCCACTCAGGAGACCAATCTTAACCTCAAAGACTGCTTCATCATCCCTGGATATACAATCTTAGAGAACAACAAGACTGACAATCAGAAAGGAGCAGAAGTGGCATTCCTAGTTCATGAAAAATACTAATTAGCTGGCCATGAATCAACCAGAACAGAACGTTTGAAGGAATGAATATAACTATGACAAGTGAATTAGAAGATATAAAAATAATAAATATCTACTGCTCAAAGGGAAATATAATCATGGATGACAGAAAAAAATTATCAATAAAACTATTTATAAATGCACATCATATGGCTACTGGAGGTAATATAACAGATAAATCTAGGAAATGACTGTTAGGCTTCACAGAAAACAATGAACTAATCATACAGAATGATGAATCAGGAACCAGGTTAAACCACGTGCAAATCAGCAAAACACAGCAACTAACATAAGCATAGTAACACTCAATCATGCAAATCCGAAATGATGGTGATGCTGCATGATAATAAGTCAGATAATCTTCCCACTGAAATAACGATAAAAGATAACTACGGGTTAAAAACTGGGACAGAAAAGCCAATACTTCACTATGATAAAGCCAGCTGGATAGCTTTTTAAATGTAGTCCGTTCGGAAATTCGTGCTCACAGAAAGTGTCAATTTTCTCCAAAACTGTTTGTTGTATGGACATGAATTTTTGCATGCAGTCTTAGATTTTCCATGCAGTTATTAATATATTTTTTGCCCTTACAAAACTCATGTCATGTTCGAATTTTCTTCTTTACGTTATATAAAAAATTCTTACCCTTGTCTGGGTTAATTTTTATTAGTTTTACAGGAAAGTTACAAGATCCGTTCAAAAATATTTTTTTTGGTTTGAATTAGTGTAGTGACTACATGTCCGCACGAGTGTGCACCTATTGTACACAGTCGCGAGTAACTAATTCAAACCAAAAAAAAAATTTTTGAACGGATCTTGTTACTTTCCTGTAAAACTACTAAAAATTAACCCAGACAACAGTAAGAGTTTTTTATATAACGTAAAGAAGAAAATTCGAACATGACATGAGTTTTGTAAGGGCAAAAAATATATTAATAACTGTATGGAAAATCTAAGACTGCATGCAAAAATTCATGTCCATACAACAAACAGTTTTGGAGAAAATTGACGCTTTCTGTGGGCACGAATTTCCGAACGGACTAAAGAAATGGAAACAAATAACACAATGTAAGTAGAAGTAAAAAATATAGATATATTTCCACACCATTTCAAGAGAGAAATGTCTAACAGGAGTTAGACATATACAAAACTCCAACATACCACAAAACATAATTCCACAAAAGAAATTTAAAAAAAAAAAAACCAACAGAGTCACACTGGAACAAAAACCCACCATAGTTGATACAAAAGAAAAATGCTCAGAAAAGCATAAACAAAGACAACAAACCCTTCAAAAGTTTATAAGTAACGGAACAAAAGAAAATGTAGAAGAACATAGTATAATTATAAATGAAATAAATAAAACAATATTCAAGGAAAAGTATTGAAAACTATGCTGCTATAACACTGTCACAGAGAGTTTATTGATCATAAATGGCCTATATCCTCTTCTTTTTCTTCCACCCGTATCCTCTATTTTGTTATCACTCTTTACCCTTTTCCTGTATTTTTCGCATCCATTCGTTTGCGAAAAATATTTTCTTCCCCATTCTCAATTTTACCGTTTCTTTCTCATACTGGTAAACGCATTTATGACATAACGTGTCAGAGAGAGAGCGTTAAAATGCATTCTATTGCATTAGGTGTCAGTGGACGAAACTGTGAATATATTCGTCTGGTCAGACATAGGAGCAGACATATGTCTACAGCATTCCCTGCACCAGACGAAATACACTGTGAATATTCGCTTTCGCCAGACCCATAGGCGACATTTTGTCTGTATTTTCACCTGCCACAACGAGTTGCATCGGCTGAGCGCTCAGGTGAGGCGCGATAACCGACATCTCCTCAGGGCAGTTTGAGACATTTGTCTGGAAATCCCAGCTGACAAGGCACTCACTGTTGGCCCTGGTCAGCGTGAGGTGTGAAAACGCACGAGTGTCAGTTCATGGTAGTCTTCTAGTTGATGTAAGGTGTTTAAGACGGAAAAGGGGAGATTATTTCGTTTGGCGAAATAAGTTGGGACCCCTTTGTCTGGTAATAGATATAACCAGAATGTTAAACTTTATTTTCATTCTGACTCCTAAATGTTGCAGTAGACAGATCACTGTGCTAGATCAAATATCTGTGTTTTGGTGAAGTCTGAGTTTCTTGGGAAAATTTTGCCGAGTTCTAGACTACCATTTGATTGCAGTATTCTAGTTCATGGTTTAGTCTGTAGTTCTGTGTGGAGGTAAATATTATATTTAATATATCTAGTAATTTGTGAGTGATTAAGTGCTAAATCGCCTATTTCATTTTCACTAGTTCTTTTGTGCAGAGTGAATAATATATAGAGCCTGTTATATTCTCTAGCTGACGTGTTTCAGTGGAAAGCAGAATAAATTATAATTTCTAGCTTAAACAACAATGTAGCTATAATGAATTTAATTTAACTGCTTAATAATCAGACAAGAATAGTTTTTCTAAACTAACTTATAAATGCTAGATGCCTCATGAGTGTTGACGGAATACGTAGGTATTCCTAATTCATGATGATTGATTTTTATATAACTTATTTCACGGGAAAGTTTAAATGATAAGTCAACTGTGCGCTGCAGCTTAAATGTAAGTTATTGAGTACATAATATGTAAACTATTTCATATGTGTTTTTCTTTATTCAGTGAATACTGGGGTAACCCAAATTTTGCCTGCGTTTTGTACAGAGACATACCTGTGAGAAACATAAACATTTTATATCTTTAACCACGTGGGTTTTCAAGTAACACCTGTCTGACAGGGTGTGTGCCTTCAGAGATAGACAGAATACCAATCCCACTCACGGTTTTTTTAAAGAATAAATGCTTATACTGGGCCTTTGAGCCAGTGCATATTTCTACACTAACTCTAATGTACACCACGCTGCCTTGTGGCGAGAAAAATTACAGAGAAATAACATTAACCTTTCCGACATTATTTGACCAAGGGTGTGGTGAACCAAGATTATCTGTTGAGAGAAGTTGTCATCTTCCTAATTAAGGGAAACCTCGTGTTCTGACATTGTGTGCTCGCTTAAGCCTAATTCTTACCTTGTGAGTCAAGTGACACTAACTTTAGTCTGAAATAACTATCGCATGAAGCAGACGCTCCCCGGATCCAGTTTGATGCAACCAACAAACAAATCTGCAGAGCTGGGATCCGCTTCATTAAACGACAGTAACAGATAAAAAGTGTGTGAGTGTCCCAAAGTTTGCGCAAGACGGCGAACAACAGCACGATTGTAAGTATATCAGGGCCCTGATGAAAGAACCGAGTGAAAGTAGACTGAAGGATGTTCTTTGTTGAGTCACCCACGTTGTAACTTCCCTTATGCTAGTTATTGCTAACAATATTTTCCCTCAGAATAAAGCAAAGTATCAAGTCTGTCCATACCTTTAAAAGGGGAAACCATAGACTCAATCATATGTATCTGTAACTCTTTGGGGTTATCACTTTCTTCTAACGGAACTGTGAGCTATATATATATCGAGGGGAAGGACCATACAAATGGGTCTATCACTATTGTAGCATTCCTTGATTTTTATTACTATGTGTATATGTTTTCGATGTATTTTATATGTTGTGATGTAAGTTTACTATGATAATTAAACTATACCTACATTTATTTCAGTGTGGTGGTCAGTTCGTTCCCATAATATCTATATAATCATTGTTATAGTTTTCCCACGTCTGTGTGTCTAACTGTCGTCACTTGTATGTGCGGGCACGTGAGTGGAGAGAAATATACTAATATATATGTTTTTTTTTATAGACTGTCTGACTCCTCTGGATCTGTTGTAGAAGATAGGCGGAGAGAGAGAGAGAGATTATCGATTTCCGGGACAGCCTCTATAAATTCATACCATCTCACTCGTGGAACTCTATTTCTATTATCACATCTCACTGTGGCTATCACTCATACTAATCTATTCAGAAGGGACCAACCCAAGTCTTAATTTCCCTATCAAAAATCTACGACAGAATGGGGTCTCATCTATCGGGATTTTGAACTTAAGATTCTGTATTCTGATATAGAGTAAGAGTGTGATGTCTTGTGAGTTTGGTATCTTTTAAAAAAATTATCCCCTAGACGTAACGATCTGTTTATGGGCGTGCTGACCACACAATTAACAAGTGTTTTTCCACAGCATTTTGAGTATATACATTTGAGTTACAGGTTGATTTTGTCAGAATATATGTTAATTAATGATTTTGTAATACTAAACGCTGGTAAAGTTTGTGAGTGTATAACATTCACAGGGTTCTGAAGAAGTAGGTGTTTGAGCTATGCTAAGGAGTGCGTTCAGACAATTACGTCCTGTAAATTGCCTCCTTTACCCTAACTGTCTTCAGGGGGTGAACTTGATAGTGGAAAAAATTAAGGGATTTTTTTTTCTCCTTAAATTTTTGCAATAATTATTTTGTTTCCACTGTAGCAACTTATTTTTTAGTCAGTAAATCTAAACTACCATTTATTTGGCGTAGTCGTCTGCATTAGGTGCTTTATTGCCGATTAATAGCAGCGATAGTTAGACACTATATTTTTGGAGGAGGTATCCCAGGTTATAAGTATATCATCTTTTGTTTGGTATTTTCTCGTAAGTGGTAGGAACCAGTGTATTCTTTTATTATCTCTTTCTCGTCTAAAGTCTCAGCCACTGATTTACTATGGCAGAAAGGGCGAAGCTTAGGCAACTCCTCAGGGATGAGGCAAGAGAAGAAGGTTTGGAAGGAGAAGAAGCGAAAGCTTTTGTCAGAGACGAACTTGAGAGATATGACGCGGAGAGGAAAGCAGCTGAAGCTAAAGAGGAAAAAGAAGCAGCCGAAGCTTTACAGCAGAAGAAGATGGATGAGGAAATGGAAATTCGCAGGATGCAGCATGAGGAAAGAGAGAAGGAGAGACAACATGAGAAGGAGAGGGAGGAGAGACAGCATGAGGAAAGAGAAAATGAGCAACAACGACAGCATGAGCTGGCGCTTAAGACTCTAGAGTTCCAAAGCCGTGGTGCTGCCTCTACCTCCAGCAATGGAGAGTCTTCTCCTCATTCCTCTTTAACTGATCCTTCTAACACACAATCTACTCATCTCACTGCTATGTCTTTTGCGCTAGAATCTTTCCTGTGTCCAAATGAGAAGATTGACACGTATCTAGAAAAATTTGAGAAAATTGCAACTCTGTACGGTTTAGAGAGGTCGCATTGGAATATGAAGCTTTCTCAGGTGCTGAAAAGCAGTGCGTATGATGTTTACGCCAAACTGGAAAGCAGCCAACAAGACAACTATGATGTGTTGAAGAAAGCATTACTGGAGCGCTTTGAAATGAATGCTCGCAAATTTTTGCAACTGTTTCGCAACAGCAGGAAGGAGAGCTCTGAAACTTTTCAGCAGTTCTCGTCTCGTTTGAAGGGATACTTGACGAAGTGCCTTGAGCTTTCACAGCTCCCCTCTACCTATGAAGGTCTTGAGGAATTTGTTTTAACCGAACAAATAAAGAACACTTTGTCTGCTGATACCCAGAGATTTCTAGCTGAGCAGGGTGCAGAAAAGCTTGAAGACATCTTAGAAAAGTCTGAGCGATATCACAATGCGCTGGCTGAACTACCGGCCACAAAACGGAAACCGACAGAAGAGCATTTTCGAAAGAATAATCTAGACCAATCTTCTCATGCTTCTAATCAGAATAACCACAGAGAAACTGGACATCAAAACCCCCCTCCTGGAAAATCCAAGTTCTACAAAAACAAGTACCCCAACCACAGTAAGCAGTCTGATCAACCCGACCGTCCTACATGGCAGTGCGGCCAGAAAGGACAAGGTGACAAAGGGAAAACCCCTGCGCACGGGACTAAGGATCAGAGCAAGCACACTGAGCCGAAGCGCATCGGATGCTTACAAACAACAGACTCGCAGGAAAGAATTATTGTCAGTGATTCTCAACCTGAGGGAGAGAGGCCCTCTACGCGAGGTACGGTTGTTTTAAACAGAACTTCAACTTATTGTTTGTTTGACACGGGGCTTTCTTTTGATTGCATTGTTGCCAGGCACCTGGTCAAACCCGGTCAAGAGACAGAAGAAACCGTTAAACTTTGTAGAGTTCTTAAGAGTGATGCACCTACAACGCTCCTCATCGCATTGGTGGAGATCCAATCTGATTTTGTCAGAGGTGTGATCAAAGCGGCTGTTATGGATGACCCGATCTACCCAGTCATACTTGGCTGTAGATATGTGTTTATTGGGAAACCGGAAGAGCCAATTGTGGCAACAGTAACCACAAGAGGGCAAACCAAGAAGGAACGGGAGCCTGCGCCAAATTTGTTACCTATGGAACTTAAAGAGGCGCAACAAAAGGACCCTACTTTGGAGCCCTGCTTTAGGAAACTGCCCATGGCAAAGACCCTAGACAGCACGGGGACATTTTTTCGAAGGATGGTGTACTGTATCGCAGAACGGGCAAGCCTGACCAAGGTTACAATCAGCTCTTAGTACCGAAACAGTATAGAAGCCAAATCCTAGAAATGGGGCACTCTCTTCCCTTTAGCGGACATATGGGACAGAACGCCACAACGCAACGAATACAGACTCACTATTGGTGGCCAGGGATGAACACTGATATACTCAGATACGTGAAATCCTGTGCCCAGTGCCAACGGGTAGCACCCAAGCACTGGACCGCCCCAGTTCCCATGGGGCAAATGCCAATAGTGGGGACTCCATTTGAACGGGTTGCTGTCGACATTGTTGGACCCCTAGAAAGGACCAAACGAAGGCACAGGTTTATCCTGACTTTAGTCGACACATGCACTATGTGGGCCGAAGCTATACCGCTAACATGCACAGATTCGAAGCATGTCGCAGAAGCCCTAATGCAGATTTTTACACGGTTGGGATTCCCTCAACAAGTTTTGACGGACAATGGATCCCAATTCCGGAGCCTGTTAATGGAGGAGATCTTTAAGATCTTGAGGGCCAAACACATCCACACCAGCCCGTACCATCCGGCCGGAAATGGGCTCGTGAAACGTTTCAACGGCAGCCTCACCACCATGTTACGCAAGCTGGCACAAGAAAAACCGGAGGATTGTGATCTTGTCATTCCTGCAGCCCTATTCGCTTACAGGGAAGTTCCCCAGGCCTCTACCGGTTTCCCTCCAGCTACGCTTCTATTCGGCAGACCTATCAAGGGGCCGCTTGAAGCATTACTTCGATCCCTGACAAACCAGAAGGCAGATGAGACAGTCGTCTCAGCCAGTAGATATGTATCAGAATTGAAGGAAAGGCTACAGCTAGGATGGGATCTAGCTACAACAAACCTTAAGCAAGCCCGCGCTAGGCACGCTAAATGATACAATCGAACAGCGAAAGAGAGAGAACTACAACCAGGGGAGAAAGTTCTGTTGTTATTGCCAACCGGAAGCAACAAACTACGCATCGGGTGGCAAGGGCCGTTCACCGTCCTGAAAAAGATCTCGAGAACGAATTATCAGATCTCTATCAAAGGAAAAGAAAAGGTCTACCATGTGAATCTGTTAAAGAAATACTTGGAAAGACCGGTGCCATCCCCTGAACATCTCCTGGCGATCGCCATAGCTACCGAGGATGTTGAAGATGACGATAGTTGCATGGAATATCCATTGCAACAAACTGAATCTGTCGAAGATGTAAAATTTGGGGACACACTCTCTGAAGCACAACAGACAGAAACGAAGTCTTTACTGAACCAGTACACGGCGGTGCTAACGGATGTACCTAGACGAACACATCTCGTAGAGTTCGAGATGAAACTTACAAACGAGACACCTGTTCGAACCAGAGTTTACCCTATTCTGTATGCGAAAGCTGATATGCTACGTGCAGAGATAGACAAGCTACATAAAACAGGAATTATTAGTGAGTCTACGTCTCCCTATAGTGCGAGCGTAGTGCTGCTGCAGAAGCCCAATAAGGAAGTTTGGCTGTGCATCAATTACCGCCTACTTAACACAGTAGCGGAATTCCAGCCGGAACCACTCCAAAGTGCTTCTGAGCTGTTTAGCAAGCTAAGCAAGGCACGGATTTTCTCAAAGATTGACCTGAGTAAGGGCTACTATCAGATACCAATCAAAGAGGAAACTAAGCCTTTGCTAGCTTTCAGCACTAGCGAAGGACACTATATGTTTAACGTGATGCCATTCGGATTACACAACGCACCAGGAGTGTTTACAAGGATGATGAGAAAGCTGCTAGAGCCATTGCACAGTCCACATATCCACAATTTTATGGACGATATACTAATTGCAACGGACACATACGAAGAACACATTGCTACGGTCGAGATGCTCCTCAGGAGACTACAGGAAACTGGACTCACAGCTAGACCTAGCAAATGTTTAATCGGCTTCGAAAAACTTGACTTCCTGGGGCACACCATTGCTCACCTTGCTATGTGGCCAGTTGCTAAGAACGTAGAGAAGATACGTGCAGCGAAGAGGCCAAGGACGAAGAAAGAAACGCGATCGTTCCTATCGCTATGTGCTTACTACCAGAAATTCATCAAAAACTTCAATGGTTTAACAGCACCCCTTACGGACCTTACGAAAAAGGGGCGACCGGAGAAAGTTATCTGGGATCCGAAGTGCGAAGACACTTACGTCACGCTCAAGAAACAGTTGTCGGAATATCCAATTCTGTGACTGCCTGATATTACCAAACCCTTTGTATTGCGCGTTGACGCATCAGGGCAAGGCATCGGGTCAACTCTGCTTCAGGCAGGCGACGATGATCCAAACCAGCTATTCCCAGTGGCATACGGCAGTCGTAAACTGAATAAGGCAGAGCAAAACTACTCCACAGTGGAAAGAGAATGTCTGGCATTAGTTCATGGTATAAGGAGGCACCATGAATACCTTTACGGAGTGACGTTCACGGTGCAGACCGACCATGCCCCACTGGCGTTTTTCAGGGCTAATAAGGAATTTAATGCGAAAATAATGCGCTGGGCACTGCTGCTAAGTGTATATTCCTTTAAAGTTGAATACATTCCAGGTAAACAAAACGTTGGGGCAGACTTCATGAGTAGGACTTGCACAGAGATGAAGGGGGGAGATGAGATGGAAGAGGACAGACACCCTGAAGTTACGGATATAGGAAATTTATTTCCATAACGTAGACATGGAGTGATTCCATATCTTAAAGGGGGGACGTTCTGTCACAGAGAGTTTATTGATCATAAATGGCCTATATCCTCTTCTTTTTCTTCCACCCGTATCCTCTATTTTGTTATCACTCTTTACCCTTTTCCTGTATTTTTCGCATCCATTCGTTTGCGAAAAATATTTTCTTCCCCATTCTCAATTTTACCGTTTCTTTCTCATACTGGTAAACACATTTATGACATAATGTGTCAGAGAGAGAGCGTTAAAATGCATTCTATTGCATTAGGTGTCAGTGGACGAAACTGTGAATATATTCGTCTGGTCAGACATAGGAGCAGACATATGTCTACAGCATTCCCTGCACCAGACAAAATACACTGTGAATATTCGCTTTCGCCAGACCTATAGGCGGCATTTTGTCTGCATTTTCACCTGCCACAACGAGTTGCATCGGCTGAGCGCTCAGGTGAGGCGCGATAACCGGCATCTCCTCGGCGCAGTTTGAGACATTTGTCTGGAAATCCCAGCTGACAAGGCACTCACTGTTGGCCCTGGTCAGCGTGAGGTGTGAAAACGCACAAGTGTCAGTTCATGGTAGTCTTCTAGTTGATGTAAGGTGTTTAAGACGGAAAAGGGGAGATTATTTCATTTGGCGAAATAAGTTGGGAAACCTTTGTCTGGTAATAGATATAACCAGAATGTTAAACTTTATTTTCATTCTGACTCCTAAATGTTGCAGTAGACAGATCGCTGTGCTAGATCAAATATCTGTGTTTTGGTGAAGTCTGAGTTTCTTGGGAAAATGTTGCCGAGTTCTAGACTACCATTTGATTGCAGTATTCTAGTTCATGGTTTAGTCTGTAGTTCTGTGTGGAGATAAATATTATATTTAATATATCTAGTAATTTGTGAGTGATTAAGTGCTAAATCACCTATTTCATTTTCACTAGTTCTTTTGTGCAGAGTGAATAATATATAGAGCCTGTTATATTCTCTAGCTGATGTGTTTCAGTGGAAAGCAGAATAAATTATAATTTCTAGCTTAAACAACAATGTAGCTATAATGAATTTAATTTAACTGCTAAATAATCAGACGAGAATAATTTTTCTAAACTAACTTATAAATGCTAGATGCCTCATGAGTGTTGACGAAATACGTAGGTATTCCTAATTCATGATGATTGATTTTTATATAACTTATTTCACAGGAAAGTTTAAATGATAAGTCAACTGTGCGCTGCAGCTTAAATGTAAGTTATTGAGTACATAATATGTAAATTATTTCATATGTGTTTTTCAGGGTTCATAGCAAATTTCTTCAAGCATTTTCCAGGCTTTTTCCAGGTTTTTCCAGGTCCAGCACGTGATTTTCAAGGATGGGAAACTCTAATATTTTCCTCATCTAATTTTCTCAGATATAATTATCACTTTGCTGACCAGCAATCCGGAGCATTACCGTCTCCCATTACCAAGGGTGTTTGCAGATTTCTTTAAAAAGAACATTTTTTTTTTAAAATTCATAAAAGATTGAAAAACAGACATCTTTTCCCAGTTTTTAGCGAATTTGTTCAATGTCAGCGCAATAAAATGTTAGTGACATGGATGTCAATGAATAAAATAAGCTTGATTGACATATTGATTTAATGATTAACGTATATCAACATAAAAGGCTAATAAAATTGTGAATAAAATGCTGCTTCCTTTATTAACTGGGATTGAAGTTGTAGCTGTAGGCCTCTGCAAGAGTCTTTGTCTGGATCGTTGATAATCCTTGACTGTGTGGTATAACTTGAAGCAGAATATCAGGCATAGAGGTACATTGCAATCTGGGCAGTACATGCAAGTCTGGCTTCTGTTCCCTGCAGCCTTACACACTTTACAGTCTGGTTTGTACCTTGTCCTTTCATATTTATCAATGAAGTGGTGCTCAGTAAGTCGTGTTGTTGTGACCTGTGGTTTTGAAGGTGTCACATTACGTCGAAGAATAGCAGGTTCAATAAGAGTCATACTGACATCCTGATCTTTGCTTTGATCTTTTTTTGTAGAGTTGGCAGTGTTGTAGGTTATGTGCCCATTGACCAGGGCAGTTTCAACTAAGAAATGATATAAAAATAGGATATGTGTGGGTAGGGGTAGCTTGCACCTAGTTGGCTGAAGTAGTCGACACCTCCCATACTTTTGCTGTATTTTTCTGCAAGCAAAGGCTTCTGAATTGTTCTGCCCTAAAGAATTTGTCTTTCTGTCTTGTTTATATTATCATTGGAGTGAACAGTAGATATAAGGTTAAATCTTTTCATATCATGCCAGGTGACTGTCGGCATGCCTTATCTTCTGTCGCACAAAACACAGGATGATTTGTCTTTTTCAATTTGAGTTGTTTTTTCTTCAATGCTACAGGAAAATGCTTCCTATTTTCAGCTACTGTTCCAAATGCACCAATCTGAATTTCAGGTCTTGAAATAAAGCTGAAGGCTGAATAAAAAACTACCACAGAAGAGAATATGTCCCTTGTTGCGTATGAAATTTGAATTAAAACTATGGTGACTTTTCACTGAAAAAAAGAGTCCAAATAATCTCAGCTCTGAGAGTTTCTTCCTTGGTCACAAATGATGTCACATCTGTAGGTCTCCTAATAGTGTTAGATGTTTTTGATGTGTCCGAGGGAATAGTGTTAGATAGTTTTGATGTTTCTGAGGGAAAAACTGCTCCTTAGGGTTGTGTTCTTTTTTGTTTAAAAAAAAAAAAAAAATGGAACACACAAATAACTTATAAGTAGGCCTAAGCTATGTATATTTACCAAGTCAAAGTTCTAAATGCATGAATAATATAGTCAAACAATATTTAACTAGAACAAAAGTTAATATATAGTAATTGGGAGGGTGAAGGTATGATGATATCCTTATAACACTTATGATAAGTGAAAATCTATTAAATATCTAACTGGAAACATCAGGCCTTTACACACACACCCCCCCTCCCCATCTTTACTATTTTTGTTTGATTTTTTTTGTTGGGGTTTGTTTTGTTTTATCGTTTCTGTTTGTTTCGATTAAAATAAATTTTTTTTAAATTATTTAAAAAATTTTAAATAACATAGGTCTATGCACAAAATTGGTAATTTTCATTTATTCTAATTACAGTGATTTGACAGATGTGACGCCACTTTCATGTATCGGCGGTTATTCATGTTATCTGGAATTGAAAACATGTAGGCCTAGGCACATCCTAATTATAACCCTGCAGAGCAGAATGGGATATGTCTCTTCATCATAAATATAATGAAAAAGCCTTCAAAATATATTTATTTCCCAAAAATGTGGTGAAATGAACAGTGGGACACGTCTGATAACAGAGTAGGCTATAGGATATGGAATCGCCATCAATTTCTATTCATGACCATCTCAAACTGTGTCAAACATATTCTCGTAAGCAGTTGTAAACCAAGAAATTTCATTCAAACACTAATTTTGGCCATGGTTAAAAATAACTGTAAATAGGCCTTCATTGTAAATTACGGCCGCAAGTACAGTAGGGCTGGGAGACTTTTTCAGGCCATAAATCGAGGATTCCTCAGCAAGAGAGAGGTTGGTAAGAAAACGAAGATGGCTGTATACCGCTCCACCTATGTCCCAGTCTTGACATACGGATGCGAGTCATGGGCAATGACTACAACCCATAAAAGCCAGATCCAAACCTCAGAAATGAGGTATCTGAGGAAGGTGGTTGAAGTAACAAGAAGAGACATGGTACGCAACCAGACGATACGTCAAGGCCTTAAATCCTACCCCCTGCAGACCCAAGTAGAACAGACCCAATTAAGATGGTTTGGCCATGTCTGCAGAATGGGAGAAGATCGGATACCACGACAAGCATGGGAAACAAAGAGCCAAGGATCCAGACCCTGAGGACGACCCAGAGTCCGCTGGGAGGACAACATTAGACAATCTTTGAAGGATCGAGGACTAGAATGGAACCAGGCCAGGAGGAAGACAGCCGATAGGATAGTCTGGCGCTCTCTCTTCCAAACCTCTACACCTCATGGTAGAAGGGGAACGACTAAGTAAGTAAGTAAGTACAGTAGGCCTATCTATAAACCGCACTTAGCCTTTGTAAATATGTTTTATAAATGAATTTATTACTTACCTCAGTTGAAATGAACGATTTAATACAACATGAATGCGTAGAGACAAGTTCTTGGTGTTGTTGTTGTTTTTTTTTTTTTTAAGTTTTGGCGAGGCGTGTTCCGTTCAACCTAGTCGGTTATATTAGGGCGCATATCCAAATATAAAAGGCCCTTAGGTCTGAGGTTATAAATACATTTTTTCCCAGTCGTGGGTTTTTGCTCCGCAGTGAATATGTGTAGTTATGTGTCTTTTCGTAGCAGTTAGGGTTAGGTTTAGTATTAGGGTTTGGATTTGGGTTAGCGTTAACCCTAATCCTAACCTTAATACTAAATCTAACCCTAACTGTTACGATACAAGACATAACTACACATATTCACTGCGGAGCAAAAACCCAAGAGTAATAGGAAATTACCGCTTTCGAGTAACAACAGACACGCACGCTAAAAATAAATCTGCTTCACATCGTTAACGCAATTCGCCGAAAACGCAAATCGCCGAAAACACGAACCGCCGAAAACGTCTGGAAATGGATTTTGTGCCCAAAGGGAAGTAAAAATTCTGCGGTAACTGAAGTTTAACGAAAAATACCATCAATAACCGAAAAATGGAAAACTTCCGATTTTTAATATTTTTTCAAGGTCCAATGCGGGAAATTCAAGGCTGTTAGCCATTTTTCCAGGCTTTTCAAGGCCTGGAATTTTTTTTTCGTTTTCCAGGTTTTTCAAGGTCGCTACGAACCCTGGTTTTTCTTTATTCAGTGAATACTGGGGTAACCCAAATTTTGCCTGCGTTTTGTACAGAGACATACCTGTGAGAAACATAAACATTTTATATCTTTAACCACGTGGGTTTTCAAGTAACACCTGTTTGACAGGGCGTGTGCCTTCAGAGATAGACAGAATACCAATCCCACTCACGGTTTTTTTAAAGAATAAATGCTTATACTGGGCCTTTGAGCCAGTGCATATTTCTACACTAACTCTAATGTACACCACGCTGCCTTGTGGCGAGAAAAATTACAGAGAAATAACATTAACCTTTCCGACATTATTTGACCAAGGGTGTGGTGAACCAAGATTATCTGTTGAGAGAAGTTGTCCACCGGTCATCTTCCTAATTAATGGAAACCTCGTGTTCTGACATTGTGTGCTCGCTTAAGCCTAATTCTTACCTCGTGAGTCAAGTGATACTAACTTAAGTCTGAAATAACTATCGCATGAAGCAGACGTTCCCCGGATCCATTTTGATGCAACCAACAAACAAATCTGCAGAGCTGGGATCCACTTCATTAAACGACAGTAACAGATAAAAAGTGTGTGAGTGTCCCAAAGTTTGCGCAAGACGGCGAACAACAGCATGATTGTAAGTATATCAGGGCCCTGATGAAAGAACCGAGTAACTTCCCGTATGCTAGTTATTGCTAACAATATTTTCCCTCAGAATAAAGCAGAGTATCAAGTCTGTCCATACCTTAAAAAGGGGAAACCATAGACTCAATCATATGTATCTGTAACTCTTTGGGGTTATCACTTTCTTCTAACGGGACTGTGAGCTATATATATATATCGAGGGGAAGGACCATACAAACGAGTCTATCACTATTGTAGCATTCCTTGATTTTTATGACTATGTGTATATGTTTTCGATGTATTTTATATGTTGTGATGTAAGTTTACTATGATAATTAAACTATACCTACATTTATTTCAGTGTGGTGGTCAGTTCGTTCCCATAATATCTATATAATCATTGTTATAGTTTTCCCACGTCAGTGTGTCTAACTGTTGTCACTTGTATGTGCGGGCTTGTGAGTGGAGAGAAATATACTAATATATATGTTTTTTTTTTATAGACTGTCTGACTCCTCTGGATCTGTTGTAGAAGATAGGCGGAAAGAGAGAGAGATTATCGATTTCCGGGACAGCCTCTATAAATTTATACCATCTCACTCGTGGAACTCTATTTCTATTATCACATCTCACTGTGGCTATCACTCATTCTAATCTATTCAGAAGGGACCAACCCAAGTCTTAATTTCCCTATCAAAAATCTACGACAAACACTCCATCCTAAAATACAATCTTTTATAGAAGTATGGAAAGTATTAGCACCTAAGAGGCAGGTTCTGAAACTCTAGCACATTTAAACTGAGAATGGAACTGTGTCTTGCTAAGTCGTGCTCACATTTACCTGAAAATATAAGCAACAGATGCTGGCCCATACCACTCCCCAGGGTCTTTGTTATAAACACGACCAAAGTTGGCCAGATGATGCAGGCAGAATGGAGTTTTATCTGATGGTGTATCGACCGGATCAGAAAACCATCGAATAATCTCTCGATAGTATAGCGACTCCGGCTCTGTTTGTTTATTATACAACCGCCAATCTGGGGAGAAAGCCAGATATAAACAACTAAACAATGAAATATTTTACAAGAACCTATTTCAGCTGTGCTGATCAATGCAATGGTAGGTTTAAAAAGATCTTTTCAGTCTATAGCTCAATTCATTACACGTTACCATTTTACGTTATGTTTAACTTTTTTTTTTTTTACAGTAATTATTACCCTTTAGCTCTCTTAAGAGCTTAGGTCTTCAACAAGCTTTTGCCAAGTCTTCGAGTCCCATGCCATCAACTCAAGGTCTTTTCATGTCTTCTTCGTCCCCTTGACGTCTGTCTTCTAATCTCTTCTCCGTATGTTTTTTAGTCTTCCTCTACCTCTCTTACGCTGGTAAGGACTGCCTGGTAATGCTGCTTATAAACAGGTTTCCTCAGTCTAGTCCTATCCATCTCCAGCATCTTCTTCTCATCTCTTGTTCCACACGGGCGCTTGTCTGGTTCTGTCACCTCTTGTTCCACACTGGCACTTGTCTGGTTCTGTCATCTCTTGTTCCACACTGGCGCTTGTCTGGTTCTGTCATCAATTCCACATTAGTGATCCTGTTGTACCACTTCAAACCTTCTAATCTACGCAAACATCCATTTTTTAAAAAACAATGTTAACCATTTAATTCAGGAGTTATTATTAATGATATGTCAGAACTAATTTTTAATTGTTGTGTGAACATGCACATATTATAAATCAAACCGAAGGAAAATGGATGGAGAAGTTGCAATATATTTGTTAGCCCTGATGCATGTGCAGTTGGCACAAAAATAATGCACTCAATTTAAAAGACATTCAAAAATTAATAGTGGCACATCAGCTCACCATGAGAAATATGAATAAACTGAAATCATTCATTCATAACCCTCCACTCCCAAAGGAGCATAGGCCTTCAACAAACACATGCCAAGTCCTCCAGTCACGTGCCATCATCTCAAGTTCTTTCCACGTTCTCCTCATCATTTTCACCTCTGTTTCCAGCTCTCTTCTCCATGTGCTTCTTGGTATACCTCTGCCTTTCTTGCCCTGGGGGTTCCAGAACAAGGACTGTCTTGTAATGCTATCAACAGGTTTCCTCAGTGTGTGTCCTATCCATTGCCATCGTCGTCTTCTCATCTCTTGTTCCACTGGCACTTGTCTAGTTCTTGTCCTCAGTTCCACGTTGGTAACCTTGTCATACCATTTTAATCCCTCTATTCTACGCAAGTACCCATTTATGAAAGTCTGTAGCTTTTTGGTTGTTGTCTTTGTTGTTCTCCATGTCTCAGAGCCAAACAATAGGACTGACTTCACACTTGAGTTGAAGATTCTTATTTTCGTGTTGGATCCGATTTCTCTTGATCTCCATATATTTCCCAATGCAATGAAAGCTCCTCTTGCTTTTTGTATTCTTAGTTTGATATCGCTGTCTGTCCCTCCAACTTTGTCTATATTGCTGCCAAGATATGTGTACGATTCTACATCTTGTATTGGTGTTCTTCAAGTTCAACCCTGTTATCATTACCTGCATTTATTCTCATTATTTTTGTCTTTTCCCTGTGTATGTTCAGACCCAATTGCTGTGACCTCTCATTGAGTGTTTTCAATTTGTCTTGCATCTGATTACGGTTATGGGACAGAAGAGCCGTCATCAGCAAAATCCAGATCATCCAACTGCTTAGTCAGAGTTCGCTGGATTCCATTTCTGTTGTGTGTTGTCTGTGAGGAGTTACTGTGATTTTATTTTCCACAGGCCCCATTCTTTCGTTCTCCCTATAATTATGTTCTGTAAGTACTTGAGTTTGGTCTTCTTCTCTTGGTAATTTATTGCGCTTTCAGGAGGGATGATGGTCGGGTTTAATTTTAAGATTTTTGCACCAGTATTCTTTTCTATAAATTAATTGCGAACGCGTAGGCTTTTCTTTGTTAAAATAATCGCTGTCATTTTTATTGTATTAACACTCTTCAGACCGGAAATATAAAAGATCGTTCCAAACGGAACGATGACTTTTGAAGTAAAAAAAGCACATTTATTTTTTAATTTTTACTTCAAATCTGTTTTATATTAAGAATACATGTTAAAAATTATATTTGTGCTAAAAAATATACAGCTTTCACTTATTTTGACTTTGAAATTACACGCAGAAAAATGTAAACACCGCATTTGTCCGTCCGCCATTTTGGATATTTTCCGATCAACTCGACTTAACAGGTCATAAACAAAATGCAGTCTGAAAATGACTACAATGCATCTAGTGATGTAGATTCCTGTTCTGATGATTATTCAGAGGACTTGGAAACGTCTGATGAGTTGGATGGCGAAAATACAGCTCAGAACAACTCAGATCACAACCGTACATGCAAAGGTAATGTTACTTCGTTAACGAAATGATAACAGCTGATTTTGAAAAGTAGTAAAACAGTCGTTTTAGTGGGCTATTGTAGTCAGTATAGCTACTTTCTGTTTGTTTTTGAAAAAAAGAAACAAATATTTGACCTTTCAAACAGTTAACAAAGAACTCATGGCACCAGGAAATAAATATAAAGTGGATCGGACGTAACTTCTGAATCAGCTGATTTTTCTGACCTCATTTAGCCCTGTGTCTCTGCTTTTAAAAATTATTATTTACATCATATGACTTTATGATTGACAGTATTCCTTTGTACGGAAAATGTAATGTGTGTCAATTTTCCTGTGTACACTAAACTGTAACTTTGAATTCTATTGTTGATCTGTAAAAATTAATTTTAACCTTTAGCACGCTGCCGTCGACATATGTCGACGAAGGCAGCCTATGTTCTCCCAGCTGTTGTCGACATATGTCGATAGCGTTTATCATCGTTTTCTAGCACATGACTTGTGTACACGTGATTTTCAGCCCCGGATGTTAAGTTGTAATGTTATTTGCGAGAGAGTTAGCTTCCATTTCCGATCTTATAAAAGTGATGGGTGTATCCGCGTTTATTTTTTGTAAATTTTTTAAATCGAAATGAATCGGCATCGAACAAGCGGCCATTTTCGTTATAATTTTATTGGATTCTGACGCCATGAGGTAAGGATGAAATTTTTGTCTTTATAAGCGCTGATATCGGTTCTCAGAATATGTTTGATGGCTGAGATGGAAACGAAAGTAGAATGGCTTTCCTGGTATGTATTTTTTTAGGGGTTAGGATTAAGTGTGTCGGAAAGGTTTAGGGTTACGATCGAATATCACGGCTGACGAGAGCGTTTATTCCTTTGCTACTGATGATGGGTGTAACGAAAAGATCGTCATTTGATTTGTATTGGTCTATTGGTCAAATGACTTTCATTGAGATGCAAGGGAAATGGACTCTTCGTGTGTTGGTTATTTTTAAAAAATTTTTTTTTAATTTTAAAATTAAAAAAAAATTTTTTTTAATTTTTTTTACATTTTTTTCATCTTTCCTTTCCTCTCTTCCTTTCACATCTAACATGTACACAAACAAATTTTATATCATCAGATTTATCATTCATTTATTTATAAAAATTCTAAAAATTATAGCAATTGACCAAGAAACACAAAAACTATAGACATTACATGTCACCCACTATAAAAACGGGACGCTGTGAAAAAGAATGCAGCTGTAGGCGAAAATTTTCGCCAAAGAATGCAGCGTGCTAAAGGCTAAATTGTTCTTCTTGCAGATGTTTTGGTTATGGTGGACTTGATGAAGGCCCACCTTCCAACCCTCCACCTTTTTTGCCCGAGAGAGTTCCAGGTCAGCAACTGTCAGAGATAAGCATCAGAGAAAATACAAAGCAGTTTTTGAGACCCATTGACTTCTTCAAACTGTAATTTTATGAAAGAATGGTTATAAGAAAGGGGTATTTTCTTTTTGACAGTATATTAGAGACAAGCCAACAAAATGGGGGATGAAGTTATGGGTTCTTGCTGATGCTGTTAGTGGATATACTTTGATGTTTATTTAGGTAGGATCACTGCAAATGGACCATTTGGTTTAGCTTATACTGTAGTTAGTTATGAATCTTATGAAATCTTTGGTGAGTAAAGGATATAGGGGTTATTTTGATAGTTTTATACATCCAATCAGTTACTGAAGGACTTGTGAAGTTAGGGGATTGGAGCTTGTGGCATATTTCTTAGAAACAGAAAGATATTTCCAGCTGCACTTTCAAATATAAAGGAATTTGAAAAAAATAGTATCAGAGGTGCAATGAGGTGGGTTAGAGATAAAGAATTACTAGCACTGCAGTGGAGAGGTAACAAAACTATAACACTGGTTTCAAGCATTTACAATGCAAATGGCCATAGGTTCGCTAAGCATAGAACTAAGGTTAATTGGAATTTTCAAGAACTTAATGTTAGACAGCCAAATCTTGTAAGGGATTACAATATATACATGAAAGTAGTGAAGAAGAGTGACCAGCAAATTAACAAGTACAATGTTTTGAGAAAGACCAATAAATATTGGAAAACTCTTTTTTTCATTTTCTGGATATTGCTATGGTAGATGTTTACATTTTATTTCAAGACTAGCAGAAAAAACACCCACATGTGGAAGACCAGCTAGATATGGTCAGCTAGATTTTACAGAAGAACTAATCCGGAATTGGGGAACATAAGTTTGTATGATGATGCACTACTCGCTTCAAAGCCACCAGTTTTTTCTTGGCACACCATGGACCCCAAGTTTACAGAGACAAAAAGAAGTTGTAAGCTTTGATATCAGATTGTAAAGATTGAAAGAAAAACAAAAGTTAAATGTAAAGTTTGTGATATGTTTTTAAAATGTTTTCATGCAGGTAGGAATTGTCTGTCAGAATACCACATGCCTTAGTAGGAAATATATAAAGATGTGTTGAATCTTTATAATGTCACCCTCATAACTGATTTTACTTATGTGTTAGTGATCATACAGTGTTACACTAGAAATATGTCTACTGAAGTCATATTTCATTATGTTAGCTAAGATGTTGCAGCTACCTAAAATAACTGTAATGTATTCAGTGGAAGATTTTTTTTTGGAATTTTGTTGTTGTTGAAAAGCCTAGTTATGTAACATTTCAAAAATGTGCATAATTTTATTATTTAATGTTGAATTGTTTTGGAAATGTAACATATAATGCAAAAACGTTCAGACTACAATAAAATATGACTGTTGTTAATTGTTCTGATACTTTATTTTTTTCTTCTTTGTGAAATATCATGTTTATAATTTTTGTGTATTTTTCCTGTTGACTTTCCTTCAATTGTTTAAAACTCACATCAATATAAATTTTAAAAATATTAATTTTACATCTAAATATGGTAGTCTGTTCAATTACAAACAATTTGATCTATAACACTCTTGGGTAGACTTCAAATTATAATGTATCAAGGAACATTAGAAGTCTGATATGTCAGAGTATGAGAAAATGATCCAACATATCAGGTCTGAAGAGAGTTAAGCGCGTGAGTTTTATTTAGGCTGGGTAGATTTTTCAGCTCGGATAAAACCGAAAAACCCGCACCTATCCAGGTAAATTGGGGGTGGGTGCTGAAGCACTACCCAGGTACATCGAACTTACGCTTAGAACGAATCATAGTTAATTTTGCTCACGCGGTCATTGTAACATTACCTTAAATGACGCAATTTTTGGACGCGCGGTAGCGGTAAATTGATGAGTCATGAGTAGCTTGCGTTATCATTGGGGGATTTCAATAGTTTATGGAATGCTGGAATATTATTGGTTTAAGAACGACGCCAAGCGATGACGTATGGCTGGGGTTCGGGCGTGGGGTTCCAATTATAAATAACAGAATATTTTAATTAGCGCTCTCTTGGTCTCCAGAAAATTCAGCCGTGAAAAACGTCTTTATCGCTTGCTCTTAGTGAGATATTTGATAAAATTTGGGGTATGTCCATA
This sequence comes from Oreohelix idahoensis, assembly GCA_024509875.1. Lineage (NCBI taxonomy): Eukaryota > Metazoa > Mollusca > Gastropoda > Stylommatophora > Oreohelicidae > Oreohelix > Oreohelix idahoensis. The sequence goes on from JAMPIV010001659.1 coordinate 301,776, forward strand.
ATTTAATTAACTAGTAGATAGTCTGTAGATTTTAACTGTTAAAGTAAAAGTTTCTTCTGGGAGTTTAAAATAATTTCTTAAACGAAAGTGCCATCACTTACTATCTTATAGAAATAATAAAAATGTAAGTGTGCATATAAGTTTTCTATGATAAGCTAGTGCTGTCTAGGATGTGTGTAAAGGATTTTTGAGATATTCATTGTGTAAGGTTGAGAGCTAAGATAAACCCACTCAGTAATATGTAGTAAGTAGTTGCGATAAACGCAATTCAAATTCTGATAATTTACAAGTGTGTATAACCGAGAGCGTATTTATGTATTTTACTTCATTGAGTATTTAATTCTGATAATTTACAAGTGTATATATGCGAGCTTAGTTGTGTATTCTACTTAGTTGGGGCTTGATTTAGTTGTGCTAATTTGGTAATGCAGTCGGATGGGAAGAGATGTAATTTATAAGTGAATTTTATATTACATAGAGGAGTAATTAAAATTACTGAGACGGGAGTGAATCTTTCCAAATTTTATATCGGGGAATGTGATAAACATCACAGGCCAGTGTAGAAAGTAGACCTTAGTATTTTAGTACAGGAGTTCCCCTCAGTTTGAATTGTTGTGACTCCATGGCTAGACGGGCGTAACAAAAGATTTAGGTCAGTTGCGTTTGGGGTTTCCTAAACAGACAGGTTGAAGTAGGGTAGTTTTGACCTTCAGATAGGAAGGTTATCTATCGCTGTACATAGTTGAGGAGGGGGAAGATGGGAGTTGTATTTATTTAGGGGAGAGGTAATTATTTAAGGGAGTTAGGTGTTAGAGATATGATTACTTGAAGTTGTGTATATTAGTTGTCATTTCTTTTGTTTACAGCAAATTTTCACGGCGCCCAGGGAGCGGTGCAAATTTGCCTTACAGCTTGCCAAGATATTGGGCCATAGAAGGGTCGAGGCATCGCCAGGGGTGAAAAAGAATTAGTGATGCGTGGTTACCGGCGCCAAGTACATGTGCACCAGAAATAGACAGCAGTTCCTTTTTTCAGTGAAGCCCCATGCTTCAGCGGGAACTGGTCTATCTTATAAAACACAGAGCACTGAGCTCATTATACCACTCCAAAAAGGCGCGTGGCCTGGAAGTTGGGTTGGGTTGTGTTTGTTTAAATTCGGTCATAATAAAACCGACAGCCCTAAACCCAAAGAGGGGTAACCGGGCAGGTGAAATCACTTTCGCCAACAGTGAAGCAGCTACCTTCCGAGTCAAGTATCCAGTCTAATAACCCAAGTCATCAGCTACAATATTCGTTTGGAGGAGATAGGGTCAAAATTCCTTCCAAATGCACTAGAGAGAGAGAAGGGGTGTAGCGGAGAAGCCTCTCAGTAGGAACCAGGAGTGTCAGACAGACACTGAACAGAGAAAGAATTATAAATTAGTCATTCAGATTGTGTAGAACTTTGAACAGTTCAACTCAGCTTTCGGTGTAGGCTGTTAGTTAGGTCTACAGCTAGACAGTGGTGTTAGTTAGTGCCGTGTATATCGCCTACAGCGTTTGTAGCTGTGTAGGCAGTTAATTTAGTCATTGTCAGTAGGACAGTGACAGTGGTAACCTTAGGATAGTTAGTAGTGGTGGCTCTGAAGTTAGAGACCATACCGAGTAAATTCGTTTGTTTAACCCTTAACTGTCTTTCTTGCAGGTTGAGGGGAGGGTGACATTGTGGGTTTACCATTGGAAATCATTTTAATTGTTTGTTTTTTTCAAATGTGCGAACACGCACTTTATTTATTTGATATGTACTTATTTTTGTGGTGTAAATAAACTATAAACTTCATACTGGATCAGTCTCTTTATATATATATATCCAACTATACTATACGTATATATTTGTCTGTATAGTGTGTCTGTGGTCTTAGTTAAACCTTATCTCCTTTTTTTAAAGGTAGTCAGAGGGGATGAGTCAATAGCTATTCTTGAAGTCACGAGTGGCGAGGGAGAGTCAATCTAGGTTCTCAACCCTCGAAGCCAATAGTCTCATCTTGCCACATTCACTGTCATTTAACACCAAAATTTATCTTCTCAGTCTTTCTCATAATAGTGTCTTGTCTTACACTCAGACATAACTCTATACTTAAATCTACTTCGTGACATTGTCGATGATCTCAAAACCCAGTCTATTGCTAGTAAGGAAAGAAATGGAGATAACAGGCATCCCTGTCGCACTCCTGTTCTTATCCTAAACGGTTCTGTAAGCTGTCCGTCATGAAGAACTCTGCATGTCATGTCTTCATATGTTTTCTTTATTAAATTAATGATCTTTAGGGGAACTCCATAATGCCTCATCAATTTCCAAAGTGATTCTCTGTCTACACTGTCAAATGCCTTTTTGTAGTCCACTAATCCAATGTATAGTGGTGAATTCCATTCCAGACTTTGTTTAACTATTATTCTCAAAGTGGCTATCTGGTCTGTACATGATCTGTTTTGTCGAAAACCTGCTTGTTCATCTCTCAGTTTCTTGTCTATGGATTCTTTTAATCTCTCAAGGATAATCCTGTTTAATACTTTTCCTGGCACTGATAGTAACATTATTCCTCTATAATTTGTGCACTCTTGTAAATTTCCCTTCTTAGGCAACTTAAGCAGATATCCTTCCTTCCATTCTGCTGGTATCTCTTCCTTTTCCCAGACTTTACCAAGTAATTTATATAACATCTCTGTAGCCGTGTCGATATCTGCTTTGATGGCCTCTGCTGGAATGCCATCAGGTCCAGACACTTTTCCATCTCTTAGAAGCTTTATGGCTTTCTTTATTTCTTCCTTCGTTGGTCTTTCACCGTTAATTTGTAGCTCTTCTTCTGCTGGCTGGATGTCCGGGGGGTTTTGTGGAGCTGGTCTATTGAGAAGGTCCTCAAAATATTCTGTCCACCTCTTCATTTGCTCTTGTATATTGCTGAGCAGTTTTCCATTATTGTCTTTTATGAGGCAACTTGTTTGCTTGTATTTCCCTGTTAGCTTCTTTGTGCTGTTATACAGTTCTCTCATATTTCCTTTGGCTGCAGCATCTTCTGCCTCTCTTGCCAACTCCTCAATATACTTCCTCTTGTCTCTTTTGATACTTCTTTGTTTGCTTCTGTGTACACTTCTTGAGCCTTGGCTTTGGAACTTCTGGTTTTGCTTGTGTTTAAATCTGCTTTCTTGTTTTTTCTGTCTTTTATCTTATTGATGGTTTCTATTGTTATCCATGCTTTTTGTTGTTGTTCCCTTTTCCCTAGTATTTCTTCACATGTCTCTTTCCATACAGTTTTGATTTGCTGCCAACAGTCTTCTGTAGTCTCTACATCTTCCAGCTGTTGGAGCACTTGGAATTTGTTGGATATTGTGACCGCAAATTTGTCTCTTGATTTCTTAGATGTCCTACATTAAATTGTTGTCTATAATTTTGCATTGTTGCATATCTCTTGAGTTTCATTTTTACTTTGGCTATCAGAAGGTGGTGATCTGATGCCACATCTGCTCCTCTATATACCTTTACATCCTGCAATGATGATCTAAACTTCTTGTTTATGCATATATGGTCAATCTGATTTTCTGTTCTATGGTCTGGTGATATCCATGTTGCCTTGTGTATTCTCTTATGTGGAAACATGCTTCCTCCTATAGCCAGTTGATTTGAAGCACAGAAGTTTGAGAATAGTTCCCCATTTTCATTCATTATTCCTAGCCCATGTTTTCCCATGACTTCCGGTGTTGACTGTACCAATCTTTGCATTCATGTCACCCATCAAAATTGTGATGTCTCTTCTTTTTACCTTTTCCATAATTTCATGTAGTATAGTATAAAATGCTTCTTTCACAGACTCTTCTTTGTCATTAGTTGGTGCATAACATTGGATGACACTTACATTTATTTTCTTTTTAGCTGTTTTAAAAGTAGCTGTTATTATTCTGGGTCCAACAGCTTCCCATTCAATGAGTGCTTTCTGTGCTTCATTAGATAACATAAGAGCTACCCCTTCACTGTGGTGTGAACTTTCATCTTCATGTCCTGAGGACAGCACCAATTCACCTGTGATGAGTTTCTTCTTGTCTACCCCGTTCCACTGTTTCACACATTCCCAGAACCTCGATTTTATATTCCCTCATTTCTGCTGCTACTTGTGCCACTTTCCCTTGTTCGTTTAATGTCCGAACATTCCAGGTGCCAAATCTGGAAGTTCTCCTAGAAGAAAGAAGGTTAGTCAGCAACACAGATTCCTTTCGGCTTTCTCTGTGTTACATCATACGCCTCCCTGCAAGAGGACCTTCCCCTGTCTTGGATGGCTGTGTTTTATTTTCCTTAATTGACTTGTCCATATTTGTTGAAGTTTTTTGTGGTTTAAATTTTTTACAGGATGGGGTAACCAGCCCCATGCCCAACCCTCCTTAGTCGCTTTCTACAACATGCGTGGAAGGGAACAGTGTTACTATTCTTTGCTCCCCTTTTGGGCCCCGGTAACACATGGGTGAATAAACTGAAATACTGAATGTTAAAATATAAATATTTTTAATGCATCTTGTTGCATGACTTTTTTACCAACAGAAGCTGTGATTGACAGATATTTCTGAGGCACTGTTAAATGGCCGATTTCAGCTTGACCTACAAAACGCTATGAGAGTAAGGAAAAGACAGGTTAAAAAAAAGATCATTTGGTTCTGAGTTACAGATAAAACATATTTGTAACTAACCTCTTCCCAGAAAGTGAGTAACCAAGCACTGTGCAATCAGCATTTGACCACTTCGCAGCATACATCCCCAGCCACAGTCCGTGCTGAGTTTGGTTCCTGGGATAGGGTAGAAGTTGCTACGGTACGTCAGCCAAATACGGCTGACAAAATCTGTAAGGAACTGGTTTTCTGTGTCTGTGCTGATATCTAGATAAATTAAACAGCTGCTGTATGACATTTTGCTTTCTTAAAGGAGATGATAAAATTATTCATAACAAACAGCTGCATGATTTTCAATATGGGTGTGTGACTCCAAAGCAAGGAACAAATTTTTTAACCAAAATAGTACTGCTACCACTTCCAACTTAAGCAACATAATGAAATATTTTAAAATAATATGTTTAAATTACATTGGTCAATATATTGGCGGCCTTTTATCCTTTCATTCTGTAACAAACTCCTTCAATCAGTACTCTTTAGCTCCTCAAGGAGAATTGGCCAAACACATGCCAAGTCCTCATATCACGTGCAATCAGCACCACAGGACCTCCTTCTGTCTTGAATGGCCGAGTTTTACTTCCTTTAGTTGACCTGTCCATGTTGCCTGTTGAAGTTTTTATGGTTTTAAGTTTATACGGGATTGTTTAGCCAGTCAAATACCCAACCCTCCTTGATCCCTTAAGACATGCATAGGAAGTTACAGTGTTACTATTATTTTCTCCCCTTTTGAGCCCCTGTTACACAGGGAAAAAAACTCCTTACACCTTAAAATTTCTGTTAAATTTTATGTCTTAGACTTCTGATATCAGCAAGCGCAAATAAAGGATATAAACGATCATTCTCCAAGACAATTTCTTCAAAAGTTAATGACAATATAAGCAAATGTATCTATGAAATAATTAGATCACAAGTGGCAACACATAAGTTCTAATTTTAATTTAATACACATACCATCTTTCTGTCTGTGGTAACGTTTCCCTAAAATATATAGAGGGCTATCACACTTGAAACTAGGTTTCGGCTTCAGTGTCCAACCTGCTGAAAGAAATGGAGTTTTTAAAATACAACTGACAAGGTTAATTTCATTCCTACAAAGCAAGATATTTTCATGAATGAAATTAATACTGAATATGCTATTGTCATGATTTTCTTTTTTTCTTTCTAATACAAGTGTCATGACAGGTCACTGGTATGGTATGAATGACAATCAGTTTCTGATCCACTCATAGCCCATTTTTCAGCCTAATGTGCTGTCATGTTGTGCTTTTTTTTTTTTAAAGATGTGCATCACCCACTCAGTCACACTTCTCCTGGTCCATCCTTTATTCCTGGTTGCTTCAAATAGTGTTCAACTTGTTGGCTTAAGTACAACCTTGCAAGAGGCTTGAAAAAAGTTTGTATTGTATCTTAATTAATTCCTGTTATGGTTTTTTTTAAATCAGTGTCTTTAACCTTTTGAACCCGAGGTCCCGAAATTTCGGTCCATGTGTAAATAATCCATTCCCCGAGCGACCGCTTTTTCGGTCTGACACACCTAGCTTAGAAATACTGGGCCGGAATGGAAATGTGTGAAAAATAATGACGCCAGGAAGTACACATGTCTTGTGGAATGTTACACTAAAATGGCCGCACCCACGAAGTGATAATATTTTGCAATTTTTAAATTGTTTTCATAATGAAAAGGCGTGCTGAAAATCCAGGAAATAGCCGTTCTGAAAGGCTAACAATGGAACAAGCTGTTGAACTTGTGCTCAATGATTTGGAGGATGATGAATTAGATTTAGGTGGTGATTATTCTGAAAGTGACATCGAAATTGAATCGAGTGACGGAACTTGTGAATCAGATTATGAGCAAGCTAGTTCTAACCCTGTTTCTGGCCCCTCAGGGGATCGGGCTATGCTACAGGGGCGTGGAAAGGGGCGTATCCCATGCAATGTATCAAGTAAATTTGACTGGCACATTAAGCAGGAATATTGGAGATGATCAGGTCAGTCAATTTGAGATAGAATAGTTAAAACTGACCATATGGTTGTGTCACAGTAACTAGTTTTGCTTATGTGTCTTTGTTGTGCATTTTTTGCTCAGGAGCCCAGGGGAATGGGGTTTTACGGGCTGGGTGGCCAGGGTTCAAAGGGTTAATTTCTGTTTCTTATTAGCTGCTATGTTTTATCACTTTTAATGTCACAAGTAGTGATGATTTTCACTCATTCATTACTTAGTGTCTAGACCTAACACAGACAGTGCAGTTTAGATGTAAACAATGCACTCATCCGTTGCTTCAATGACTACAACTACAAGTAAACTTTCATTAATTTCAAAGAAGCAATTCATATATTTTAATTGCAATATGTATACTAATATATCATAACAAAAAACATAAACATTTGTTATCATACTGTAATGCTCTTACAACTTGAATATCTCAGCTTCTTACTTAATTTCTTTTGCAAATTTCTGGAGGAAAATAACAAAAATGGTGAAATTTATTGCAGAAAAGTTAGCGTCAACAGCTTAGAATCAATTTAACAGCTCCCCAGAAAAATCATTTTAGCTTTCGAGAACAAAGATGACTTGTCGCTAAATTATCAGGTCTTATAGCTTAGTCCTGGAGAATCTAAGCAATATCGATGTATAGATACCATCGTAACAGATAATAAAGAAACACTATTAAACTTGCCAACAGAGATTTTGTTCCTTTCAACCACTTCATGCCAAGCTGCCCTATCCTCTACCATCTGCTCATGTTCACTCCATGTCTTCTCTAACCTTTCCTAGTCAGAATAAATTCCCTTCCCTGTGTGTTTTAGGTCAAACAACCCCCCCCCCCCCCCCCCCCCCCCCCCCCCCCCCCCCCCCCCCCCCCCTTTCCAATTTGTTGTCCTTCAGGAATTCAAGAACAATGATGGAATGCTATCAACAAGTTTCCTCAAAATGTGTTCTATGTAACGCCAACATTTTATCTTTGCCATTTTCAGCAGTTTTTTGTGTGCTGTAGTACCTCTTGGCCATTTCGTGCCATTTTCCAATATCACTCAGCAATCTCACAGTCCACGACACTATTCTAGCTTTTTGCCTGGGTTGACAGAAGCAACCTGACTTCCAGTGTCTGGCTTTCATAAAGCCAATTCATGCATTTTGCTTGTAAGGATTCTTCAGACTCAGTTTCGCAGTTACAATATGTGCAGTTTCTGCAACATCTTACTTTTTCTAGTGGATTGTCAGTCAAAGCCATGCCTCCTTTTCCTTGATGATCAGTTTTTGTCACTGTAACTGACCTTACCCTCATGGCCAATTACAGTTTTGCTGAACCTGTCAGGAGCTTAAAGCTCACACTTAGCTCATGGTCTCCAGAAGTCATACAAGCTGTCCCACCACTTTAAGGTGGAGCTAAACAGGCTGTAACTAAATTTGCATATAATAATTATAAAGTTCATTGTTAATATATCAACAGACCACATTTTACTGAAAATCACACTAGCAAGAAAGGTTGATGGCAAAAAGGCAAGAGAAAAAAACAACCAGTAGGCCAGAGAAGAACACAACTGATAAGGCCAAACAAAGACTGAAGTCAAACTGATATTAAAACATGAAATAAATTATGTAAAATAGTATGAATATTAGTTAACATGCAATGTAAACATGATATATTTCTGGTGAAAAAAACTCTTCATCAGCCACAGGGACAAACAAGAGACAGAGAGGAGGGAAAGAAATTTTAATAACATGAATTAAAGCAAAGAAGAGAAGGTACAGAAGTTGGCAAACAAGAAACTGTTACATAAAAATAATGAATAACATACAAATTAAAACAAAAAAGGATCCCATTACATGCCTATTGAGGCATATTGGGAATATGGTGTTAGGCCCATATTTTCTTGACCATCGGCACACTAGGGGTGATGTGCCCAGCATCACGCTGGCCGCCTAAACCTTCTCAGAGTTGCTCTGGTACCCAATTCATGAGGCTGGGTCGACCCCGGAGCCATTTGCGGTCTAAAAAAATCCCACCTCAACTGGGGATCGACCCATGGACCCCAGAGCAAGGAAGCCAGTGCACCAATCACTGCGCTAACGCAGCTCCAAATTAAAACAAAAGCAACAAAATAATAATTGAAAGTGAAATGTAAATCAACTAAATAATGAAATATATTTATAACAATAGTTATCCCAGATTAGGGGAAACAAAAACTAAGAATGATCAAACAAAAGACAAGAGTAAACACTTAGGAAAGAAAGGAAAACTGTTGTGTAATTTGTTAGGATATATCAAGAGAATGATGGGAATTAGGTCGTAGCAGTGTTTTATCAAAACAGAGACAATTACTGGAGATCCTTTCCAGTTAATAGCTGATCTGGAGATGATACATGATCTGATATGCTGCAAAACCATTCTCATAATATTATGGGCAGAGATCACTCAATAAAACTACAAACGAAAGCAAGATACAATATTGTAGACATATTAGTAAAAAAACAGCAAAGAATGAAGTGGGAACACCAGTGAAGCCATTAAAAAAAATAAAGGGGGTGAAGGATCCCGTTACACGCCAGTTCAGGCATATTGGAAATATGGTGTTAGACCCATATTTTCTTGACCATTGGCACACTCGGGGTGATGTGGTCAGCATCACGCCGGCCACCTTGACTCTCCCAGAGTTGCTCTGGTACCCAATTCATGAGGCTGGGTCAACCCTGGAGCCATTTACAATCTAAAAAATCTCACCTTAACTTGGGACTAGTGCCCCTTGATACAGTATATAGAGTTACGTGAACTATGTCAGAATCGAAAACGAGGCTGAACGACGTAGACGCTATTTTTGGCTGGACAATACCAGGGCTAGTAGCGAGAATAAGCATAGAGTAAAATTTTTTTTTTTTTAATTAATGAAAATAAATATCCCGTTCAACCTCTGATGGGTTATAATTAGGATATATATTGTTTTCAATTCAAAATAATATGAACAACTGCCAATAAGAGAAAGTGGCATCACATTTGTCAAATCATTGTAAATAGGGACAATCACAATTATGCTTTTACGTTAAATAAATAAACAAACAAAAAATAAAGAAGAAACTCTGAACAAGAATAATATTAAAATGGAGGGGTGTAAAGACCGGGTGGTTACAGTTATATAACTGACTTTAACAGATATTTAATTGACTTTTGCCTATTAAAAGTCATATGTATTGTAAGAACAGCATCAGACCTTCACATTCCCAGCCACTATATATTAACATTTGTTCGTACTAAATATTGTTTGACTATATTATGCAGTTCCTTAGGACTGTCTATTCTTAACACCTCTTCTATATTTATAAGATTATATTTATATATATTTAGATTTATAAATATATTATATATATATATATATATATATATATATATATATATATATATATATATATAAATATTATATATTTATATATATATATATATATATATATAGTATATATATATATATATATATATATATATATACAGTACTTTGCAAAAAAAATGGCAGTCATATTTTCGCAACGCAGCACACTCATAGAAGCAAATAATAATAAAAACTGTATGTCCAGAGGAAGATTGGTATCTCCCCTATCTATTAACAGTGGTTTCAGTACAATATAATGTTGCCTTCTCCAGCAAGGCAAGCCTGGATGCGGCGAGGCATACTTCCCGCAAGTGTTTGTAGGTAATTGTGAGTCAGACTGTCCCAGTATTTTTCAGCTACCTTCTTCAATTGTTCAACGTCTCTGAGTCCACTCTTTTTTAAATGATTCTTGAGTAGTGCCCAAACGTTTTCAATTGGGTTTAGGTCGGGACTATTGCTGGGCCACTTCAGCACTATCACATTCTTCTCTTGCAGCCATGCTTTGGTGGTATGAGCTGTATGCTTTGGGTCATTGTCATGTTGAAATGTGCACACATCGGGGTACATGACCTGCATAAATGGCAGAAGGTGTCCCTCTAGTATGTCGATGTACCTTTCTTTCGTGAGAATTCCTGTGAAAACACACAGTGGGGTGGCACCTCTTGCTGCCACCCCTCCCCAAAGATGGAATTTATGGGTATGTTTCGGTCGCTGGTACACAGGCGTTACAGAGTCTTTCATCGAAATATTTATTTGAGCAGGATAAGACCAAACAGAACATTCATCTGAAAAAATCACATTGTCCCATGACAAATTTTGGTGTTCGTTGCACCAGTTCAAGTGCATCTGTTTGTGAGTCTCTGCGAGAAATGGTGACGAAATTACCCGCTTTTTTGTGTAATTCATCCTGTGTAGCTCCCGGTTGACAGTAGCATTAGATACTTCTGGGTTTCCCAATTCGATCATGCACTGCCGTATGTTTTCTACACTCTTCATTGGCCCAGCCCGAACGATTTGGGCGAGACGCCGATGGTCCTTTGTGTCCACAATTCTTGACCCCCCACTACCTTCTTTTCGCTCGATTCCATTACCTGCTTTTAATTTACTCACAACTCTGTAGACAGTCCGCTCAGGAATGTTCAAGGTTTTAGAAATGTTGGAACATGTTTGATTTCCTTCATTCCAAAGCTGTGAAATTAACATACACTTTGACTTTGTGTCCATTTTCTGCCACTAGCATTAGAAATTGTCGTCTGCTCTATTATCAAGGGACTGTACTCTACACTAATTTTTTTTAACTTTTGGTAGTGTTTGCTCACTTAAGTGGAGTGTAAATTTGGGGCAGAACATGCATATTTAATTAGATTTCAGCATTTTTAGCTGAGCAATATGACTGCCATTTTTTTTGCAAAGTACTGTATATATATATATTATAATAAAATTGTAACTAATTTTTATTATATAAGGTAGTATGTTTTGCTAAGTGTTGCAATTTGTACGGAATATTTGTTGTTAAATAGTGAAATTCTAACGGAATTTAAAATTCAACGGAGTATGTATTAAAAATTCACGCTACTGATTCTATTCAATAAACCGGGAAGTAAACTAGTTTTCTTCTTTTTGTTTTGTTAGTTGAAATACAAAGAATAGTACAAATATGTGCTACCGTATTTGCATCTAATTTTATTTCAAATAATTAGTTAACCTAAACGAAAATGCATATTAGGTCTGAAACTCGCGATTGGGTCCATTTTCCTGCTATTCGGGTACAGCCGAAAATGGCGGCCAAATTTTAGTTGGCGTAACTCTTATATGATAAAGGGGCTCTACTTGGGACCACCCAGCTAGGCAGCCAGTGGAAGCCATAATAAGCATAGCACTTATTTTCGTGGTTAGTCTTAAATTAGATACAACAATGTGTTAATAGTTGGCTTAAAACTAGTGGTTGTAGAATGGTATCAACATTTTAAATATTACTGTCACTGAGTATTATACGCTTGATGAAAATCAAGTTTAAAAATACACTGATTTTAGTTAAGTGTAGAACGCTTTGGTGTATTTTAAAAACATTTTTTTTTTTAGAAATCTAATTCAGTGAATTAAACGACCATTAATACAATTATTTAAATACAAAATTAAATTGAAAATACCATATTTAATGTTATTCCACACAGACTTCACTTTTGTTTTCACATTCTCAGGTTCAAGCCGATGCTCAAATGAAAGTCTTAATGATTCTAAGTCACTAGATCCTTATGCTTAGCTGTATCAGACACTGTCTTACTCTTATCTATAGTCTTACTAACAGTGTCAACAGTATTCACAACATTTCGTTTAGTAAGCTGATGATGTGACCCATCAACTGCGTCCCAGTGTCCATACTTGTTGGAGACACTGATCTCAGGATCACTCATAGATGCTTCATACTGATATTCATAGTTACTCGAAGGCATTGCTGTTGACTCGAATTCTTTAGATGAAAATTTGGATCCTTTCTTACTTGAGTTGTGAGCTTTATTCTTCTGTGCTTTTCCGATGGACAACATTTTACCAACAGCACCTTGTGTTTTAGATCTGACATCCTGCTGTTGTCCACCGTAACGAGAGGAAGAACCATGGTGTGAGACAGATTCCGACGAGGAGGAAGACGAAAGATTGTCCGACCACGAATTCAATGAGTAGATATCATCTGACAACCTTTGTGATATGTCTTCAAGCTCTTGAGCACCCATGTTGTTACTCTTCACTGAACCACTGTGGGGGCGAATTTCGGCACCGGGAGGATTCATCTCAACTGTCATCGTCGCTTAGATAAATAAATACCTGACTGTGACACACACAACAGCTCAACGTTTATCACCATCACAGCATCCGCCATTTTGAAAATAAATCATGTGATTCACTTTTGCTATATAAAAAGAGGAATATTCGCACTTTTTATGGAAACAATTATTTCAAGCATGATAAGAGCTGGGGTAGCAAACCGGTAAATCCCGTTCTACGAGTAGATCACAGGGGATGATCTGGTATATGCCCATGGTAGGGGAGGGAGAAAAGATAAAGAATTTTAAAGCTAAAGACATGTCGGATTAACCCTCTCCCTTTCCCCAGGATCCGTTTTTTTTTTAACTTTCTCAATGAAAACTCGCGAGTTAGCTTATTAAAAAAAGATAATAATCAATAAATAAACTTTTTTCATGAACAACATGAAATATCAGCGCGATCTTTTCTTTGAAATGAAGTTAACTTTCGGTAAAATATAATTTCGTTTGGATGTTCTACTGCTCTGTTGATGGACTTGCAGCAAGCATATTGTTCGACAGAAATACAAGTTACATGTAGGATGCACTTATTACATGTTCCATAAAAATCTGAAAATAGACATGATTAAATCGAGACAGATCCTTAGAGAACTCTAAAGTAGATTCGCATGCTCTTGTGTTGCCTGCCGCTGGTCTAGATCAAGGACTTTAATAGCGTGAGTACCTGTCACGGATTGCCTCCCCTGCTTTGCAATAGTGGTCCAACTGTGGCCAAAACTCATGAGTATCTAAATGGGTCGTCAAAGGTGTCTACCTTCGCACAAGATTACTCTTGGCACAGATGTAGTTAGAAGAGTAATGACGCTTCTACCTTACGGCAGTGTTCACAACATAATTCAGAAGTCAATAACAATGCTGCTTAGCGCTGAACATTTGTTAACTTATATCTGTCCGTCGACTTTTGTGAAGGATTTAAGCAATGGTTTAACCCATTCAAGCCCCCAGTTGGTGTAAATCCAGTGACATTCTTTATTATAAGAATTAGCTCTATATATGTAAATATATGTATATATATATATATATATATATATATATATATATATATATATATATATATATATATATATATATATATATATATATATATACATACATACATACATACATACATACATACATACATACATACATACATACATACATACATACATATATATATATATATATATATATATATATATATATATATATATATATATATATATATATATATATATATATATATATATATATATATATATAATGGCTATTATAGTTTGCTTTCATACATGTAATAACTGAATCAACTATGTTTGTTTAGTTTTAAAACAAAAGGTAACAAATTTATTAATCAATTACAGTTGACATTCAAAAATCCGGCAACCTCCGGACCTGAGGAGTGCCGGATTGTTGAAAATGCCGGATTTTTTATGGCTATATATGCTGTATATATTTAACAGAAAATGACTACGTGTACAGTCCTTTAAAGAAAGAAAATTAAAAACTAAATGATCTGCGATCGACAACGCACGATGTTTACGTTTTACACCACTTCTTTTATTTGCTGAATCCGTAATGGGGCTATACAGCAGCAAATAAATGATAAAATGAGAAGGAATGAGCAGGAATGCCTGTTAACACGTGCAAGAAAGACCCAACAGCTGCATCAAAACATAAACGGCTCCAGAAAACAGTGGCGCGCCAACTCGGTAAATTAAAAATGCGCTCCAAAATCCATGCCGGAAATCTGAAGGAACCGGATTATCGATGGCCGGATTTTTTAATGTCAACTGTAGTATTAACAGTTTAAAATAAAGGAAATGCAAATGCATTTTATATTGGAATCACATTTTCTCTTCACTGAGATTTCTTGTCATCATTCACGTTGGTAACCTTTGCAATGAAAGCTCCTCTTGCTTTTTGAATTCTTAGTTTGATATCACTGCCTGCCTCTCCAACTTTGTCTATATTGCTGCTAAGATATGTGTACGATTCTACATCTTGTATTGGTGCTTCTTCAAGTTCAACCCTGTTATCATTACCTGCATTTATTCTCATTATCTTTGTCTTTTCTCTGTGTATTTTCAGACCCAATTGCTGCGACCTCTCATCGAGTGTTTTCAATTTGTCCTGCATCTGATTACGGTAAAGGGACAGAAGAGCCAAGTCATCAGCAAAATCCAGATCATCCAACTGCTTAGTCAGAGTCCACTGGATTCCACTTCTGTTGTGTGTTGATGTTCACAGAGATTTAAAGTGAGGATATAGTTCAGAAAATTATGTCCGGTTGCTGGCGCCTTTTTATAAGCATTTAACTGATATAAGTGGTCCAGCAGCTGTGGTTTTTGTCACTTCTTGGTGATGAGGACACTTTTTCACACAACTTGTCCGATTTAGACTGTTGGGTGGATTCCCTGCTTTTCACTCACAACTAACTTCGTTCCACAAACTTTTTAGACAAAATAAAAAAAAAACAAATGCCTCTGCTAAGTACATTTATGGGCTGCCAATTAACAGGCGCATTCTCGCTGTTCACCCACCAATGTTAATCTCTAAGAAGAATTAAATTTCCGAGTACATAGTGTAGCTCATGGAAGATGATTAAAAATCACCAATATTCTTCCGGGTATTTGTCGTAGATTTTTGAAAGAGGAATTAAGACTTGGGTTGGTCCCTTCTGAATAGATTAGAATAAGTGATAGTCACAGTGAGAAGTAGTAATAGCAATAGATTTCCACGAGTGAGATGGTAGAAATGTGGTAGAGGCTGTCTCTGAAATCAAGAAAATCTTCTCTCTTACACCTATCTTCTACGACAGATTTAGATTGAGTCAGACAGTCTACACATATATATATATGAAATATATATATCCACTCACATACATGTACGCATAAGACGACAGTTAGACGTACAGACGTGGGAAAAACTATGACAATGATTATATGAATAGTTTGGGAAAAACGAACTGACCGACACGCTGGACTAAATTTTATGAGTAGTTTATTTATCAAGACTAAACTTCTCTCACAACATAGCAAATCACATCAAGCATATACAAAAAAAAAAATCATAAAAAAAAAAAAAAATCAAGAAATGCTACAAGAATGATAGACCCGTTGGTATGATCCTTCCCTCGATGGATAGCCCACAGTCCCGTTAGAAGAAAGTGATAGCCCAAAGAGTCACAGATACATATGATTTAGTCTAAAATTCTTCCCCCTTTAAGGTATGAACAGACTGGATACTCTGATCTAGTATAAGGGAATATATAGATATATAGTTAGCAATACCTTGCATAAAGAAATGTTATGACAGCAAAAATGAATGGGTGTCAAAATACCACCATAAAGGGAACGCTCAGTCCTGCTTTCACTCTATTCATTCAACTATGCTCACGTGCATTTTTCAACAACAACAAAAATTATTTTTAGGACTTGCCCATACAGAATCTTCAATGGTAATCTTGGCCAAGAAAACCCCAGGTCCAAAAAGATGGGTTGAATTCACTACTTCCGGGACCGTTCTCTTGGGAATACTATTGTTTTGGATGTCTGTTTAAGTCACATAAAATTGTCCAGGCACGAGCGTTTATAGCTAGCACAGTGTCAACATCTTAGATTTCAAACGAATGAGGAATGTCAGGTCGGCACCTTTTCTCAATATAGGAATTTAGTTGGTAACACCACCACTTGTCAACAGTGTCGGGAAATTTACTGATTGAAATATGTTACTTGCCACCAAGGCGGAAAAATGACTAGAGTTTTTCTCAGGAAGAATCAAATCAGCCTCGATGACCCGTTACTTCTTTAACCTCTTAAAGTTCTTGTAAAAGTTATGCATCAAATCTTTAAGGTAAGAATGTTTGTTGTTTTCTTCACAGATTTATCTCTTTTACTCAAACGCTGGCAAAGTTTGGGTACCACAGTTTCACTATATATAAATGGAAAAAAACACATATCAAATAATTATACATACTATAACTCGGATATAACTGATAATTTTAAATTGCAAGCGTAGTGCTTGACTTATCATTTAAATTTTCCCGTGAAATAAGTTATATATAAAACTCATCTATCCTCATGAATTAGGAATACGTGCGTATTCCGTCAACACTCATGAGGCTTCTAGCATTTATAAGTTAGTTTAGAAAGTTTATTCTCGTCTGATTATTTTAGCAGTAAAATTAAATTCCTTTATTAGCCGACTGAGTTTAAGCTAGAAATATAATTTCTGTTTTCCACTGTAACTCGTCACTATAAAATAATACAGACTATATAAATTAAGCGCTCTGCACCAAATCTAACTAGAGAAATAAAGTAAGCGATTTTAACACTTTAAACACTTCACAAAATACTGGAATATATATGATATTTTACCTCCAAACAGAATTACAGTTTCACAACGACTAGGATAATTCACTAGATAGGTATTTAGAAGCTCGGCAAAATTTGACGAGAAACTAATGACTTCGCTATACGAGCTTCATTCACTAGCACGAGTGATTCTGTCTACTGCTAGTTGGAGAATGAAAAGAAAGTTTCAAACTCTGGTTAATATCTATTTCCAGACAAAGAGGTAAACGTTTAATTTCGCAAAACGAAATACTCTCCCCTTTCCCGTCTTCAACGCCCACGTTTAACACCTAAACGCATGCCGTAACTGCCACCTTGCGTCTCTGACACCTCCGTCTAAGAAACGGCCGAAGCGCTACGTGTCAGATGCAAATGTAGACAACCAGTCTGCACTGCAGGGGCAGTTTTCACATTTCACGCTGACCATGGCCCACAATGAGTGTCGTGTCAGGTGGAATTTCCAGACAAATGTCTCAAACTGCGCCGAGGAGCCGTCATTTATCGCGCCTTTCCAGAGCGCTCAGCCGAAGAAACCGCGCCTGTCAGCTGAAAGTGCAGACATAGTCTGCTCGTATGTCTGAGATAAGCGAAATTCACAGTTTCGTGTCCTGACATCTAATGCAAATAGAATGCATTTTAACGCTCTCCCGTCTCTGTAGAGACTGACACGTTACGTCATAACTGCGTTCTCAGTTTAATTAGCAATGAAATGCGTTTCTAAATGAGAAACGAAACTGGCGAAAGTGAGAATGGGAAAATAGTAATGTATATAGTCTCAAACGAACGAATGCGAAAAACACAAAAAGGATAAAAGAGTGATAATAAATAGAGGATACGGGTGAAAGAAAAAGAAGAAGATATAGGCAATTTTTTATCATAAAACCTATGTGACAGAACGTCCCCCCTTGAAGATATGGATGCACTCCATGTCTACGTTATGGAAATAAATTTCCTATATCCGTAGCTTCAGGGTGTCTGTCTTCTTCCATCTCATCTCCCCCTCCATCTCTCTCCAATTCCTACTCACGTCTCCTCCCAAAGTTTCCTTTCTCTGGAATGTCTCCCATGCGCGCTTGAAAGAGCGTCGCCGCTTCTGACATTTTTGAAAGATTTTGTGTGATTGCAGTGGAATATCCCTGCCACTATCGTCATCTTCGTCAGTTTTGGCGATGGTCAGGAGATGGTCGGAGGTCGGCACTGGTCTTTCCACGAATTTCTTTAGCAGATTTATGTGGAAAACCTTTTCCTTTCCTTGAATAGAGATCTGGTAGTTAGCCTTAGAAATCTTTTTCAGGACGGTAAACGGCCCTTGCCATCCGATCCTCAGTTGGTTGTTTCCGGTAGGGAGTAACACCAAAACTTTCTCTCCTGCTTCCAGTTCTCTCTCTTTCGCGACTTTCCTGTATCGGTTAGCGTGATGTGTGCGTGCTCGCTTAAAGTTGTCATTGCTAGGTCCCATCCTAGTTTCAACTTATCCTTTAAATCCGATACGTATTTACTTGCCGAGACGACTGTCTCATCAGCCTTCTGGTCTGTCAGCGACCAAAGTAAGGCTTCAAGCGGGCCCTTAATGGGTCTGCCGAATAAAAGCGTTGCTGGCGGAAATCCTGTGGAAGTATGAGGAGATTCCCTTAGCCAAATAAAGCTGCGGGAATACAAAGATCACAATCTTCAGGTTTCACTTGTGCCAGTTTACTTAACATCATGTTGAGGTTTCCGTTAACACGTTCCACGAGCCCATTTCCGGCCGGAGCATAAGGCTTTGTGTAGATATGTTTGGTCCTCAAGATCTTAACGATCTCATCCATCAACAGGTTTCGGTATGGAGATCCGTTATCCGTCAACACTTGTTGAGGGAATCCCAACCGAGTGAAAATCTGCACGAGGGCTTCTGCGACATGCTTGGCATCTGCGCATGGTAGCGGGATAGCTTCTGCCCATAAAGTGCATGCATCGACTAAGGTCAGGATAAACCTGTTCCTTCTTTTAGTCCTTTCTAAGGGTCCTAAAATGTCGATCAAACCCGTTCGAATAGTGTTCCCACTATTGGCATTTCACCCAAAGAGACTGGTGGTGCCCGTTGCTTGGGTGGCACACGTTGGCACTGGGCACAGGATTTGACATACCTGATAATCTCAGTATTTACTCCTGGTCACCAATAATGAGTGGTTATCCGTTGGTTTGTGGCGTTCTGTCCCATATGTCCGCTGAAGGGAAGAGAGTGCCCCATTTCTAGGATTTGGCTTCTGTACTGTTTCGGTACTAGGAACTGGTTGTAACCTTGGTCAGGCATGCCCGTTCTGCGATAAAGTACGCCATCCTTAGAAAATATGTCCCCATGCTGTCTGGGTTCCTTAGCCATGGCAGTTTCCTAAAGCAGGGTGCCAAAGTAGGGTCCTTGTATTGCGCTTCTTTAAGTTCCATGGGTAACAAATTAGGCGCAGGCTCCCGTTCCTTCTTGGTTTGCCCTCTTGTAGTTACTGCTGCCACAATGGGCTCTTCCGGTTTCCCAATACACACATATCTCCCGCCAAGTATGACTGGGTAGATGGGATCATCCATAACAGCCGCTTTGATCACACCTCTGACAAAATCAGAGTGGATCTCCACCAATGCAATGGGAAGCGCTGTAGGTGCATCATTCTTACGAACTCCACAAAGTTTAACGGTCTCTGCTGTCTCTTGACCGGGTTTAACCAGGTTTCTGGCAACAAAGCAATCATACGAAAGCCTCGTGTCAAATAAACAAGAAGTTTGAGAATCGTTCAAAATAACAGTACCTCGCGTTGAGGGTGTATCCCCAACAGGTTGGGAATCACTGTCAATAATTCCGCCTTGCGAGACTGTTAGCAAGCATCCGATGCGTTTAGGCTCAGTGTGCTCACTCTGATCATTAGTCCCGTGCTCAGGGGTTCTCCCTTTGCCACCTTGTCCTTTCTGGCTACGCTGCCATGAAGGGCGGTCGGGTTGATCAGACTGTTTACTGTGGTTGGGGTACTTGTTTTTGTAGAACTTGGATTTTTCAGGAGGGGGGTTTTGAGGTCCAGTTTCTCTGTGGTTATTCTGATTAGAAGCATGAGAGATATGAGAAGATTGGTCTAGATTATTTTTCCGAAAATGCTCTTCTGTCGGTTTACGTTTTGAGGCCGGTTGTTCAGCCAGCGCATTGTGATATCGCTCAGACTTTTCTAAGATGTCTTCAAGCTTTTATGCACCCTGTTCAGCTAGAAATCTCCGGTTATCAGCAGACAAAGTGTTCTTTATTTGTTCTGTTAAAACAAATTCCTCCAGACCTTCATAGGTAGAGGGGAGCCGTGAAAGCTCTAGGCACTTAGTCAAGTATCCCTTCAAACGAGACGAGAACTGCTGAAAAGTTTCAGAGCTCTCTTTCCTGCTGTTGCGAAACAGTTGCAGAAACTTTCGCGCATTCATTTCAAAGCGCTCAAGCAAAGCTTTCTTCAACAAGTCATAGTTGTCTTGTTGGCCACTTTCCAGTTTAGAATAAACATCATAAGCAGAACCTTTAAGGGCCTGGAAAAGTTTCATACACCAGCGCGACCTCTCTAAACCGTACAGGGTTGCAATTTTCTCAAATTTTTCTAGCCATGAGTCAATCTTCTCATTAGGACAAGGGAAAGATTCAAGAGCAAAGGACATAGCGTTGAGTTGAAGAGATTGAGTGTTAGAAGGATCAGTTAAGGAAGAATGAGGAGAAGACTCTCCATTGCTGGAGGTAGAGGCAGCACCAAGACTTTGGACTTCTAGAGCTTTAAGCGCCAGCTCATGCTGTCGTCAATGCTCATTTTCTCTTTCCTCATGCTGTCTCTCTTCTCGCTCCTTCTCATGCTGTCTCTCCTCTCTCTCTTTCTCATGCTGTCTCTCCTTCTGTCTTTCCTCATGCTGTCTCTCCTTCTCTCTTTCGTTCGCCCTGCGAATTTCCATTTCCTCATCCATCTTCTTCTGCTCTCTAGCTTCAGCTGCTTTCCTCTCCGCCGCTTTTTCCTTCTGTTCCGCATCATATCTGTCAAGTTCTTCGTTGACAAACGCTTTCGCTTCTTCTCCTTGTAATCCCTCTTCCTTTGCTTCCTGTCTGAGGATCTGCCTAACCTTCGCCCTCTCTGCCATCGCAAATAGGTGACTGAGACTTAGTCGAGAAGAAAGTAAGAAAAGATACACTGGTTCCTACCACTTACGAGAAAATATCAACAAAAGATGATATACCTTAACCTGGGATGCCTCCTCCAAAATAATAAAATACCTAACTATCGCTGCTATTATCGGCAATAAAGCACCTAATGCAAACGACTACGCCAAATAAATAGTAGTTAAGATTACTCACTGAAAAATAAGTTGCTACAGTGGAAACAAAATAATTATTGCAAAAAATTTTAAGGAGAAAAAAAAAATCCCTTAATATTTTTTTTCTCCACTATAAGTTCACCTTTGAAGATAGTTAGGGTAAGGGAGGCAATTACAGGACGTATAGTCTGATCGCGCTCCTTAGCTTAGCTCAAACACCTACTTCTTCAAAACCCTGTGAATGTTATACACTCACAAAACTTTACCAGCGTTCAGTATTACAAAATCAGTAGTTAACATATATTCC
This sequence comes from Oreohelix idahoensis, assembly GCA_024509875.1. Classification (NCBI taxonomy): domain Eukaryota; kingdom Metazoa; phylum Mollusca; class Gastropoda; order Stylommatophora; family Oreohelicidae; genus Oreohelix; species Oreohelix idahoensis. The sequence goes on from JAMPIV010001659.1 coordinate 323,588, forward strand.
GACAAAATCAACCTGTAAACCAAATGTATAATGCTCAATAATGCTGTGGAAAAACAATTATTAGCCGTGTGGTCAGCATGCCCATAAAACAGATCGATATGTCTAGGGGATAAATTATTTTTAAAAAAATACAAAACTCACAAGACTCTTACTCTATATCAGAATAAAGAATCTTAAAGACGAGCTGATATTTGTCGTTTCGTTTTCCTATTCAAAGTTCGAAATCCCGATAGACGAGACCCCATTTGTCGTAGATTTTTGATAGGGGAATTAAGACTTGTGTTGGTCCCTTCTGAATAGATTAGAATAAGTGATAGTCACAGTGAGAAGTAGTAATAGCAATAGATTTCCACGAGTGAGATGGTAGAAATGTGGTAGAGGCTGTCTCTGAAATCAAGAAAATCTTCTCTCTTACACCTATCTTCTACGACAGATTTAGATTGAGTCAGACAGTCTACACACACACACACACACACACACACACACATATATATATATATATATATATATATATATATATATATATATATATATATATATATATATATATATATATATCCACTCACATACATGTACGCATAAGACGACAGTTAGACGTACAGACGTGGGAAAAACTATGACAATGATTATATGAATAGTTTGGGAAAAACGAACTGACCGACACGCTGGACTAAATTTTATGAGTAGTTTATTTATCAAGACTAAACTTCTCTCACAACATAGCAAATCACATCAAGCATATACAAAAAAAAAATCATAAACAAAAAAAACTCAAGAAATGCTACAAGAATGATAGACCCGTTGGTATGATCCTTCCCTCGATGGATAGCCCACAGTCCCGTTAGAAGAAAGTGATAGCCCAAAGAGTCACAAATACATATGATTTAGTCTAAAATTCTTCCCCCTTTAAGGTATGAACAGACTGGATACTCTGATCTAGTATAAGGGAATATATAGATATATAGTTAGCAATACCTTGCATAAAGAAATGTTATGACAGCAAAAATGAATGGGTGTCAAAATACCACCATAAAGGGATCGCTCAGTCCTGCTTTCACTCTATTCATTCAACTATGCTCACGTGCATTTTTCAACAACAACAAAAATTATTTTTAGAACTTGCCCATACAGAATCTTCAATGGTAATCTTGGCCAATGAAAACCCCAGGTCCAAAAAGACGGGTTGAACTCACTACTTCCGGGACCGTTCTCTTGGGAATACTATTGTTTTGGATGTCTGTTTAAGTCACATAAAATTGTCCAGGCACGAGCGTTTATAGCTAGCACAGTGTCAACATCTTAGATTTCAAACGAATGAGGAATGTCAGGTCAGCACCTTTTCTCAATATAGGAATTTAGTTGGTAACACCACCACTTGTCAACAGTGTCGGGAAATTTACTGATTGAAATATGTTACTTGCCACCAAGGCGGAAAAATGACTAGAGTTTTTCTCAGGAAGAATCAAATCAGGCTCGATGACCCGTTACTTCTTTAACCTCTTAAAGTTCTTGTAAAAGTTATACATCAAATCTTTAAGGTAAGAATGTTTGTTGTTTTCTTCACAGATTTATCTCTTTTACTCAAACGCTGGCAAAGTTTGGGTACCACAGTTTCACTATATATAAATGGAAAAAAACACATATCAAATAATTATACATACTATAACTCGGATATAACTGATAATTTTAAATTGCAAGCGTAGTGCTTGACTTATCATTTAAATTTTCCCGTGAAATAAGTTATATATAAAACTCATCTATCCTCATGAATTAGGAATACGTGCGTATTCCGTCAACACTCATGAGGCTTCTAGCATTTATAAGTTAGTTTAGAAAGTTTATTCTCGTCTGATTATTTTAGCAGTAAAATTAAATTCCTTTATTAGCCGACTGAGTTTAAGCTAGAAATATAATTTCTGTTTTCCACTGTAACTCGTCACTATAAAATAATACAGACTATATAAATTAAGCGCTCTGCACCAAATCTAACTAGAGAAATAAAGTAAGCGATTTTAACACTTTAAACACTTCACAAAATACTGGAATATATATGATATTTTACCTCCAAACAGAATTACAGTTTCACAACGACTAGGATAATTCACTAGATAGGTATTTAGAAGCTCGGCAAAATTTGACGAGAAACTAATGACTTCGCTATACGAGCTTCATTCACTAGCACGAGTGATTCTGTCTACTGCTAGTTGGAGAATGAAAAGAAAGTTTCAAACTCTGGTTAATATCTATTTCCAGACAAAGAGGTAAACGTTTAATTTCGCAAAACGAAGTACTCTCCCCTTTCCCGTCTTCAACGCCCACGTTTAAGGTAGCCGTGTGGTAGAAACATGAATTTTTCTTATACATAACATTACATTTTGCCTATATATATCAAAATGTTCCTTGGTAAGAGAGAAATCTAACCATATGAGTGATTGCATAATTATGCTAATTAGTTTTTCAAAATGGCCGCCGCAGTATACAACATGCAGGGTTATTTTAAACCCACATTACGTAATTATTTCTCAACTTATAGAGTTAAAAATCTGCATACAAGTCCACAAGTGAGTGCATTATGTCCTAAACCAAAAATATTTGGGATATACCATGAACTATGTGTGACCATTTGTAAAAAAAACTAAAATTTGAATTTATAGAACCTCATTAGTATGCAAAACATCTGTACAAATAAAACAAATTGAGAGGGCTAATCAAAATTTGGTTCAGGACAGGGTGTAAGATGTTAAAAAACACTCTGCAAAGTTTCAGAGCATTCCAACAATTCATTCTTGAGATATCGCATCTCAAAATGTACCTGTCGTGCTAAACAGGGAAAGTGAGAAAAAGAAGAAAAAGGAGAAAAATTTGTTAACAAACAGTTATTTTGTTCACTTACCTTATCTTAACGACCTCCAAGAGTATACATATCCCCTTCCTTTGCATTTTAATTTCTTTAGCAGCCTCAGACATACTTTCTTCAGCCACTGTCATGCACTTACATAAAAATGTCTCTATAACTATGTCTTGTCATTGATGGCGGGGCACTAGTGTGCAAGCTAAACTTTTCGAGCGCTGCTTGGCCTCGGCCAAGTGATCGTACAAACATTACCATCCTTACATTGATTTCCTTGTTCTTTTTTGTGTTTATCCCTGTCTCTTCTACATTTTCTGCATCTCCTGATGTTGTGAAAGATGTTTCCCACAAGCAGTTGCTACATTTGACAACGATTGTGTGACAGAAACCTTGCTTTGAATCTCCATTGAGCCTACACGACACTATAAACCACAACATTCTACACATCTCATGTTTGCTGTTATTCAAGTGTTCCATACTCATAAGAATAAAAGCATTATTTGTTTGTCCATCTTTTGTATTGGTTGAGAGGGTGCTTTTCCTCAATTTCTTCATAGAAGAAGGTTTAACTTCGTTATCGATAACAGCTGCTTCATTATTTTCTGTTGTGCTAACAACTTCACCAGGGCCCTGGTTGCCAAAAAACTTGCGTTTTCTTAACTTCCTACCGCTTTTTTTGTCACCCATATCGTTTTTGTTAAATTGGTTTGTACAGCTTACCACAATAACGTAACTTTTTCACTCAAAAAGGTGTAATATGAATGGTTGAACTCCGACAACTGTGAAATTTTCAGCCCACATGTGGCAAAATGATTCATAAACAATTGACTTTAAGGAGAGTAATATCCCTTTTCATAAATGGTTCTCTGGAGTTTTTCTGGTACAGAAGAGTTATGGAATCATTATCAATTCGCCTTTTTAGTGTGGGAATCATAATGTTTTCAAAAAGTGGTTAGTAACCAGAGGTAAACAATGTGTTGTCAAGGAAAATTAATATCACCCTCTGGTCACTTATCCTTTAAAAAGTAAAAAACTATGCATCACTGGACAATATAAACCTATGTATTGTGGAGAGAAATGGTTTGGCTTCATAAAAACATTTAAAAACAAAAATGAAGTTTTTCATTAGATTTGAAGGAAGTCTACCACACAGCTACCTTAACACCTAAACGCATGCCGTAACTGCCACCTTGCGTCTCTGACACCTCCGTCTAAGAAACGGCGAAGCGCTACGTGTCAGATGCAAATGTAGACAACCAGTCTGCACTGCAGGGGCAGTTTTCACACTTCACGCTGACCATGGCCCACAATGAGTGTCGTGTCAGGTGGAATTTCCAGACAAATGTCTCAAACTGCGCCGAGGAGCCGTCATTTATCGCGCCTTTCCTGAGCGCTCAGCCGAAGAAATCGCGCATGTCAGCTGAAAGTGCAGACATAGTCTGCTCGTATGTCTGAGATAAGCGAAATTCACAGTTTCGTGTCCTGACATCTAATGCAAATAGAATGCATTTTAACGCTCTCCCGTCTCTGTAGAGACTGACACGTTACGTCATAACTGCGTTCTCAGTTTAATTAGCAATGAAATGCGTTTCTAAATGAGAAACGAAACTGGCGAAAGTGAGAATGGGAAAATAGTAATGTATATAGTCGCAAACGAACGAATGCGAAAAACACAAAAAGGATAAAAGAGTGATAATAAATAGAGGATACGGGTGAAAGAAAAAGAAGAAGATATAGGCAATTTTTGATCATAAAACCTATGTGACAGTATTAAACTGGGAAAATGTGTCTGGACGGCGCGAATAATGAGTTGCCTAAGTTACAATTAACAAAGTGCATATATCTCACTAAATATTATACACTTTAGGCATATGTGATGTAATCATTAGTAATCACTGCTCCATTCGGATTCTGGGGTCACCTTAGCTGTCGGTGTTCCGCACGACTAGCCAGAAGAAATCACCAGCGCTTGCTGTAGTGGTTCATGAATATACTATTGTCATATATTGAGGTTGCCAGCCCCATATATAACCACTTAGCAAGAAACAGGTCACATTCACATTTGTAAAATAATTGTTACACTTACCCCAAAGTTTTGGGAAAACACAATCTCCTCGCACAGGTTAGAATTGACACGAGCAATATAGGTTATATGCTCTCGAATCACTTGGTATGGAAATTTTGAATCCTTTTATGACGGGTCAATCTGCGTAACACTTGGTCTGGGAAAGTTTCTCTTATGACGGGTGATCCAATACACTAGCAGGATTTCATATATATATATATATATATATATATATATATATATATATATATATATATATATATATATATAGAGAGAGAGAGAGAGAGAGAGAGAAAGAGAGAGAGACTCGTAAAATGTTAGGTATCCAGTCCTAATATTTAAAGTCCTGGTGCCTTAAGTTTTTCAGAGTTTTATATGTATAAAGGCAGGCTTACTGTTAATGGTTTTAAGTTTCCCAAATACTTCGATCTGTCACTTATAAGTATGGAATTCTAGGTCCAATACTTCTCTTTCTGGCTTTTGTGAGTTGCTCGTTTGACGGGCGATGAAGTCTCTGTTCTGTGTCTCTGATTTCCTAAATTATATTTCCCACTTCTCAGTTCAAATCACAGATTGTGTTTCCGCCGAATTTTTCAATGAAATTCATTGTTTATTCCGGCCCTCAAATCCAACCAATCGAATCTCTTTAGCACTGGGTTGGGGTGTCTAATTTCAAGATATCCCCCACGTGTTTTAAAATATTACATTTAATATTCCAACGCGTGACCTCTTTTAAATCATCTGGTAAAATTTCCGCCGGCATCTTTATGCAACTTCACACACAAATATGTGAACTATCCTGACTAATGCCTTCCGCCAAGATTGACTACCCAGACAGATAGGAGCCAGCGGATGCGATAATCTAATTATCACCTGTGGGTGTGAATCACCCAGACTGATTTCTCAGGCATCAAATCTGGCCTTCCTTTGTGTCGATCGGGCAAGACCGTGCTTACCCAGGTGGTCAGACTGATTCAGTTGATAAGAGTATCCCCCGCCGAGGTCAGTAATTACCCTGGCGGAACGTAACCAGTCTGGGATCGGCTTCAGAGCACAATGTAAAATATAAAGATATAGCAGATACTTCCGTAAGGGAGTGGAGTCTTATAGACTTCAACCTACTAGGTCCAGCATAAGGAGAAAAATAATGAATGAAAAGGGGCAAAAATTATGCCAAATAAAAGCGGTTGAATGGGAGAAAGAGAATAATGAAGAAAAAAGGGATACTGCCGGAGTGGCTAAAGGTGTGAGAGAGCAACCAAAAGAACACATGCAGACGTTCACATGCTGGCATAGGGGTCGTCCACATATGACGTCATGCAATTTTGGCCATTTTTAACTCTTGTTCACCTTCGTCACATTTCGTTAAAAAAACCCAGATTCTCTCTTATGTGACGTCACAGATATCTTACTCCCCCATCTCTCTCTCTCTCTCTCTCTCTCTCTCTCTCTCTCTCTCTCTCTCTCTCGCTCGCTTTAAGCCGGCTTTTACAAAGACTGCTTTACCGGTTAAATGCCGTTAAATGGATTAAAAGATATCGTTCATTTTGGATTCATTTAATTTCTAAAAATAAAAAAATTAATTAAATGGAAACATATCAATACCTTCAGTTCTCACTTATGTTTAAGTGTCATAAAATAACGTAAAACGTGAGAGAAAATCAACAAAAATTAACGGGTTTAACAACTGACGTTCTTATCAGTGAATAATTTATCTTCGTTATCATTATCTGTGACGACATTTTGTCGCGTCCTTTTACACCCCTTCTTTATCACCTACATTATCTATTTATTTTTTCATTTTTTCCGCACATAATATTGTGCCCCTCCACTACATAAATTTGTTGACCTTTTCCATACTGTAATCGTGTCATTTCATGGCTAATCGACCCCCGACCAGCAGATCAATTTTATCGCCAAGCGAGTGAACCCAGACAGGCAAGATACGATGGCCATAAAATGATTGTTAAGTTTTTATGTAACTCATTTCCGCCCACCTATACATAGAGATTAAACATATGTGGTGTTGACCGCTCATCGCGACAATACTGAGTCACACTACAAATGAAGACCAAACTGCTGTCTGTGAAAACGTCTGTGGTCAACGAATGTCAGCGATTATCCGTCTAGTGAACGAATTCAAGTACGGATGATAATTGCATAAGCACTTTGGTCCAGAAGTTTCTATAATAATTATTACAGAGAAACCCGTCTGGGGAGAAAAATTAGCGAGGACACTATCTTGCAAGTCTGAATTGAAAGGTTACATAAGAGTAAACGGATGGAGGTCATGTGTTAAAATTTTAAAATGATATTTTAAAACACGAGGGGGAAAGTAATGACTAACGCCCCGACCAACTTCATTCCGCTCATGTATTGGATCAAATGAGAGCAGGAAATATACATTCGTTCTGATTGGAAGTTTTGTCGGAAACGCCACTTGGAGCGAAAAGTGAAATATAACCTAGCAAATTTTGAGGCTAAAACACACTGCATTGCGACGTCAAAGTAGCAACTCCAAAAGCCAGAGAAGAATAGGACAAGAATTCCACATTAAAGGACCGCACAGAGTATTGTAACTGAGTACATTCTGGGCATATCAGGAAAAAAACCCTCTAATATTAGTAATACAGAGCCCGAGATAATTGGAATGTGAATACGAATCATAAGAGGGATTTAAAAAAATTACCCCAGGCATCTAAACAAGTTGTCATGTCTATTCTAAAACTGTGCCCGGAAATTGTATTTCCCAAAATTGGGGTAAGCTTAACATATATTTTACTGTTTGAATTTGACATGCTTGTACTTGCTAGTGGTTGCAAAAGTCCATACGAGGCTGGCAGCCTCACCATATGAAAATAGCATATTCATAAACCACCACAGCAAGCGCTGGTGATTGCTTCATGCTAGTTCTCACAGGGAACCAAAAGCAGAGGTAACCCCCAGACTCCGAATGAAGCAGGGCGTGAGTGATGATTGCATCAGCAAGTGCATAGTTTATATTATCATTTTGTGAGTTATATGTAAACTTAACCATGTTCATTCAGGTTTGTAGTAAAATCTGCGAGAATAATCGCTCATTTCAGTAAGATTTTAGTCATAAAATGATAATAAATAAACCCGCCCGATTGTGTCTGACGGTTGGCATCTTCGACGCCAGCAACACTGCCTTTTGTGCAGTGCTAAAGCCTATAGAACGATCCCACGGTAAAAATCTAACACACGTTTTAGTTTCGGTTTCGAAAACGTACTACTAATATTTAACATTTTGCCAGATCTGCTGCATACACAATGCAGCCTAGCCTTATAATTAACGATTTGTTAGAAATGTAACTCCAATCATACACCAGACACTAGAGCCAAAATAGTGACCGTGTGAGATCTAGGGAGGTAGCATTAGGTTCCCTGAACATAATTCATCATCATCATTTATAGAGTCAGGGGCCTACATGTGCTTGACCTCACACGGTTAATACAGACATGGATTTAATTCTTTTAGGATACCATCATAACCTCCCCAGCAAATCCAACTTTGCTACATAAATTGGTAGGCTTGTCCGGGATTTTAATTTCTCCTAGTACTACATACATTGGGGTCTGGGTTAGCATTAACATCATTCTATTTTTCCCAGGGAATCCCCATATATTATTACCCAAGATTTGGGAAGTGAAGAAAGTGTCAGAACCCAGAATTAATTAAATAAATTTATACTTAGTTAGAAACTTAGTTAGTACATTTTGTATTTATCAGGATGGCAGATCTGGCCAAGTTTCGCTCTGCGGCTGTGCAGACTGCCAGGGAAATGAATATGGAGGGACAAATCTTGATTGACTATGTCACCTCAGAATGTGATACATTTATTGCCAGGGAAGAACATAGGTTAGCTGAGGAAAGGAAAATACAGGTAGAAGAGGCTAGGGAGATTAAGAAATTAGAGTTAGATAGAGAGGCTGAGATTAAAAGGATACAGATTGAGGCTGAGAAGGAGGCTAAGGCCTTAGAGGCTGATAGAGAGGCTGAGATAAAGAGACTCCAATTTGAGGAGAGAAAATTGGAGGCAGAAGAAAAACGACTGCAAAGGGAGGCAGAAGAAAAAAGATTGACTGCTGAAAGGGAGGCAGAAAAAAAAGATAAAAGATTACAGAGGGAGCATGAGTTGCGACTAAGGGAGTTAGAGTTGCAAGGCCTTGCTCCGGACAATGGTCACAGCCCCTCTACCTCTGATGCTACTGCTAGTCAGGGGGCCTCCAACTCAGCCATGGGGTTCCATTTAGACTATTTTGTAGAAAAGGATGATGACATTGAGTCATATTTAAGCAGATATGAAGTATTAGCCACTACTTATGGGTTAGAAAGAGAAAGATGGGGGGTAAAGTTGTCTCAGGGTCTTCGGGGAACAGCTTATGAAGTGTTTTCCAAAATGAGCAGGGACGACCAAGACAACTATGACATGTTGAAGCAAGCTCTTCTGTTAAGATACGAAAAGAACGGAGAGTTTTATAGAAAGAAATTTAGGAATGCCAAGCTACTGTCGGGTGAGACTTATCACCAGTTCTCCGCCCGGTTAGAAACGTATATAGAGAAATGGGCTTCTTTGGGGAAAATCCAAGATCTCAAAGAGAGGATACTCATAGAACAGATGAGAGAGTCCATGGCTCCAGACATGAGAAAGTTTCTCATGGAACAGGGCGCGGAGAGGCTGGGTGAGATAATTAATGTCGCTGAGAGGTATCAGGCAGCCCAGGCAGAGGTAGCTGGCATCAAGAAAAAACCAGTAGATCAGTATAAGGCTCCCCAAAACCATAATAAATTTGATAACAGAGGTAAGCAGAACTTTGATAGGCCTCGAAATGATTTTAAAAATAAAACCTCACATTTCAATGACAGAAGGAATGATGAAAGAAAACCTTTTCATCAAGATAGATGGTATTGTAAGTATTGTAAGAAGGAGGGACATGACACTAAATTTTGTAAGAGTAAACCTTCTGGATGTGCTGCTATGAGAAGGGGGAACCAGGAAGTAAAGGACAAACCTGCTGGACAGCAGGAACCTTATCACCCCCCAGTTTGCGAGGATGTTGTATGCAATGATGTCACCATAAGGTGCCTCTATGATACAGGTTTAGATTTTTATGCTGTCGTGAGCTCGCACTTGGTGAACCCAGATCAGTATACCACAGAAACAGTGGAGATACAAGGGGCGACCAAGGACCTACCACTCATGAAACTTCCCATTGCAAGGATAAAAGTGAAAACTCGCTATGTGGAAGGGATAATCAGAGCAGCAGTGATAGACGCACCCATCTACCCTCTGATATTGGGGTGTCGTTATGTCTACTTATTTATTTATATGGCAGGACATTTGTGGTCCAAACGGATCATTCACCTCTCGTATTCCTGTCACAGGCCAAGCATGAAAATTCCAGATTATTGAGATGGTCTTTATTATTGCAGCCATACTCATTTCTGATTGAATATATTCCCGGCCCTTAGAACGTGGGTGCAGACTTTTTGAGTAGACATCCTTATGATGAAGATCAGAAAAACGCGTAAGACTTCATTGAGCTAAGTTATCTCGCAGATAATAACCTGCAAATGAATGCATGTTTTAGGATGGCAGGTGTGTAGTAAATTCTGCGAGAATAATCGCTCATTTCAGTAAGATTTTAGTCATAAAATGATAATAAATAAACCCGCCCGATTGTGTCTGACGGTTGGCATCTTCGACGCCAGCAACACTGCCTTTTGTGCAGTGCTAAAGCCTATAGAACGATCCCACGGTAAAAATCTAACACGAGTTTTAGTTTCGGTTTCGAAAACATACTACTAATATTTAACATTTTGCCAGATCTGCTGCATACACAATGCAGCCTAGCCTTATAATTAACGCTTTGTTAGAAATGTAACGCCAAACTGCTGTCTGAAGTAACGTAATCTGTCAACAGTAACGCAAAATTTGGTAGTCTCTTGGACTTTTTCTAAGTAGCAATAACGAGACGACTGTAATACATTAACGCAAAATGCTACCAACGCATGCCAAAACCCGCGTCGTTCTGCACGCGAGACTAATAGTATATACACGCTGTGGCAAAGCTAACGGATATACATACACAGACAGTTTAAATTCTCGACGCGTAGTGTAGTTGTGACGTCACAAAAACAAGTTGGTTTATTTGAAAAATTAAAAAGTGAGACAGAAGGAGGGGGACAAGATGGTAGATTTATGTAAAAAGTTATAATTAACGACTGTCAGTGACAAAACTGAAAATCTAAACGAAAATGAATATAGTCATAAAAATTATATATTCGTGTAGCTTAGTGTATTCTGAGCACAAATATGTTTTAATATTAATGGTAGTCCCAGTATTAGCCAAGTTATTGAGAAAATACTAAATGTCTACGGACGCGCGACCAGACAGACTGTTGTTCCTGCTTGTTTTTCATAACGTAGTGGGGACGGCAGCTTAGAAAAGAGGCATTGAGGTAAATTCAAATTCGCTTGGGTAACAAGAGTATAAGAGGGAAAGGGGAGCGGTAGGAAAATGTAATCCAAAACGGAACATCTTTTTGTATTGGCATAACTAAGGCAGACTGGCCAATCGACTACCAGACGCAGAGTTTGTTTGGAATTATTTTTGTTTTTCAAAAACTGCATTTGAATTCTGGTGGTCGCAAGCTTTCGATTGGCCAGTGCTAATAAATATTAGCAAAAGGCTTTCACTATTCATTGCCAGTTGAACAAAACTTTTCATTCAAATACGCTGAGATCAGCTGTGTTAATTGTAAAATTAAATAAAGAAATATTCACAGTCTGGACAGTGCAGAAGCAACTGAGGCCGCTTCTTTGCAAGCCAGCGTCATTTGTTTATATTTCTTGAAATATTGTGGTAAGAATGCTTTATGAATTCATATGTAATCCCACTGCCAAAGTTAGATACTACTATTGGGAAAAGTGAAGGACGTGCCGGGAGCAGACATTTTTGAGTCCTCACATTGAAATGTATCTAACTGATGTATGTTGTCATGATTGTGTTTTAATATTATTGCATTAGAATATTAGTAAGCCTCTGTGTTCCATGAACACTGTTCAACATGCCTGAAGCATTTATTATTAAAAAAGAAAAGAAGAGAAAATCATACCAAAGGAAATGTGGTTACTCCACATTATTTTATTGAGGAAAACTATGTAAACGTACAGTGGCGTATCTGCCATAGGGACCTGAGGTGTGGTCACAGCAAGGTGGGAGTCATGTAAAATTAGGGGCGAGTGCACCTGTAATGCACGCGAGGCTGACCTCATAGCACAGTAGGAAAATAATAAATATAAGAAGTGATCAGTTATAAAAGGCCAGGGTGTCCTTTTGTTGCAGAGGTTTTATTTCCTGTTGCCAGCTGGTAACAGGAAACCTGCTGAGTGAGAATAAAGCCATCAAGTCTCCGACCATTTGTCTACGCTGTCAAAAGATAACGGGAGGAGCTTGGGCATTTTGCGAGATTGAGATTTTCTGCAATTTCATACTGTATTATCATTCATCAAGGAACCCCAGGTGATGTGTTAAGCATCTGGGTATATCTGACACTTTCGTTTAATAAACACTGGTATTTCAAATCATACTCAGGAAGTTTATGGGGTATGATGAAACTACAGCCCCTCATACACAGTGACTCTTCCTCTTAGATGAATAAAGTGTAAGCTGTGAACATTCCAACAGGAAAGATATATATATTAACTTTATAGTTAGTGGACAAAGAGTCCAGATATTTTAGTTGATCTTTTCTGTAAACTATCTTGTCCTTATTTTCAAAGACCTGTCCAAGAGATATGGCTGGACAGGCAGATTAAATTGTACAGAAAAAATATTCATTTTTAAAGAAAAACTTAACCACTGATTTTATTCACTTCCTCATAGAAAATTAAAGTGTTTTTGTGTTGTGTACCATCATTTCATTTCTCCCCTAGACACTAGGTACATCATACACCAGACACTATAGCCAAAATAGTGACCGTGTGAGATCTAGGGAGGTAGCGTTAGGTTCCCTGCACATAATTCATCATCATCATTTATAGAGTCAGGGGCCTACATGTGCTTGACCTCACACGGTTAATACAGACATGGATTTCATTCTTTTAGGATACCATCATAACCTCCCCAGCAAATCAAACTTTGCTACAAGATTACAAGCCATTGCACTCGCCGCTGTCAAGTCACATTTTTTTTCATTGACTTAACTTAAAAATTAATGGTGATTTCTCATCATATTCCTTGAGGTATTATGCATACTCAGGGAGAATTAAATGTCTGAGATACAAAAACTGGTGGACGGACAGCGGGAAAGACGCCTGATTAATATAAGAAAAACTAAGACTCAGCAGATGCGTTTGTTCCTTTTATTTCTTCTAAAGTTGGTGGTACCAGTCTACGATACCAGTTTGGAAGACGAACCTGTGGTTCAGAGCTTGTACTCGACACAAGACGCATAACTTCAACGACCTGTGAAGATACTCGCATTAATCAGGAGCGGTTACCCCTTGCACTCACGTTTTTGGACGTGCCCTTACCTTAGCAATTGTAAATTGACCGAGCAGTCAGCAGCATCAACACTTCATCAGTCTGACAGCTAAGTCAAATCTTATCAAGCCAGAAACAAATGAACACTTTTATTTGTTTCAATTTAGTCCACTTCCAGCAAAGTTTCAATGAAGAAGCAAGTATTAACTCCCCAATCCTTCATTTATTTATAATTGTTAAAGAATAATTGATCATTAAATTTGTTATAGGTTGTACAAATTCATAGTTGATTTAATTACGAGTATAATCGAGAGAAGTGCACACGCATAACTCAGGATTTCATATATATATATATATATATATATATATATATATATATATATATATATATATATATATATATATATATATATATATATATATATATATATAACATCTTCTTCTTCTTCTTCTTCTTCTTCCGTCCTTAGCCAAAGACCGACCAAGCAGTCAGAGGCCATCACGCCTTGTGGCGTCTTAAGGGCAACAGCAGATTGATTTTCTCTGTTGTAGTTTCCCATCACGCCCAGCGGCGTCTTTAGGGCAACAACAAATAGATCCATCTGCCGTTGTTTCCGTAATCGGTGTGACAAGCCAACGGGTGATCAGCCCATTGGGCATATATATAACATCAAACTCCATAATTCTCGCTGTTTGTACGTCGGTCACATCTAAGGGATGCAACTGTGGTTGAAAGTTAAACATTAATTGTATTGTTTCCCTTATATGTACTCTCCCGAAAATAGTAACACTCAACGAAGAAATGTCGATGAAGTGTGTAACACAAAGTTAGTGAAAGTGATATATGATTAAAATGTAAATTTTTGATTGTAGAACCCAGTTTCATTCCGGAAACGGATTTAACTCATCATTTTGTTAAAAATATCCTTAAAATGTAAGTTTTTGATTGTTTCTTCAAGACAAAATTTTAATTTAAAGTATTGCAGACTTATTGCTGGAGCTACTCGCTGGAAATGAAACGGTTTATTGGAGCATAGATACAATGATCCCAACGATGCAGTTAATTTTCCAACCGAATTCCTTAACGAGCAGTGCCCATCAGGAATGCCACCTCATTTGCTGAAATTAAAGGTTGCTGCATTTATCATGCTATTGCGGAATCTGAACGCAAAAAAAAACGGACTAATGAATGGCATGCGTTTGGTCATAAAAGTCTTGCATCGGAATTCCATTGATGCAGAAATTATCACTGGCAGTAATAAGGGAGAACGAGTCTTAATTCCTCGCATTGACTTAGAACCGAGCGAGCGCAGTTTGCTATTTAGGATGCGACGTCGTCAATTCCCAGTGATTTTAGCATTTGCAATGACGATCAATAAGGCGCAAGGACACTCTTTTGATCACGTAGGAGTTTTCCTTCCTGAACCTATTTTCGTACACGGCCAGCTCTATGTCGCCCTCACCCGAGGAACAAACCATGAAAACGTGAAAGTTTTTGTTAAAAACACTTTTTATCAGGGAACATTCTTTGAAACAAATCCACGCACTTTCACAAAAAAATGTTGTCATCGAATAACTGTTATTTTGAATTTAAAAATATTTAAAAAATATATTACAGTTTTTTATTTACTTATGTCATTATTGACTGGTTATTGCTAGTGTGTGTGTGTGTATATGTATATATATATATATATATATATATATATATATATATATATATATATATATATATATATATATGTATATATATATATATATATATATATATATATATATATATATATATATCAAAGAGTAGAGCCAATAAAAGAGCGAAATCATACAATCTATCCCTTCACAAAAGGCGACGGGCAGATACTAAGTTAACTTTGCTAAGACACATTCAGCATTGTTCTTGGCTTCTGAACATCTTGTGGATATTCCTTCAAGAAAGAAGCAGCATCATCCTTCTATTTGCATATCTGCCAAGAGTAATCTTGAGCGAAGGTAGATACCTTTAAAGACCCACATTAGATAGTCTAGGTTTTGGCCATTATTGGACCATCACTGCAGAGCAAGGGGAGGCAACCCGTGACTATATTCCACGGCAGTATGCTTCTCCATTTAACAAACAAGAAATCCCGTTGCTTCCAAATCAACATCGTTTATTGAAAAGGTGTATACTATATTAATGAAGAAAAATATAATTAAAACAATTTAAACTAGTTACGTGAATTAACGTCTAGATCATTTTCAGCCTCAGGAACATTCAGCTGCGTCTCTGGTGGTTCCTTATTCAGTGTTTCTCTGAAGTGCTCTGCCCATCTTGTTTCCTGCCCCTGTGCTGTCTTGATTTCCTTGCTTGTCTCTTACTAACGTAATATTGCTTGCACCCCGGACAGTCGGCGGCTAAGGATCAAAGAAGAAGAAGAAGAAGAAACTAGTTGAAGGTTATAACAATTATCTGATATTTTAGCTGAGATCAAAATATGAATAAAAATTGTCTACGAGGGAGTTGTTAACTACTGCGGATAAAAGTAGACTATGAGGATGAATATTATTAATTAATTAATTGTTCTGGAACCCCCAGGGCAAGAGAGGCAGAGGTAGACCAAGAAGCACATGGAGACAGAGAGCTGGAAACAGAGGTGAAAATGATGAGGAGAACGTGGAAGGAACTTGAGATGATGGCACGTGACAGGAGGACTTGGCATGTGTTTGTTGAAGGTCTATGCTCCTTTGGGAGTGGAGGGTTATGAATGAATGAATGAATGAGGATGAAGCGAGTGCGATTAGTAGAGTGGTTAGAGCGCTGGCCTCTCACGGCTAAGGCACCGGGTTGAGTTAGGCAAGGCACAAGCAGCGAGGAAGAGAGCTGATGACCCCCACCACTCGAAGCTGGACCTCGCTTAGTGACATCTCTAACACTTCATTCCCCTAAGGCAGTATCTGCAATGGGACTGTCCTGAACGTTTTGTGAGGAGAATCCAAATGTTATATGTAATTAATTATGGTGAAGAAGGTGAGTGTGGTTTGGGACAGTCACTCACAGTAGCGCACACACCAAGTCATGGAATGGTGTAACGTCTGATGATATTTTAACCATGGTTTATTACAATTATAACATCACGTAGATCTAGACGAATACAGTTACATCGAAACATGAATCTTCATAATGTAGTTAACACACCATACGGCCCTTACACATCCTGGCCTACAAAATCTCTACTCCTCACATCAGTGCACAAAGACTGCGTCTACGGCAGTTATATAATAATCATGGCCTACAAAATCTCTACTCCACATCAGTGCACAAAGACTGCATCTACGGCAGTTATATAATAATCATGGCCTACAAAATCTCTACTCCACATCAGTGCACAAAGACTGCATCTACGGCAGTTATATAATAATCATGGCCTACAAAATCTCTACTCCACATCAGTGCACAAATACTGCATCTACGGCAGTTATATAATCATCAAGGCCTACAAAATCTCTATACTTCACATCAGTGCACAAATACTGCATCTACGGCAGATATATAATAATCAAGGCCTACAAAATCTCTACTCCACATCAGTGCACAAATACTGCATCTACGGCAGATATATAATAATCAAGGCCTACAAAATCTCTATACTTCACATCAGTGCACAAATACTGCATCTACGGCAGATATATAATAATCAAGGCCTACAAAATCTCTATACTTCACATCAGTGCACAAATACTGCATCTACGGCAGATATATAATAATCAAGGCCTACAAAATCTCTATACTTCACATCAGTGCACAAAGACTGCACAAATACTGCATCTACGGCAGATATATAATAATCAAGGCCTACAAAATCTCTATACTTCACATCAGTGCACAAATACTGCATCTACGGCAGATATATAATAATCAAGGCCTACAAAATCTCTATAGCCCTGCGCAGGCATACATTATCCAAAAACCACCTTAGGGCTGACCACCTCAGTCAAAAACCCTGCATAGACTGAACCCACGGGAACACACCCCGTTCACACAGTCACGAGAATCTACTGTTCTCTTAACACTGCTCTCAAAAATCCCTGCGGACACTAGCCGCGAGAGCTATTCACACATCACTCAAAAACAGTTCAGAAACAGTACATTATGACCAGAGTTCACCTGCTATCTGACATACTGTCTTCCACGAAACTAAGAGGAGATATCTTTAAACAAATCCATACCAATCTGTAAGCAAGTACTCTAACCCAAAATTAACTCTACTCAACACGTATTTCCCAAGATCATTTCCCTTTCATCACATCTGCACTTATCAGTTTGCCACACTCCCAACAAAAAAAAATGATATAATCATTTTTTTTTTTTGTTGAAAATTAACTCCCAAAAATTTAACGGTCAATGAAGTTATATCAGATACCTCTTAAATTAATTCCCAAAAATTTTTTTAAAAAATTAATGAAGTTCTATCAATTACCTACAAAAATATACCTATGACAAGAGAACATAGCACATCTACAAAAATATCATCAATAAATGTAAGATAACGACTAAATCATCCAACATAATCATTCAAGCATACCAAAATAAAAATTAATCTAATACAAAACCCAAATTAAGTATACATAGTACAAACTAAACAGAAAATAAATTATCATACGAGAAAAGACAAAATATGAAATGGGAATATGATAAGAATCAAATAGAATCATAAGATGACAATGAAGACAACAATTCCATACATGTAAAACAAATAGAACTATAAGAACCAATTACATTATCTAAAGTCATATAATTAACTTAACACTACAAAGAATGAAAGTATAAATAGCGTAACACGAAAAAAGTATACTAGAAGTATGAATGACATCAAAGATGAAACACGGAAGCATAAACAAAATATCAGACAATACTGAAAAGACAACAGAAAAGATGTAAAGAAATGACGAATAGTCAAC
Organism: Oreohelix idahoensis; assembly: GCA_024509875.1. Lineage (NCBI taxonomy): Eukaryota > Metazoa > Mollusca > Gastropoda > Stylommatophora > Oreohelicidae > Oreohelix > Oreohelix idahoensis. The sequence goes on from JAMPIV010001659.1 coordinate 341,947, forward strand.
AAAGAGAGATGACAGTAAAGATGCAAATGTAAAGAAAGTTGGTAACAACACCTAACAATAACTATCCAAATATAACAACGTATTGTAAAATACAAAAATGCTAAAGTATATTTATATACTAACACAAAAAAGAAAGCTTATGACAAGCACAGCATAATAAGTAATTTAACTAAATTATAAACTTATACATAACTAAAAATAAATTACATCAAATATCACCCAAACAAAAAATTATTAACGATAACACAAGTTCCGCATTGACGCATAGTCAAGCGCTAACAACCAAAAAATACATCCAAACATCACAACATTTTCAAAGAATTAATGTCACTACATAATAGTAACCCTAACATACAATCTAGCGCTGGCGCAGAAAAAAATAAATATCACAATGTTCAAAACACATTTTCCAAAAATTTACAATACAAAAAATGTTTCTTCTCTTTAGGTTAAATAAAAATAGTATTTTTATTTCTAAGTAATATGTAGCTATAATTAATAACTAACAATTAAATTAGCTGAGTAACATAAAAATAATCTTATCTTTAAATAGACACACATCAAAACGTGTAAGTTTTTTTTTTTCTCTTCTTTTTTAAAAAAAAAATACATCAAAGAAACGTCACATTGGGTAATAAAATGTTAACTACAAACGAAGTTATAAATATATATAAGTGTAATATTATTTATCTTAACTATGTATTATAATCAGATATTTAAATTCTTTAAATGAACAAGAGTATCAGCCGTCGCTGTTAATTCTACCCACTTAATTTAATAGGAAATTTAAGTTAATTCTAGCTGACAAAAAAAAATCGAATCGTTTAAATTATCAAATGTCATAATTGAGAAAAAATGGAAACCAAGTTTCAGAATACGTCCTTAACTTCAACGAAAAATCATTAATAATACATACAAGTTATGTTTAAAATTACCTTTCACTAAACAATTAATTCAAATAATCTGTATATAAATATGTTAATTAAACATGGTATCAAATCCATGATGAAAAAACAAAACAAAATTTTAAGTAGTGAATAAACACTCAGGACTATCTATGAAAATGACTATTACATTGTCTCAGTAAATAAGTTTGTGCATAGAAATTATTTAATGCATAATTAAAATACAGTCATATAAGTAACAACCAACAAATAATTATGGCAATCAAATGTTACAAAGATTACATAATATTTCATTAACAACATATAAAGTTCTATACTAAAGAATACAATAACATTCAGTGTTTGTAAACAGAACAAAAAATAAACAGGACCTTTAAAAAAAAAAAAAAAAAATTCCTTCGAGGTCTTGCGAACATCTCATCAACACGCAAGGTGACATCATGACACGGTGGGTTAACGTACTGTCTAGGCTCGCTTGAATGGATAAATGGTACACAGTGATCTACATCTCTCCCAGGTAATGTAAAATTAGAATGGTGATTCCCCTCGCAAAGTCGCTCGCTGTGAGACAATACAAATGAAAATATCTATTTTAATCCATGGTAAGATTATGGGGAAACACGGAAAAGTTCACTACACAATTACCCGAACTCCGTGGTGTAAGGTTGTGCCCTCCTGCGATGTCAACAACTCTCGTCACATAGCAGACAACATAGACGTCCCAGGGACAACCTGACCTATAATTCACAGTTGTCAGTGCGGTAGGCTGAAAAAAAATTTACTACCTTCACAAGACCGAGATGATCTCTCAAACCTATCAGCATGACAAGCAAAAGCATTTAAGAACCTATTACCGTTCCTATTACTCTGATTAATAATAATCTTGCTCTTATGTGGAGCACAGCTAACCTGGTTGCGATCTGTATAATTTCTTTTGAGAGCATTGTTATTTGCTCTATTAACACCGTTGTACTGATTTAAATCCCAGTTACAATAGTTATTCTTAATACTTCTTCCCAGATAACAATGTCCATCAGATAGAACTGACTTTTTAGCAGAAAAATTATTACTAGACTGATGAACTTTCATATAATTACTTCTGCTATAGTTTTCTAAACTTTTAGAATCACAATGTTGAGATCTGTCACATTTTTTCTTGTTTTTGGGAGAAGAAACGTTACCGTAGGATGAACTCCCTTGGTATTTTATAACCTTAGGGTTATGTCTCCTATCAAAATTATTTTTTTCTTTGCTTGTGGCAATGTGTTTAAAAAATGAGTCACACTGCCTTGACTGGGTATGACTAGAAGGTTTGACAATCTCTTTATTTTTTTTCACAACATTTGTTTCCTTCATGGAACAAGCAGTAGTATGTTTGTTACTTGTAACCAATTTATCAGATCTGTCAATAAATACGCTGTTGGTTTTTAACACACTGACTTGAGATTTAGCATGTTTCTTTCCTTATCTACAGGACTGGATATTACTGTAGATTTTCCTTTGTTATTCTGCCGCCAGCAATCATTATCATTGGAATCATCTGTATTGCGTGAGAAGTTATATCTCCCACGGAAAGATCTATGTCCACCATTCTTGACCGTAGAATCCGCAAAAAAAGTGTATAAGGCTGGCTTTTTGCTTTAGTGTTCTGATGATAAGAAACTTTCTGTCTATCATCGTCAACACTGACGGAAGACCACATATTGCTATTCAAGACTACGTCAAGCAGACCATTTATTCTTCTTCTTGCTTCTACAATCTCAAAGTCCTTAAGTGCAATCTGTTCACTTAATTTCTTGTTTAAACTCTCCGCTTTTAAGACCTTGCAGCTTTCCTCTGCTAGCAAATTTTCAATCTTAATCAATTTGTCTTTCTCCACCATTAATTCTTTCACTCTCTCTTTATCAATCCTCTCAATCTCAATATCATGACTATTCGTAAGCCTATCAACCTTCTCTAGGGATATGGTATCCTTTTCTTTAATTTGGCAACCACAAATCTCCGTCTTCTCTTGAACTTTTTGAGTCAGATTTCTAATTTCGCCATTTTTTTTTCCCAATCTGAGCTTCCATCTCTTTAATTTTGCACAATGCCGAGTCTAATTTTGCTCGAACACAAGCAAGCTCAGAATTAGATTTACATAAATCACCTGTAAGTTTAGTCACTTTTTCCTGCAGCTTATTCACTTCAGTAGTACTTTTTAAGCAACTTTCCCTTAGCTCCTGTGTACTCTGTTTTATGTCTCCTATTTGCTTCTCATCCCTTAACTCTTCTTTCTGGTCACTATGGATGCCGTCGAGCAATAACGTACGTATACTCTTCAATATGTTATCACGTTTTATACTAATATAATTGTCCAAGAACAGACGAAGGTCCAAAACCAATAACCTTGCCAGATCCTCAGCCATACTCACATGAGGAATTGACTGAAATCTCTCATTAGCAAACTCTCTTAGAGATCTCGATGCAGAGACCAAAAACCTGTCCATAACATGTGACTCAAGCTCTGGGCTTTTTAATCTCTGACAATCTGTCCCTTCCTGAAACAGATACTCTAATACAGGTCTCATATCCTCCGGATCTGTATCAGAATCCATTGTGACTTGTTTACTTAGTCAACCATATATGTCTTAATTAAACTTTCATTATACCAAATCAAGTTTAGATCTCAAATATTGTATCATCAATCCCTGTACATCATCACATTCTATAATTAATCGATATAATTATCGACAACAACAACAATAGTTATCAATAGAATAGGATAGTGCAGATTGAGGCTTGTTGACATGGACAGAAGTGGCAACATTTACACACAACAAAAGCACTTAACTGAAGGTAATCCTGACCCTTCCGCCAACACACTGGATATCACAAAGTTCTGACGTTAAAACACTCCACTGCAGAAAAGGTACAAGGACTAGGCACTCTTGTCTTCAAATCCCTGCCACTGTACAGTATGTCCTCAACAATGCATCAGACGACAGGAACCGATCACAGCAACCCCGCAATCACTTGAGGTATACGTGCAGACGAACTCTCCAAAATACTGCACCTATAGTTGAATCTGCATATGGAAAGACTGGAACAAGCACTGTAACAATTATGGCATCAATGTCGCTATCAGATAACAGCTGTTTGATATGGAAACCAACTGATAAAGTCAGTTTAGTTGCTACAACACGCCAAGATATGAGGATGGATATGCGCAGTCAGCTGATACCTGTGTACAGTTGAATTAAGCCACGCCCACACAGAGCCAAACATAACACAGTTCAGTGTTCCCACTTGTAATGACTGGTCCAGAATCTGACCTAATTTACCCTCTTGTTACGCGAATGTAATGTGGGTGTTACGACCCGTTGGTTTGGTCCACCACTGATAATTAACGACTTTTTTTTACTACCAGAAGAATCCACTGATAATTAAAGGGTTTTTTATCATTATGGTGAAGGAGATGAAGCGTGTCCCCACACTGGCCACCACTGATAATTACAGGGTTTTTTTAGTGAAGGAGAATCCAAATGTTATATGTAATTAATTATGGTGAAGAAGGTGAGTGTGGTTTGGGACAGTCACTCACAGTAGCGCACAGACCAAGTCATGGAATGGTGTAACGTCTGATGATATTTTAACCATGGTTTATTACAATTATAACATCACGTAGATCTAGACGAATACAGTTACATCGAAACATGAATCTTCATAATGTAGTTAACACACCATACGGCCCTTACACATCCTGGCCTACAAAATCTCTACTCCTCACATCAGTGCACAAAGACTGCGTCTACGGCAGTTATATAATAATCATGGCCTACAAAATCTCTACTCCACATCAGTGCACAAAGACTGCATCTACGGCAGTTATATAATAATCATGGCCTACAAAATCTCTACTCCACATCAGTGCACAAAGACTGCATCTACGGCAGTTATATAATAATCATGGCCTACAAAATCTCTACTCCACATCAGTGCACAAATACTGCATCTACGGCAGTTATATAATCATCAAGGCCTACAAAATCTCTATACTTCACATCAGTGCACAAATACTGCATCTACGGCAGATATATAATAATCAAGGCCTAGAAAATCTCTACTCCACATCAGTGCACAAATACTGCATCTACGGCAGTTATATAATCATCAAGGCCTACAAAATCTCTATACTTCACATCAGTGCACAAATACTGCATCTACGGCAGATATATAATAATCAAGGCCTACAAAATCTCTATACTTCACATCAGTGCACAAATACTGCATCTACGGCAGTTATATAATCATCAAGGCCTACAAAATCTCTATACTTCACATCAGTGCACAAATACTGCATCTACGGCAGTTATATAATAATCAAGGCCTACAAAATCTCTATACTTCACATCAGTGCACAAATACTGCATCTACGGCAGATATATAATAATCAAGGCCTACAAAATCTCTATAGCCCTGCGCAGGCATACATTATCCAAAAACCACCTTAGGGCTGACCACCTCAGTCAAAAACCCTGCATAGACTGAACCCACGGGAACACACCCCGTTCACACAGTCACGAGAATCTACTGTTCTCTTAACACTGCTCTCAAAAATCCCTGCGGACACTAGCCGCGAGAGCTATTCACACATCACTCAAAAACAGTTCAGAAACAGTACATTATGACCAGAGTTCACCTGCTATCTGACATACTGTCTTCCACGAAACTAAGAGGAGATATCTTTAAACAAATCCATACCAATCTGTAAGCAAGTACTCTAACCCAAAATTAACTCTACTCAACACGTATTTCCCAAGATCATTTCCCTTTCATCACATCTGCACTTATGTAGGGATGGTCAGAACAGAGATCAAAAGCTTATTGGATAATAACAGATTAATGGACAGTACGTGTATCAGTAGATACAAATCTAGTCAAAGCTTCAACAAGAGCATGCCTAATAACTAAGGAGTTAAAAATTCCCAGCATTAAGCAACAGTTCGGACATCGACTAGGAACAAGATATTGTAGGATATAAGAAATTTCCTGTGCAGAATTTCTCAGGACAATAATGTAGAGCACTTCCTACTAAAATGTAAGAAGTACAACCGACAGACAATACCAACTATTATACTTGTATTAGTTACAGGTATGCTCATGACTGCTGAACAAATGTTGAGAATAGACAGACCTAAGGAACCACGCAATGTAGTCAAAAAGTATACACCAAGAACAAGGGTTAATATTTAATAGTAAAAGTACAATAGAAACGAAAAAAGGTCTAATAAATATCTAGTAATGCAACGTACCAATATAAAATTAAGAGTAAATATTAAAAAAGATAAAACCACACACACACATACTCTCAGCTTTCGTCAACATTCCAATTTTTAAATGCCAAATATCGACGTCATTACATTCCGGGCAAACCTATAGATGCTCAGTCTCCCTCAGCAAATGTCGAAGGGTATGAATGCTAACTGTTCCTGTTGCTCGCTGGTTGTATACACGCCGGATGCATCCTCTCATACGTCCAGGGTCGTAGATAGGACTTAATAAAGGGGGGTGAATACCCCAACAAATTTTTAATGCACTATTTTGGTACCGGTACAGTATAATTGCCCCCCTAAAAGGGGGGGGGGGGGTTGAGCCCGCAAACCCCCACCCCCCGTATCTACGGCCCTGCATACGTCCAACCTTGCTGGTGTTACGTTTGATGACAATTTGCAGCAGTCTTAGCCGTCATGATTCGTCGACTGCAGTGTCATTCTCTAATAGTTAGTTGCTTATCCTTTGCAGGACGTGGCAATCAACCCCAGCTTTTATTGGCTGTTTGTGATTTTTCTAGGCAATTTTTTTCATTCAGTAGTTTGCCATTGCTTTCTGAACGGTACGGCGCTTATACCATTGTTAAAAATCCACACAAAGCGATCTGCTACCAAACCGCCTGCAGCAGGTTTCGAACCTGGTATATCTGGATTACGAAACTGCGTTCATATCCATTAGGCCACAGACATCTCTAATAGGCGATCATTAATTGTCCTCAATATCTCTCCCTTATCCATATACAATGCACCTTCTACGGGCGCTCTTGAAGCTAGTCTGTCAGTTCTTTCATTGCCACGTACCCCTTCATGACCAGGACAGTAGATCCACACCATTTCCTGAAGATTCGAGGCTTCTACGAAGGTTTTCCATTCATGCCAGAGCCATTCACTTTGGACCTTGTAAAGCATGAATTGTCTGATACAATAACTGCCCTTGTTAATGAAGTTTATTTAATGAGGAGAGATATACCAGAGGCAATTAGTGGCTATTAAATACACGGTCTAAAATTATAGGCATTATATATCCTGATTATAATCCTTAATGGGTTGAGCAAGAAGTTTTTTCCATCAATTAATCAAAATATAAATAACGGTTAGCTATTTAACAGTCATAATACACCTTAATTTAAAAAAAAATATTTGGATGATTCTACTTTTAGCACTTTAATAACCAGCATTAATGTATGTGCAGCAAAAGTCTTTGAAACTGTCGTGGATTTGATGGTACTGTATGGTGGTGATATTACCTAGTGTGATGCATGAGGTCAGCTGTGAAGGCTCCTGAGATAAATGTAGCTGTGAATTTACAGAAGGCCCTTCTTGCTACCACTTACGACCTCACACATATCTTTTTTACTAATGAATATGGCTACGTTAAAAATCTAGGGTACTGATATGGAATGTGTTGTGGTAGATTACATACACACACACAGATATTTAATAAGTCTAATACTATTAATAAAAATTTATAACACACTGAACTAACTCAAGCTGTGTAAAATTTTGATATTAAATTTTCTTTAAGTTTATTTGTTCTGAACCAAGGTTTTATTTTGGTCAGAACATATGAAAGGTTTTGAAATTATGAATGAAATGCATGAATATATGGCATAATAAATAAAGGTGTGTACATATGTATTTTACAAGAATAGTTAATATTACTACTGTTTATATTTGTAATTTCTCTGGGAGAACGATTAATGGATGTGCTGTTGGGGTGACTTCATCACTCCCAGTCTATGGCTACCAAACATTGTCCATTTACTGATGGGAGGAATACAAGTTTATTTCCCAACATGGTATGTTCTAGTTGATGGAAATATAGTTGGTGTGTTAGTTAGAAATAAGTTGGTGAATGTCCAGCAGGCCAGACGCTCACGTATCTTGTCTGAGTAGTTCTGGTGTTGGAATCTGGTGGCCCCACCTCTCCGTGCTTGGGGGCAATTAAAGGCTGCTCTGCCAAAATATTAGACTGCACGGGTCCACACTTGTATTTTTCAACACAGCATTTGACACCACTTTGGTGCCAAATAAAAAACTCACAGTTCTGAAATAAAAGTATTGGGTCATGTGTCAGAACTCTACCTCCTGAGCCACTTCTACACACAACACTACACAACAACACCACATAGACGGGGTCAGATCTCTCTGACCATACAGCACATCTTACCAAGTTGGTTTCACATAGTATAAGTTCCCCAAGACTCATATTCTGAATTATGTTCATTAGCTTCCTGCCATTGAATAGGATAGGTGATATGTTCCACTGATCTCAACACTTGATCCGCCCTTCATAATCCTTGCTGGCGTTTATGTATTTTGTTTGTCTCTAGACCCTGAACTGGGGCTGGGGATCTAGAGCGAATCCTTACTTGTTGTAAGGGATAGATTTTGATATGGCAGTATCAAATCACTCAAAACATTAAACAATATTAAAATATACAAAGAAATACTTTCAGTCTTACCAGAATTATGAATAGAGAACACAGTTATATGCTAGCAAAACTCAGCTGAGCTGCTGGCTCTAGTATGGCGTCCCTCTAAATATTGCAATTAGCTTTTGGGAAATACACCACTGAAGAATTACTGTGTCTACTACTGGACAATTTATGTTGAATGGCAAAAATGCGCGTCTGAGCGCCGATAATATGATTATCGGTGGCCAATCCCCGCCTTTCCCCCTTTTCAAATTCAAACCTCCTACCAAAAGTCAATTCAGTCATACCTCAGTCAAGTATGTATTATTGTCTGTTGGTCCGTCTGTCTCTACTTGCGTTTTTTACAAAAACACACTTGTTTATACATGCATTTCCTACACGAATCTGCCTCTAGAGTTATTTTTAGCCACAGCCTTCCACTAATTCCCCCTCTCTTTCATTCATCTAGATTTTAGCACTGAGTCTCAAGGCCGCAATTTTTTTGAAAATTAGTGACATTTTTTGTTTCAATGCAGTCGCTCGCTGATATGAACAACACAGTCTTTTGTCAATATCTTCATTATTATCTATCCGTCTGTATAAATGAAAGCATATTATTTCTCTGCTCAAGAGGGGCCATCAAACTAGCTAGGTTTAATATTCCTAACATTATTATTAAGAAAAAGTTACTTTTCAAGGTTAGTTGTTTTTTTGAAATATGTTCGAGCATCTTCTGTAATGCGTTTGCCGCTGAATTCAAATAAAGGACTAAGTATCGCAAAAGCGTCCAAGAAATGACTGTTGCGTATAATAGCTAAGGTCCCTTTTGTCCATTTCTTTACCTTGTGTCAACTTGGGGACGTGAATTTTTTTCCTTTCCCCACCAATTGCGTCTTTTTAGCCTTGCTAGTTTCAAGCACGTGTTCAGTCATATTTTTCTTTTTGATCTCCGTTCTCATCCCGTCTACAAGGGTAAACGTTTTGCCTTCACGTCTAACAAGTTAGTTTCCATGGCGGGTAGTGACCCGCGGCATGGGCGATCATGTCTTCTAGTAGCTTACGCATTATTTTTATCCCTACATTTTATCTTTGGAGATATTTTAACGTTGTATCACGGTTAATTTTATCACACATCTCCCCACTTGAAAACATGCCTACGGCAAGTTCCAAAACCAGTGATACACATAGATAAAATTACTCCTCACGCCTGCCACTATCTAATCTTGATCACAGGGGTGCCGACTGAGGAAATCTGCACCGACATTTAATTTGCCTGGGATATATTGGATACTAAACTGATAAGGTTGAAGCAATAAAGACCACCTCAGCAATCTTGCGTTTTCATGCTTAGCCTGAGATAAGAATACGAGGGGCTGATGATCCGTCTGGACCACAAAAGTCCTACCATACAGATAGATTTGAAACTTCTTTATTGCCCAGATTAACGCTAAACATTCTTTTTCGCTTGTGGAATATCCTTGTTCCGCCTTATTCAATTTGCGGCTTGCATAAGCGACTGGGTTCAGTTCCCCCTCAGGTGAAGATGATCTTTGCAACAAAGCCGCCCCGAGTCCTACATTACTTGCATCTGTTCTTACGACAAAGTCCTGTGTCAAATCAGGCAGTTTGAGAATAGGCTTGCTAGTGAGTTTTTCCTTTAAGTCTTGGAACGCTAATTCACTTTGCGCAGTCCAAATAATTTTATCTGGAAGTCCCTTGCGAGTCAGATCAGTCAGAGGAGCACAAATAGAGTTAAAATCTTTGATGTATTTTTGATAAAATCCGCATAACGACACGAATGATCGCACGTCCTTTTTTGTTTGTGGTCTAGGTGCTCTCTGCAGTTTTTCCAAGTTCTTGGGATCAGGGGTCATGTTACCCTGATATACAGTGTGTCCCAAGAATTCCAACTCTTTGCATCCAATACAACATTTTGTTGGCCTAGCAGTTAAGTTCGCCTCCCTAAGCCTATTAAATAACATTTTTAGAGCGTCAATGTGTTCTTCAAATGTCTCTGTGGCGACGAGAATATCATCCATGAAATTCGTGATACATGGGTTATTCAGGGGATCCAACAATTTGCGCATCATCCTTGAAAATACACTCGGAGCATTTTTCAGTCCGAATGGTAGCATGTTGAATTCATAATGTCCATCCGATGTGCTAAAAGCCAAATAAGGTCTCACTTCAGGCTTCACTGGAATCTGGTAATAGCCTTTACTAAGATCCACCTTTGAAAAGTATTTTGCCTTGTTTAATCTGGCAAATAACTGTTTTGTGTCTGGTAATGGATCCACTTGTCCTTCTGTGACAGCATTCAGTTTCCTGTAATCTATGCACAGTCTGTGTTCCCCAGACGGTTTTCTCAACAAAACTACACTGGAGCTAAAAGATGATTCACTGTGTGAAATAATCCCCTCCTTCAACAAATAATCTATTTCTTCCTTCAATGCCTTCTCCTTCGCGAACGGAATAGAATAGGCTCTCATACAGATTGGGTTTGAGTCTACCAGTTTCATGTCATACTGTAGCAAATTTGTATGTCCTGGTTTATCTGTTAATACATCTGTATGTTCCTCCAGAACCTGTTGAACTCTCTCCCTCTGATTTTTAGTCAGGTGCTTACTGACTTTTACCTGTGCTGCTGTTTCACAAGGATGTAATGGGTATTCATGTGAGGTGAGTGGTTCCTTTTGCATTTGAGTTGCGATAGCCAAGGTCAGTAAGGGGGTGCTTTCCTGGAGTGGTCTGTCCAGATACTTCTTTAACAGGTTTACATGATAAACTTTCTCCTTCCCCTTTTTGTCAATTTTATAGTTTGTTCTAGACACCTTCTCTAGAACCGTATATGGACCTTGCCATCCAATTTGTAATTTATTCTGGCTGCCGGGTAGTAGAAGCAGCACCTTCTCTCCCACAGCTAGTTCTCTGTCCTTTGCCTTCCTATTAAAATATGCTGCATGTTTCTTCCTGGCTTGTTTCAAATTATCATTTGCCAGTTTCCATCCAGCTTTCAGACGAGTGGTCAGTTCGTTCACGTATTGATAAGATGAGGTAACAGTCTCTTCCGCCTTCTCATCTGTCCAGGTCCTTAATAGCTACATCTGGATTTTTAATTTTCCATATTTATTTTTCATGGCACCCATCGGGTCCCGTCCATTAGAAGCATTATAGTGAGGACTTTTCTTCCTAGAATCATCACTCACAAATCGACCACTACCAATTTTTTTCTTGGGTTTGTCTCCCCACTTTAGATTGCTTATGAGAGATCTTCGCTCTCTTTTCTGTTCTTCCAGTTTATATAAGTCTGACCGAGGGATTGTCATCTTATCCTGGGTAAAATTTACTCTTTGTACTCGTCGCATAGTGGCCATGTTAATCCATTCAAGTGAAGACTGGGTGTGAAAAGGGGGCTCCCATTCCACTTTGTCTACCTGAGTATAATTAGTTTTCCTTCCAGGCCTAAATTTGCCCTGTGGCGTTGCTAGGTCCTGCACATTTTGTCCCTTTGTGGGTGTTCCCTCATGAAATATGCCACATGCTTCTACAAAGTTCTCAATATCGACATTTACGTCGGGCCAATAGTATTTTCGAGCAATCTTTTGGCAGATGGTACCGACTTTCTCATGGTCACCATCTTTTCCAACATGTAAGCTCCTTATCAAATTTGCCCTATATATCTTGGGAAGAACCAACTGTCCGTGACCAGTGGATCTAGTTCCTGTCTTCCTGTATAATAATTTGTTCTTCATAAAATATTCCCCCTTGCTCGGAGGTGTGTGGCATTTGGGCAATTTTTTAAAACATGGCTTGAGTGTCCTATCCTCAGCCTGCGCCTTCCTCATCTCCTCTGGATGAGCATTTATAGGTTCACCTTCTTCCTCCTTCTTCTGTGACCTGGTCTGCACTGTCGCCATGATCACAGGTCTCTCGGGATTCCCCAAGAAGACGTATCTACACCCCAATATCAGAGGGTAGATTGGTTCATCTATCACTGCTGCTCTGATTTCTCCTTCCACATAGCGAGTTTTCACCGTTATCCTTGCGATGGGAAGTGTCATGAGTGGTATGTCCTTAGTTGCCCCTTGTATTTCCACTGTTTCTGTGGTATACTGACTTGGGTCCACTAGGCTAGACTTCACAACTGAATCATAATCCAAACCTGTATCATAAAGGCACCTTATGGTGACCCCATTACAAATAACATCCTCACAAACTGGGGGGGGGGGGGTGATAAGGTTCCTGCTGTCCATTAGGATTAACCTTTAATCTTTGAGTCCCCGACTTCATTGCAGCAATGTTTGAAGGTTTCCTTCTACAAAATTCGGTGTTATGGTTATCTTTCTTGCACCATTTACACCATCTTTTTCCTTGGTTAAACGGTTTTCTTTCATTGTATTTTTGGTCATTGAACTGTGAGTTTCTGTCTCGATAGTCATTTCTTGGCCGTTCAAAGTTTGTCCTACCTTTATTTCCCTGTTCTCTATTATCAAATTTATTAAATTGCTGTGGAGCTTTAAAATTGTCTATGTGCTTCTTTTTAGAGCCACTTACCTCTGCCTGGGCTGCCTGATACCTCTCAGCGACATTTAAAACCTCCCCCAACTTCTCTGCACCTTGTTCCATGAGAAATTTTCTCATGTCTGGAGCCATGGACTCTCTCAATTGCTCTATCATGATCATCTCCTTAAGATCTTGGGTCTTCCCCAGAGCCGTCCATTTCTCCAAATAGGTTTCTAGTCTGGCAGAGAATTCGTGGTATGTGTCCCCAGACAACAGTTTGGCATTTCTAAATTTCTTACGATAAAATTCACCATTTTTTTTCGTACCTTAATAACAAAGCCTGCTTTAACATGTCATAATTGTCTTGGTCTTCTCTGTTCATTTTTGTGAAGACTTCATAAGAAGTACCTCTCAGTCCCTGTGATAACTTTAAACTCCACCTCTCTCTCTCTAACCCATATGTAGTAGCTAATAACTCAAAACGTCCGAGGTACCCCTCTATGTCATCGTCTTTCTCAACAAAATGGTCTAAATGAAACCCCATAGCTGATGTTGAGGCTCCCAGACTGGGCGTAGCATCTGAGGCAAAAGGGCTGGCACCATTTTCAGGAGCCTGGCCTTGTAGCTCCAGCTCCCTTAGTCGTAATTCGTGCTCCCTTTGCAACCTTCTATCTTCTGCCTCCCTTTCGGCAGTCAATCTTTTATCTTCTGCCTCCCTTTCGGCAGTCAATCTTTTATCTTCTGCTTCCCTTTGCTGTCGTTTTTCTTCTGCCTCTAATGCTTTAGCCTCCTTGCCAGCCGCAATCTGCAGCCTCTTAGTCTCAGCCTCTAACCTCTTCTCTTCAGCCAACCTTTCAGACTCTAATTTTCTTTCAGCCTCTTTTTCTAATCTTCTTTCTTCCCGTTCAATATACTTATCACATTCAGCCGTTACATATTGAATTAAAACCTGACCATCCATTCCCATATCCTTTGCCGTTAGCACAGCAGCTGATCTGAACTTTGCCAGCTCCGCCATACTTTTTAGACAATTTAGCAATGAGCAAGATAAATCTCTAACCACTAAAGTAATTCTAATTACTATAGTCTAAAGTAATTCTAATTAGCCAGTTAACTAATTAATTACCACTGGCTGTGAAGATTCACCAACTTTTAATTTCACTTTTAATTTTAAGGGACACTTTTAATTTTTACAATGTGTTCCCCTAATTTAATTCTCCTCCCAGGAGATCCTAATATTACTGTTAAGCTAATTATCCCTGGACAAGACCCCAATATATGTCGTGGATTTGATGGTACTGTATGGTGGTGATATTACCTAGTGTGATGCATGAGGTCAGCTGTGAAGGCTCCTGAGATAAATGTAGCTGTGAATTTACAGAAGGCCCTTCTTGCTACCACTTACGACCTCACACATATCTTTTTTACTAATGAATATGGCTACGTTAAAAATCTAGGGTACTGATATGGAATGTGTTGTGGTAGATTACATACACACACACAGATATTTAATAAGTCTAATACTATTAATAAAAATTTATAACACACTGAACTAACTCAAGCTGTGTAAAATTTTGATATTAAATTTTCTTTAAGTTTATTTGTTCTGAACCAAGGTTTTATTTTGGTCAGAACATATGAAAGGTTTTGAAATTATGAATGAAATGCATGAATATATGGCATAATAAATGAAAGGTAAGTACATATGTATTTTACAAGAATAGTTAATATTACTACTGTTTATATTTGTAATTTCTCTGGGAGAACGATTAATGGATGTGCTGTTGGGGTGACTTCATCACTCCCAGTCTATGGCTACCAAACATTGTCCATTTACTGATGGGAGGAATACAAGTTTATTTCCCAACATGGTATGTTCTAGTTGATGGAAATATAGTTGGTGTGTTAGTTAGAAATAAGTTGGTGAATGTCCAGCAGGCCAGACGCTCACGTATCTTGACTGAGTAGTTCTGGTGCTGGAATCTGGTGGCCCCCACCTCTCCGTGCTTGGGGGCAATTAAAGGCTGCTCTGCCAAAATATTAGACTGCACGGGTCCACACTTGTATTTTTCAACACAGCATTTGACACCACTTTGGTGCCAAATAAAAAACTCACAGTTCTGAAATAAAAGTATTGGGTCATGTGTCAGAACTCTACCTCCTGAGCCACTTCTACACACAACACTACACAACAACACCACATAGACGGGGTCAGATCTCTCTGACCATACAGCAAATCTTACCAAGTTGGTTTCACATAGTATAAGTTCCCCAAGACTCATATTCTGAATTATGTTCATTAGCTTCCTGCCATTGAATAGGATAGGTGATATGTTCCACTGATCTCAACACTTGATCCGCCCTTCATAATCCTTGCTGGCGTTTATGTAAGGGATAGATTTTGATATGGCAGTATCAAATCACTCAAAACATTAAACAATATTAAAATATACAAAGAAATACTTTCAGTCTTACCAGAATTATGAATAGAGAACACAGTTATATGCTAACAAAACTCAGCTGAGCTGCTGGCTCTAGTATGGCGTCCCTCTAAATATTGCAATTAGCTTTTGGGAAATACACCACTGAAGAATTACTGTGTCTACTACTGGACAATTTATGTTGAATGGCAAAAATGCGCGTCTGAGCGCCGATAATATGATTATCGGTGGCCAATCCCCGCCTTTCCCCCTTTTCAAATTCAAACCTCCTACCAAAAGTCAATTCAGTCATACCTCAGTCAAGTATGTATTATTGTCTGTTAGTCCGTCTGTCTCTACTTGCGTTTTTTACAAAAACACACTTGTTTATACATGCATTTCCTACAAGAATCTGCCTCTAGAGTTATTTTTAGCCACAGCCTTCCACTAATTCCCCCTCTCTTTCATTCATCTAGATTTTAGCACTGAGTCTCAAGGCCGCAATTTTTTTGAAAATTAGTGACATTTTTTGTTTCAATGCAGTCGCTCGCTGATATGAACAACACAGTCTTTTGTCAATATCTTCATTATTATCTATCCGTCTGTATAAATGAAAGCATATTATTTCTCTGCTCAAGATGGGCCATCAAACTAGCTAGGTTTAATATTCCTAACATTATTATTAAGAAAAAGTTACTTTTCAAGGTTAGTTGTTTTTTTAAAATATGTTCGAGCATCTTCTGTAATGCGTTTGCCGCTGAATTCAAATAAAGGACTAAGTATCGCAAAAGCGTCCAAGAAATGACTGTTGCGTATAATAGCTAAGGTCCCTTTTGTCCATTTCTTTACCTTGTGTCAACTTGGGGACGTGAATTTTTTTCCTTTCCCCACCAATTGCGTCTTTTTAGCCTTGCTAGTTTCAAGCACGTGTTCAGTCATATTTTTCTTTTTGATCTCCGTTCTCATCCCGTCTACAAGGGTAAACGTTTTGCCTTCACGTCTAACAAGTTAGTTTCCATGGCGGGTAGTGACCCGCGGCATGGGCGATCATGTCTTCTAGTAGCTTACGCATTATTTTTATCCCTACATTTTATCTTTGGAGATATTTTAACGTTGTATCACGGTTAATTTTATCACAGAAACAAATAACCTACCAAGCGAAATATTCTTCATTTGCTGCAGGAACACTACTGACTTATCTTCTTCTTCTGCTGCGTACACTCTCAGACGTCTGCTTGAATGTTTTAAAAGAAATTGTAAAGGGCAATTTTTACTATCTTGCAATATAATACATTTATATTCTTATGTTCGCAAATATTTTGTTAGCAAAGTATTTCCTTTTTAAGTGCTTAAGGAGAAGTCATTTTTGGGTTGCTTCCCTTGAAAATAGTTCTGTCATCTTCGATCGGACTCCGCAGACGACTCTAGGCCTACTGCGATTTATTCTGTGGCTGGGTAGGAATAGATTGTTCTTGCTTCAGTATATCTATGGCCTGAATTTATACGTAGTGTTTGTATGAGTAGGACGAGTCTGTCTTATATATGGATATCTTTGCATTTCTAAGTCGAACTAATTTGGTTGTCGCTAGAAAAGGTCAAAGGCTATGCAGCGGAAGTATCGCTAGCAAAGGGGTGTGATCCATGGCTGTCATCCTGTGAGGATGCCGAGTTTTGTTGTAGCAGGCTTTTTGCCGAAATAGTGATCTATATATGGATGGGGAAAAGTGATAATCATTTAGACATGTTGTATGTACTTTACCCCAGTGTTTATTCTCTTTTGCCAAGGAATGGCAAAGTTATATTTCGCATAAAAAGGTAAAACCACAATTTATTATGAACTTGGGCTTCGCCATCGTTGTTGATAAGCAGATGCACAGTGGTACTTTTAAAAAGAAGAATATCCATTCAAAGGAAGAAGACATTCCTATGTATCAGCACTGGATTGTATGATATTATTCAATTACCTCTATGAGAGAACCTATGAAGAAATGAGGACATTTAATGAATGACTAATTTTGGTCTATATTCTATAGTGAGTGAAGCTCACGAGAGAGAGAACAGCCATGTTGAAATTCATATACTTTGTATTTATCGAGTGAGAAAAAGGGATGCCTGTACTATCGCTCGATGAACCAAGAGATCACTGCTACATGTGAGAACCCATGTCTGGGATTCCTATATTATGAAATATATATATATTGAACTTTACGTGAAGGAATATTCGCTAGACGAGGTTAGGTCTAGGAGCCTTCCTATGTATTGGTTATGGTCTGACGTGCCCAGTCAGTAAAGCCAGATGATTTACATGATGGAACGCTGAATGCTTATTTACGAATGCTCCATTATGATATTTGCCAAGCATGAATGCTAACTTAAGATGATATTCCTGTGATCAACATTATGCTGTCTATGTCGACATTTGTTCCTGTAACCATACACGTACTGTCCAAGTGTGCGTCCCATTAAATGTTATAAAAAGATCACCGTAGTTCCAGTACTTCTTGAATTCGAACAGTGTGAGTATGAGTGATGTACTACCAACCTGTCAACTCTATCGAATCATTCTACCATTCGCGTACTGACATTCAGATACACACTCATTGTTTACACTCACATTCTTGTCGGAGCCTCATCACGTTCCAGGACAAGATGACCTGTATGACCAAAACTGTGCTGGGTTTGATGAGTTGACAATCGTTACACTTTACTACACCAGTCCCAACATCTACATTTATCCACTGGTGGACATTCACATCATTTAGCAAATAAAGCATGATTCAACAACTAGTAGCCAGTATGAGTTAACAACTACACAAAGAAAGAGTTTAACAACTGGTGTGCCAGCTTCCTGGGTCAACCTGCACAGTGACCATATTGAGAAGTAAACTACTGAGACCAGACGTTCCTTGGGGTCTGTTACGACACACAAATACATCAGCAGTACAACTCTACAGTGATGTCAGCGTGACCTGTCCTGTCGAGAGTATGCAGTAACTAGGTCAGGGTTTGTTGACATTTGGTTCATTGGACATTTGCCATACAACTGACAGTGTTACACAGCAAGCTTGGTTGAAACATAGAACATTACACATCAGGACTGGAGAATATTTGACAGTGTTTGCGAAAGGAAATGTTATTGAACTGAGAAGTCCTACATTGATTGTTATCATTCAAATCAACGATGGAGCTTCTATTTCTGTGTTGAATTTAAAATAATTAGACCAGAAGTATTTGTTTAATAAAGTACCACAGTACTGTACTATTAGGCAGTGTAACTGAGCCTTCATTCCAACACATTCTTTCTGCAACACTCTATTTACATCATATTGCCATACTATTTATGCATTTATGTATTTATGTTTAACTATTTATATGTGATATTTGTTTGTATCCAGCGGGTTGTTGTTTCGGTTGGGCGGTGTCACACAGCAGAGTATCCCACGTAATAGAGGGTCTGATGTGTGCGTTTCTATAGGTGCAATTTTCTTCATTGAAAATTTGCTGCGACAGCTGTTGCTATTAGTGTTAGCTGTGAAGTCTGTACTCATTGTTGTTTTTGTAATATTCCTCTGTTCTTTAGTTTGTTTTGATTTGTTTGTAATTTGTTGGTCTACCCTATTCTATCTTTCAGTTCTATTCTCAATTTATATTTATATACTGTGGCGTTATTTGTATTTGTTATCCTCTTGCGGTTTATCTTTTATTGTTTTTCCAATTTTATTTATTTCATTTCCGCAAATGTTTTCATGTTTTTCTGTATAACTGTTTTGTTTTGTGCCTGATCGACATACACTATTTAAAATATAGTTGATCATATAAATTGATGTACAAGAATCAACTGATAGTTAATTGCTATTACTAAAGGTACACAGTTGATGATATAAAACACTATTTTCTGGTGCACTGCACTTATATTATAGAGTGAACCAGCAACTTATAGCTGTTATTATATAAGGATTTATACAAGACCTTTGTAAGGCTTGTTTCCCACAGTGATTGGGATAGTTAAGTACTATTTTTCACAGGTTACAAAGTTATCATACAAAGTCTTTGATTAAGACTAAGAAAGTAAATTTATTTACTTTTGCAAATTACTGATCTTATTAGACAAGATGTCTACCTTGGATTATTTTATCACACAAGGCAGGGCTCTTGATAAGACTGGTCAGCAGTTAGAAGAATGGGCAGTTGCTCAATATGACAAAGCATTGGCTGCTGAAGAAAGAAAAGCATTGATTGAAGAAAAGAAATTAGAAGCTGAGGAAAGAAAATTACAAAGAGAGGATGAACAAAAGAAATTGCAGATACAGACTGATGAAAAAAGATTCCAGATGGAAATGGAAAAAGAGAAAAGAAAAGATGAAGCTGCTGCTGAAGAGAAAAAATTACAGGCTGCTGCAGAAGAGAGAAAATTACAAGCTGAAGCTCAAGAAAAAAAAGCAATAAGAGAACATGAACACCAAAAAGAACTTTTAGCATTTGAGTTAGAAAAGTTAAAGTTAACAAACATAAGTAATGTTAATCAAGCATCTAGTGGTAATGGTAAACCCTTTACTTACAAGGTCAAGGTACCAGCGTTCAACCCTTCCAGTGATGACATAACATTCTGGCTAAACAGATTTGAACGCTCGTGTCGAGCACATAATGTGGACAAATCACAATATGCTAACCAGTTATCAGAAAATCTGAAAGGTGATTCTCTGACTAGTTTAAGTTTGGTTGAAGAGGCTGACAAAGATAACTATGATGTTATTAGGGCAGCCTTATTAAAGAAGTATCAGTTGTCTGAAGAGGGTTATCGGAAGTTGTTTAAGACAATGGTGCCTGAGGCAGGTGTAGAATTCTCAGAATTCATTGCAAGGACACGACTTACATTTGATCGTTGGATTGAGCTATCCAAAACAGAAAAGACTTATGAAGCCCTTATGGACTTGATACTCAGAGACAAGATTATGTCAAGTATAAATAAACCTTTCCTCGAATTCTTACATGAGCGTAAACCTAAGTCTCTAAAAGAAATGGAACAGTATTGTACCCAATACGTCACTGCACATCCGGACGTAGCTATTAGCAATAGTAAGGTTAAAGAAGGTATGCCAGTTGCTTCTGCAACACCATACAACCCTAATCACTCTCACAAATTCCAAGGACCTCAAAATAGGTTTAATAAAAAAGGTAACTATTACAGTTATCAGAACCAAGGTAACCAATCATTTCAGGGTTCTTCTTCGAATACCTGGAGAAGAGCTGACAGCCCTCGATTCAGGGGTGGTCATAATTACAGGAACTTTCGCAAAGGAAGTCATTCTAGAAACTATCCAAGTTTTCCTTCATGGAGACAACAGGATCATAATTACCGAGATACTCATTATAATGAATATGATGATAGTAACCAAAGGAGCTATGATTCAAACCCGAGTAGAGGTTATAATAGTGGAAACAATGATAAGTACAGAGGCAATAATAACAGAGGTAGAGCACAATTCAAAAAACATAAAGCTCATTACCAGGCGAACTCTGCACAGCAAGGGTCCCACGAAGCCTATAAACAAAATAAAGATAATGATGACTCTAATAATATGGCATGTGCCGCTTTTGATTTTGGGAGAGCATCTCAGTGCCCCCAATGCAAAACATTATTTGAGCCAACCACAGTGTCTACTTTAAGCTGTGGCCATCCTCTTCCCGCTCTTCCTGCGTCAATCGCGCATGATGGGAGAGGTTCTCTTGTCTTACACAAAGGTTTAGTAAATGACAATCCAGTCTCAGTACTTTTTGATTCTGGATGCACAACTATTGGGGTTAGGCAGTCACTCATAGATCCTTCTCATTCTACAGGCAAAGTAGTCAAATGCGTAACATTTGGCGGCACCATAGAGAAATACTCTACCGCTATCATTAGGATTGCTACTCCTTTCTTCACAGGAGATGTACACGCATGTCTTTTGCCGGATCCGATCGCTGATCTTATCATCGGTCGCATTCACGGAGTCCAAGAATGCACTCCGGAGCAAATTTCCGTTTGGGAAAATCAAAATATGCAATCTGCTAATGCAGTAGTCACTAGAGCTCAAGCTCTCAATATGCCTGAAACTTCATCTGTTGAAGATAATGAAGTGCATAACCAAGATGATCCCTTGGTAATTTCTCGTGACTCGTTTATAAAACAACAAGAAGAAGATCCGACTCTTAAGAAATTCTTCACGCTTGTAACAAAAGGTGATCCGAATAAAGATTCAAATTGTAAATCTTGGATTACAATGAAGAATGGCGTACTTGTACGTATGGTGCAAGACTCCACTAAGTCAAGTCATTCTCAGATTCTTGTACCCAAGAATTTGAGAGTTAAGATCTTACAACATGCACACGACTCTCAGTGTGCTGGTCACATGGGTTTTTCCCGTACTAAGTCAAGAGTTCTTGCGGCTTTCTTTTGGCCTTTTGTGAACAAGGACATACGGATCTATTGTCGATCCTGTAAAGTATGTCAAGAGGTCAAATCCAAAGGTCCTCGTCATGCTGCGCCTATTCAGGCTGCAGATATTCCTATTCGTCCATTCCAGAAAATGGCGATAGACATCATTGGTCCATTCAAGATCAAATCTGCTAGAGGACATCAGTTTATCTTAACGTGTGTAGACATGTGCACACGTTGGCCAGAGGCTATCCCTCTAAAGAGCATTACTACCGCTGACATTGCAGATGCTCTTTGGCTTATATTTTCTCGGCTGGGATTCCCCGGAGAAATATTATCAGATCATGGCACCCAACTGATATCGGATACCATGTCTCAAGTAATGTCTACTCTACAGATAGAGAGATCTTTGAGTAGCATCTATCATCCTATGTCCAATGGGATGGTCGAGCGACTAAATAGAACACTTAAGAACTTATTAGGGAAGATAACTGAGGATCATCCTCAGGATTGGGATAGGGTTTTACCCGCGGCCCTCTTCGCGTACAGAGAGGTTCCCAATGAACATACAGGGTTTTCGCCCTTTGAACTTGTCTTTGGCGCGCGACCGCGCGGCCCAATGTCTTTGCTGCATGATCTTATAACAGCTGACAATATTGACGATGACACAAAATCTTCTTACGAGTATGTCATCGCGCTGAGACAAAAGATTATCGAAGCATGCAAATTGGCAACGTCCTCTTCTGAATTTGCTAAGCAGAAGGCAAGACAATTTGCTAATAAGAAGAGAACTTTACGACAACTTTGTCCTGGTGACAAAGCATTTGTTTTGCTACCTTGTCGTGAAAATAGACTCCTTATTAGTTGGAAAGGTCCGTACGATATAATATCGAAAATTTCAGATGTTGACTACATCGTCGATATTAACGGGAAGCATAAAACCTTCCACATCAATATGCTTACGGAGTTCCATGAACGTCCTGACTATCTACAGCGTATTTTCCAGGCAACGGACGATTCTCATGTCAAACATGGTCATTACTCATCACTGTCTGTAATACAGGATGAGGAAACAAGTTTTTCGGATGTTAATCTCCCGCTTCCAATGATCCCACTTCATTCTAGTGAATCATGGAAAGACGTTACTGTTTCTCCTGATTTGTCTCTAGGAGAACGGCGACAAGTTTCGTCTATGTTACAAACATTTCAGGATGTCCTCACTGACATCCCTGGACAAACTCATGTCATTGAGCATGACATTGTTCTAACTGAACATACTCCAATTAGGGTTAGGCCTTATCCTATCCCTATACATTTCCAAACACAGGTTGAAAAGGAGTTGGATGAAATGATAGATTTACAAATAATCGAACCATCCACTTCTGCATATTCTTCGCCGATGGTTATTGTTCGAAAAAAAGACAATAACATACGTCTTTGCGTTGACTATCGCAAATTGAATCAAGTTACGAAGTTCGATGCTGAACCTATGCCTTTACTAGAAGAGTTACTTACTCGTCTTTCTAAATCGCATTTTTTCACTAAACTTGATTTGTCTAAAGGATATTGGCAAGTTCCATTATCCGAACGCGCCAAACCTCTTACCGCTTTCTCTACTCCCAGAGGCCTTTTCCAATGGAATTTTATGCCTTTCGGCCTTATGAACGCACCAGCTACATTTGTACGCATGATGCGTCGAATCCTATCGTATCGGTCAGATGTCATTGCTTATCTAGACGACATCTGTCTTTTCAGCGATACTTGGGAAGATCACTATTCAGGATTAGTTGAATTATTATCAACTCTGCGTGAGTATAACCTGACAGCAAAACCATCTAAAGCTTGTATTGGCTTTAGCGAAATTGCTTTCTTAGGCCATCGAGTAGGTCACGGTTTCTTGAAGACAGAAGACCATAATATCACTAAGATACTTAACATCTCTATCCCTAGGACTAAAAAGCAAGTGCGAAGTCTTTTAGGTCTCATACAATTTTATGGACGTTTCATTCCGAATCTGTCCTCTATCATGGCACCTCTCTCTACACTATTAAAGAAAGGGTCGCCTAACATGGTTCACTGGTCTCATGAATGCCAATCTTCACTAGAGAAGATCAAAACTATGTTTTCATCACCACCTATTTTAGTGTTACCTACAACAGATAAGACATTTGTTCTTCGTAGTGACGCTTCATCCACTGGGATTGGAGCGGCACTAATGCAAGAGTACTCTGGAACTCTGCATCCTGTAATGTACATATCCAGAAAACTTAATGCTGCAGAAAGGAATTACTCGGTTTTAGACCGTGAATTATTGGCAATGGTTTGGTCAATTCTCAAACTCCAAAGATTCCTTCTGGGCGCGCATTTCGTAGTGGAAACTGACCAAAAAGCTCTTACGGCTATCCAAAGTAAAAACTTGAAGAGCTCGAGATCAACTCGATACGCAATCGCTCTTCAACCTTTTCATTTTTCGGTACGAGCTATCCGTGGTTCAGAAAATGTGATGGCGGACATTCTGTCCAGATGCCCACATGATGCCACTTAACTGTTAAATATTGGATCTTTTTATTATGTATAACTTTACAACAGTTATTTTTTGTTTCTTTACTAAGATACACATTTGTAATTTAATAATAGAATGATGGTATCGCTACTTAGCGGTTCATTGATGTTAATTCACCGCTGTTCTTTGATGATTGTTTCTTCATAAATCATAAATTTAAGATTGTAGTGTGAATTTTTGGTATGCATTGTATAATTACCAGAATTGTATTATACGTACATCACACCTTCCTGGAAACATTTATTCGTAGGGAAACAATTTCTCTCAGATTTTGAGATATATATTCTCACCAGTTGTATTAGGAATTATAGTTATTCCTGATATTTTCATCTGCGCAGTATTCTTGCGTTGTGAGCCTATTCTACGGTGCTCCTAGATGTATTTAAAAAAAAAAAATTTTTATTATTTTTTTTCCCGGGAGGTGTGGTAAGACTGTAAAGGGCAATTTTTACTATCTTGCAATATAATACATTTATATTCTTATTATGTTCGCAAATATTTTGTAAGCAAAGTATTTCCTTTTTAAGTGCTTAAGGAGAAGTCATTTTTGGGTTGCTTCCCTTGAAAATAGTTCTGTCATCTTCGATCGGACTCCGCAGACGACTCTAGGCCTACTGCGATTTATTCTGTGGCTGGGTAGGAATAGATTGTTCTTGCTTCAGTATATCTATGGCCTGAATTTATACGTAGTGTTTGTATGAGTAGGACGAGTCTGTCTTATATATGGATATCTTTGCATTTCTAAGTCGAACTAATTTGGTTGTCGCTAGAAAAGGTCAAAGGCTATGCAGCGGAAGTATCGCTAGCAAAGGGGTGTGATCCATGGCTGTCATCCTGTGAGGATGCCGAGTTTTGTTGTAGCAGGCTTTTTGCCGAAATAGTGATCTATATATGGATGGGGAAAAGTGATAATCATTTAGACATGTTGTATGTACTTTACCCCAGTGTTTATTCTCTTTTGCCAAGGAATGGCAAAGTTATATTTCGCATAAAAAGGTAAAACCACAATTTATTATGAACTTGGGCTTCGCCATCGTTGTTGATAAGCAGATGCACAGTGGTACTTTTAAAAAGAATATCCATTCAAAGGAAGAAGACATTCCTATGTATCAGCACTGGATTGTATGATATTATTCAATTACCTCTATGAGAGAACCTATGAAGAAATGAGGACATTTAATGAATGACTAATTTTGGTCTATATTCTATAGTGAGTGAAGCTCACGAGAGAGAGAACAGCCATGTTGAAATTCATATACTTTGTATTTATCGAGTGAGAAAAAGGGATGCCTGTACTATCGCTCGATGAACCAAGAGATCACTGCTACATGTGAGAACCCATGTCTGGGATTCCTATATTATGAAATATATATATATATTGAACTTTACGTGAAGGAATATTCGCTAGACGAGGTTAGGTCTAGGAGCCTTCCTATGTATTGGTTATGGTCTGACGTGCCCAGTCAGTAAAGCCAGATGATTTACATGATGGAACGCTGAATGCTTATTTACGAATGCTCCATTATGATATTTGCCAAGCATGAATGCTAACTTAAGATGATATTCCTGTGATCAACATTATGCTGTCTATGTCGACATTTGTTCCTGTAACCATACACGTACTGTCCAAGTGTGCGTCCCATTAAATGTTATAAAAAGATCACCGTAGTTCCAGTACTTCTTGAATTCGAACAGTGTGAGTATGAGTGATGTACTACCAACCTGTCAACTCTATCGAATCATTCTACCATTCGCGTACTGACATTCAGATACACACTCATTGTTTACACTCACATTCTTGTCGGAGCCTCATCACGTTCCAGGACAAGATGACCTGTATGACCAAAATTGTGCTGGGTTTGATGAGTTGACAATCGTTACACTTTACTACACCAGTCCCAATATCTACATTTATCCACTGGTGGACATTCACATCATTTAGCAAATAAAGCATGATTCAACAACTAGTAGCCAGTATGAGTTAACAACTACACAAAGAAAGAGTTTAACAGAAATCAGTAGTCCGCTCGAGGCTATTTTCATCTCCATAGAGCTTTTTCACGAATGGTACTGATGTGAGCCCTATGCTCTTTCCCTGTCCACATATGTTGGGCAGCTTTGAAGCAGATTACAGACTTATTACGAATGGCTGAAGTTTACAGTTGTAATGATCGACATGGCACTAGATCGAATACCAACAATCAAGGACTACTGGCGCACCGCAGCAAATTGTTGTACATGCTGGCACCATGAGATGTGTTCAAGAAGCCATTTTGAAAATTTATGTATTTTAGAAATCGAGGACCGGGCTAAAATTGAAGCATTTGTTCAAATGTTGTTGACAAAATTCCAGAATGCTTTCTACACAGTTGAAAATGTCTGTATTAATGAGATGTTCATAGTACAGAAAGGTAGTTTTAGGCACAAACAGTTCAATGCAAGTTAGCCCGATAAATACTCTATCAAAATAGCTGGACTGTGATTCAGCAATAGACTATGTATTCAATGTAGTGAATTCAATGTAGGCAGTAGTGACGGCGTACACATCAGATACAGGACAGATGGGAAGCTATTCAATTTGAGACGATTACAGTCCTTTACGAAGGTGAATGAAACAATGATCTCTGACCTCGTTTTTGCGGACGACAGTGCCATCAACACCTGCACAGAATTGGACATGAAGAACAATATGAGGAGGCTTTCCGTAGCGTGTGATGACTTTGGTCTTACTATCAATACGAAGAAATCTGAAGTAATGTTGCAACCTGCTCATGGGAAACCTTACTGCGAACCAAATATCACAGTAAAGAACCAACGTCTCCAAGTGGTGGACAGCTTCGCTTATCTTGGCAGTACCCTTACCAAAGATGCGAATATCGTCTCCGAGGTCAACAACAGAAGTGCCAAGGCAAGTGCGGCTTTCGGAAGAGTAAATGTCTGGGATCGACAAGGAATTAGTGCCACCACCAAGATAAAAGTATATCATGCAATAGTGCCCACTACCCTCCTGTATGCCTGTGAAACATGGACAGTGTATAGCAGACATGCCAAGAAGCTTAATCATTTCGACATGAGCTGTCTTCGCAGGGTTCTCAGGATCAAGTGGCATGATAGAGTAACTAATTCTGAGGTCCTCAACAGAGCATATATCTCAAGCATCTACATATTGCTGCAGAGGGCCCAAATTAGATGGGCCGGACATGTTGTTCGCATGCCCGAAAAACGCCTCCAAAGCAGTTGATGTACAGCGAACTCTGCATGGGTAAGCGAACAGTAGGGGGACAAAAGAAACGCTTCAAAGACACACTGAAAGCATCGTTGAGCAGCTTCAAAATTGATGTCTCCTCCTGGGAGACTATCGCGCAGGATCGCTGTGCCTGGCGGACAAACATTACTCAAGGCGCTCGCATTGCAAAACAGAATTTAGCTGATAAGGCAGAAGGCAAGCGTGCTGCAAGAAAGGTCAGAATGCACAGCAACACTACTATCGACTCTAACCATGTGTGCCCCGTATGTGGCACAGCCTGTAAGGCCAAAATAAGACTAATTTGCCACATGAGATCACGGCACAGATGTGTCAACTCAAGTCTGAAGCTGTCGCCATCTTCGCTTGCGATGGGCAACTATTATTATTATTATTATTATTATTATTATGTATTCAATGTGCAAATTTTTTTTCGAAAAGAACACGGCTTATAATCATAATCTAGATCCCAGTTATACTCAGACCTTGAAAGTATTTGACACTCTTTTGAAGCTATTAAGACCTGGATATAATATTTTTACAGACATATTTTATTCATCAAAGGCCCCCAGGAATATCTATTCGCACATAGTTATAATTATACAGAAACCCTTAATGTCAACCGCATTGACCCTCCTCCTGAAATAAAAAATACGAAGCTTGGTCATCAAGAGATGAAGTGATTTTTAGACTCTTAAATTAAAACATTACGTGTTGCCTGAAAAGATAAAAAGGCAAAAGAGCAATACATACTTGTTTCATCAAAAAGCGACCGTTGCAACAATTGAGAAGGACCGGGGTTAAACAAAGTTATATATATATATATATATATATATATATATATATATATATATATATATATATATATATATATATATATATATATATATATATATATATATATATATATATATATATATATATATATATATATATATGGTTTCTTACATACACGCAGAAGATGATGATCACCACAAAGGTCACGAAAGACACAATAAGAAACGAGGAGATTAAGCGTTTGGTAGCAATAAAACCGTGTTATGTAGTGAAATTGAAAAAAAATAATTAAAAAACATCGTCAGAACACCGTCAAATCAGCTATCATCACAGGCCTACAACAGAAGAAGATTATAGAGCAAGGGGACGCACAACAGGAAAACGCACAGACAGCGTTAAAGAGATCTTGAGGAAGCATGGCATGATATTTAGACAAAACAATAACCTAGACCAAGAAAATAAAAAGAAACGCTTCTTTCCACGCCAACGACGCTGAATGGCAAAAGCGAACAGAAAAAAAAAGACAAAATCTAGAGATGAAATTTTAAATGCCCTCAAACAGATGGCGCAAGCGATGTTGCCATAGGCGACGTCTAGCGTGCCAGGCTCGTGTTTGGGTTTTTAATGGTGTTTATATTTGCTTAGTCCGTGAGCACAGCTGTGAGACCTTGAGATACCAAGTATTTGTGTGTGTGTGTGTGTGTGTGTAAATTAATGTTCTCTTGATCATATAGGGTCCCATCTTCATCATATGATGTCACGTGTTGGTGTTTTTACATCACGTGTCGGTTCATAAGTGGGTATTAATAGACGAGACAAACAAGGAGCAATTATTACATGCAGACATAACGAACAACTAATATGTAATTTGACGAGAATCATTAGTATATGGATCGAAGACTGCTTTATGCAGTTGGCTGCTAATAGTGCTACGAATAAAATACATAATATAATTATGTTATTTCTGAATTCGCCCTGTGTAGTTCCATGGATTATCAGGGGAGACAATGCAAGAACAGGCTACTGCCTCCTCAGGCAGTAAGAACACAGCAGTAAGAGGCGACTAACATGAGGTTGTACAAACTCATTATGTAAAACAAAGTGCTGTAGAAACCACTGTCGTAAATGTACACGAATGCTATGTTGCATGATTAGGTTGTCAGCCCCTTTAAGGTTATCAGCTGCGTACATAACCAAATGTTAGCCACCTTTTACGACATACATACCACGAATGGCTGTTGCACCGTGTATATTTAGAAGCATTTTACTGCACTACAGTGCATAGAAGTACAGTCATACGTATATCTGAGTTCTTACATTTACTATCCTTAAAAGGTAGTTTTGAGCAAAAACGAGCACACCAGTTATATTAGAAATTATATTATAAATACAACAATAGGTGTAGAGATTACATTTTAACCCTGGCAGTTGTTTTAGAAATTATATTGTAAACACAACAATTAGTGAAGAAATTACATTATAAACACAGCAATGAGTTTAGAAATTACATTACAAACTTAACAGTTAGCTTAGAAATTACATTATAAATACAGCAGTTAGTTCAGAAACTACACTACAGACACAGCAGTTAGTTTAGAAATTACATTATAAACACAGCAATTAGTTAAGAAATTACATTACAACCACAGCAGTTAGTTTATAAATTACATTACAAACATAGCAGTTATCTCAGAAATTACATTACAAACACAGCAGTTAGCTCAGAAATTACATTACAAACACAGCAGCTAGTTTAGAAATTATACTACAAACACAGCAGTTAGTTTAGAAATTACATTACAAACATAGCAGTTAGCTTAGAAATTACATTACAAACACAGCAGCTAGTTCAGAAATTATATTATAAACAAGAAGAAGGTGACTCCTGGGAGTTAAACTTAAAAGTGTATAAATGGCTTTATAAAACATCTCTTCTTCTTCTTTAGTCCTTGGTCGCTGACTGACAAAGCAATCAGTGACCATCACGCCTAGTGACGTCTTGTAGGGAAGCAACAAACTGTCTCCACTTTGCTTGGTCGACAGTCATCCTTCGTGTTGTGCCTCTCATGGGTTGTCTCCCCTTTGCTCTGCTTTGATGGTCCATCAATGGCCAAAACTTAGAGTATATAATGTGGTCTTTAAAGGTATCTACCTTTGAACAAGATTACTCTTGGCAGAGATACAGATAGAAGGATGATGATGCTTCTACCTCGAGGGATTGCTCATAAGATAATTCAGAAATCAAGAACAATGCTGAAGTGGATTGAGCAATTGTTAACTTTGTATCTGCCCGACACATTTTATGAAGAATTGTTATGTATTTTAGCTCGTTCAAGCCCCCCCCAACTGATTTAATTCAATGAAATATTAATTTAGTAGCTCTGTTTTAAGTGTTTTAAGGCGTAAGACATACGGGTGCAGTACACTCAAAAGGATTAATTGAACTATAAATTTGTATACATACAAATAACAAATTTAATAATCAACTATATTTAACATTGTAAAATAAATAATTCTCTTTTAAAAAAAGGTTATCATCACAGGATGATGTTATGGATATTGAAGGAATTTTGTGAAAAGTTCACTCGGCAGCTTTTAAGTTTGTACTTAACTGCCAGTAAGTTTTGTTGGTTTCTGCTTTAGCCGATTGTTGGTTCTATGCAGGTTATGGACTGGTGCACTCTCGTCACTGGTCAGGTCTGGAGGCTGTGACACGTTCCAAGAAATTTCAGGGAGTAATCACGAAGCTGGTCGAGCGTCTTCAAGACCCGTCTGATGATGGTGTCTAGCGTTGACAGGAAGCCACTTATACCACACACTGTGTTCCAGAGATAGTACCCTCAACTGGTACCAACGACTGTATAATGAAAGAAGAGAAAAAAATATCCTTTTGAGTAGTGGGTTTAATGACACACAATCGTCTGCCCCCACTCCCCCCTCCCCTTTTTTTTCATTCCACCATCCCATCTACTTCAGAACTTTACCCTCTCTGGCCATTAATATTAATCCCAGTGAGCGTAAAACATTCATTACATTTATATTGAATATCTTTACATTTGTACTGATTGAAAAAGGTGAATAATATAATAAGTATGTACACAAGTTTTATCATCATCCACTCCCTGCTCCATATGGATCTTGGGACTACTTCTGCTTTTGGTTCTCTATGAGAAATCCGCATAAAGCAGTCACCATCTCTTGCAGTGGTGGTTCATTAAATCATCATTCTATATGCTGAGGTTGCCAGCCTCAGATAACTTGGACATCATCTAGCAATTTTTACATGTTAATAAATGCAAAATATAGAATTTTAAAATGTACAACTCACACTAAAATATCTTTAGGAATACTAACTCCTGGCTGAGAGAAATAGTTAAGGCAACATGTTTAAGATGCCTCTTACACGCGGGATGGGGTATTACTTTACATAGGGCTCCCACTCTGAATTTGTGTTTCAGATTCCTAGGATTCCGGCTTTCTGTGTTAATGTAGGTAGAGTTTTCCTGGAATATAAGTCCACAAGGTGCTCAAACAAGGTCCGGTCCGATAAATGAATTTCTGATCCTATTTCTTACTCTGGCTATGTGGTTGTGTTATTGGCGAGGTGAATTTCACAGTGCTCTAAACCGGCGAAAGTGTCAGATTACATTGCAACTTTCGTTCCACGCACGTGGTTATTACAATCTGACCAGGCTCCAATCATAAGTGTTTTTACATCATCTAGAATTGCCCAGCCAATTGTATTCAATCATGCGTGTTATGACGGGGTTTATCCCAACAATTTCCTCCGCGTATTTTAAAATATCATTATGCTAGATGCTGTTTAGGTTGGCGTAGGCTGTTCTGGCTTTATTAATTCGGCTGCTGATGTGTTTGCTTGTATTTTTGTATTGTTTTGTTTTATTGTTTTTGAAATATAAAACATAAATGGGTATTAAGTATCATCATCATCATCACCATCACCATCATCGTCATCATCATCATCTTTATTATCATCGTCATCATCATCATCGCTATCATCATTATTATCATCGTCAATATCATCATTGTAAATTTAATTTTTTTTATCGTACGCCCGCTATGACTCGAGGCAAAATCTCCGGTTAATATGTGTAACCTGGGACTGATTTTAGTGAGTATCCCTTTTTTCCCTGTACAGTACAATGACAGATGTCCTCTCGCCATTCAGGCAGATACTCGCTGATTTCGGAGGTACCCATTAGAGCTGGGTCAGCTCAGGAGCCGTTCAGGTTATTCCAGTCCCTGGTCGACGACACTCCCTCAAATATCTTTGCCAGGGCTCGAATTATTCCAGTCCCAAATCTCGGTCGTCGACACTCTTTCAAATGTCCTCGCCAGGTCTTGAACCTGGATCACCCTATCGCCAGCGCAGTGTGGTAACCATTAAACCAGGGTGGCTCCCATCACCATCATAATTATTATCATCGTCATCATCATCACCTATACCGTTCAGCCTCCCTTGGTTCACAGGTCCTCAGAAATAATATACATTGGATTTTAATGTTCGCTGCCATTAACATTTTTCACATAGGTAGTGCGAGAGACAGAGACAGAGAGAGACAGAGCAGAGAGAGATAGAGAGAGATAGAAAGAGATAGAAAGAGAAAAAGAGAGCGATAAAGAAAGAGAAAGAGAGAAAGAAAGAAAGAAAGAGAGACAGAGACATAGAGAGAGCGAGTGAGTGATAGAGAGAGATAGATAAAGAGACAGAGAAAGAGCGAGTGAGAGATAGAGAGAGATAGATAAAGAGAGAGAGAGCGAGTGAGAGATAGAGAGAGATAGATAAAAAGAGAGAGAGAGCGAGTGAGAGATAGAGAGAGAGATAGATAGAGAGAGAGAGAGAGAGAGAGAGAGAGAGAGAGAGAGAGAGAGAGAGAGGGAGGGAGGGAGAGAGATAGAGAAAGACAAATGAAATCTTACTCATGAATGACCAAGATAAAGATGATCTTGACTAAAAAATTGATTAGATAAATAACGAAACTGTGTTAAATGTCTGGTCCCATAACTTATTGATATTCTTTGCAAGTGCTAAATTTCTCATGTTTTATTTTCAACAGTACACTAGTATCTGTCGCCACCATGTTCCATCTTCCTTTTCAGTCATTTCTAACTATAGGATCGTGCCCCCGAAACGAAGTTGTCACTGAACGTCTGAACATGCTCTTTTGTGTGATCTCTGACACCTTCAGCCCACGGCAGTATCATTTCTTTTTCTTCATTTTTCTGTTTCTCCCATTCAACCGCTTTTATTTTAGCCTTATTTTTGCCCTTTCATTCATTTGTGCTCTCTATGCTAGATTAGTAGGAGGAAGGCTCTAACACTCCACTCCCCTACGGAAGTATATGCTATGAGACTATCTCACGGGTCGGCAACCTTTCCATGACAAAGAGCGAAATATTTATTTTTTTTTAAAACAGAAGAGCTGCATGAAAAAAAACATCATATGGTATCCCTCATTCAATTATATATATTTAATTAAAATAATAAACAAAAATGTTCAAATACCATTTTAATACACAATAAGTAATACATGTTTTTTAGTAACAAATATTCAGATAAGATGTAACATAATAATAAAATAAAATATACAAATGAAAAGTAAGGAAATTTACTGAGACTTTTGCTGTTGGATTTCCTTGCAAAGTTGGTCATTATTTGGTGATTAATCTGTTGTTTTCATTATCAAGCATGACTGGAGACTCACGTCATTCAATTGGCTTCTTAATTTGCTTTTGATATAATTCATATTGGAAAATATTTGTTCACAAAAATATGTTGATGCAAAAATTGACAGAAGCCCAAAATGCAAATTTCTTCAGCTGAATATAGCTGTCGGATAAACAGCTCCAAACATCAAATATGATCTCATCTTGGTTTTTGAGCTCACTTATTTCAGACCACATGTGGTGTAGTGACAGAGCTGATTTTTGCCTTTCAAGATTTTCAATCTCATGGACGAGAAGCGTAAATTTTGAACACCACAATGCTTTGTCCTCTAAATCTACCAATTCAAGTTCAAAATCTGCTTGGTCAATTTGACGAAAGGCTGAAAAATCCAGTTTGGTGTTATCTGTTTCAAGAGGTTTTATAAAAAATGACAAGGTTACCTTTTCTTTTCTAAAGCGATCAGCAAATGAAACTGTCATTTTCTCAATAACTTTTTTGAGGAACTTGAGGCCAATGCTACTTTCAGTAGTTTGATTATGTTCTTTTAATGCTGGAAAGTGTAATAATTTGCCAGTTTCAATGTCTCTAGCAAACAAAGGCAGCTTGTGCTCAAATGAAAGCAATTCTTCCAAGAGCAAAATAGCTGTATTGCCCTTTCCTTGGAGTCTTTTATTTACAATGTTCAAGTGAGAAGTCATGTCCAGCATGAAGTAGAATTCCTGTAACCAGTCAGGGTTTGATAAATATTCAAGTTTCTTCTCTTTCAGCCATAAAAAAATATGACAAAAACTTTAAAGAACCCCTCGCCCTACACCCAAAAATTTAGTCCACGAAAAGTGTGTATCAAAAGGTGGTTTTAGTGCACCGACACTAAGTGTTAAGTAGCCGAGGGCCAAGAGCCGCACGAGATGGCTCAAAGAGCCGCATGCCGACCCCTGGACTTTATTTATCTTGTACATTTTGCTTCGAGCCGATCCCAGACTTGTTTACGTTCCGCCGGGTTAGTTACGCCGATCAGCGGCTGATACGGTTATCTCTTGAATCGTATGGCCGCCTTTGAGAAGAGTCACTCTCTATTAACGCAAGCTGGTCGGGTACGATCGCCACAAAGGAAGCCAATGTTGTCTGTCTTGGAAAGCCGTCTGATAATGAGATAATGGCTTTCGCTGTGCCCATCCCTGGGTAATTAATCGCAGATAATCTGTCTGGCGAGGCAATATTGGCAGGAAAACATCTGGACACGTCATCAGTGCACAGATTTGCTTTGTGAGTTTTGGCAAGATGCCGGCGGAAATAAAACGTCTCATTATAAATAGGTCACGCGTTTGAATATAAAATGTAGTATTTTAAACACGCAGGGAAGATTATGAATTTAAACACCCCAACCCACATAGTGCAAAAGAGCTTATGATTGGATTGAAATGAGCGCCGGGATATTCAGTGAATTTCATTGGAAATTTCGGCGGAAAGACCATTTGTGATCTGAACTGGAAATTGGAAATATAATCTAGCGAAAGCAGAGACACAGAACACAGAGAGCTTCGCAACTTCAAACGAGCAACTCCAAAAAAAAAAGCCAGAAAGAAAATGGATCGGACTAAGGATTACTTATAAGTGACAGATCGAAGTATTTGAGAAACTTAAAACCTTAAAAAGTAAGCCCGCCTTTATAAATACAGAGACTGAAAAACTTGAAGGACCAGGACTTAACGTACGAACACTGGAAACCTAGGAATTGGATCACCCATCATAAGAAAAACTTTCCCATACCAAGTGTTTCGCAGATTCACCCGTCATACAAGGGATTCAAAATTTCCAGACCACGTGATTTGAGAGCATATAACCTAAATTGCTCGTGTCCATCTTAACCTGCGCGAGGAGATTGTGTATTCACAAAACTTTGGGGTAAGTGTAACAATTATTTTACAAATGTAAATTTGACATGTTTTCTTGCTAAGTGGTTATATATGAGGCTGGCAACCTCAACATATGAAACTAGTATATTCATAAACCACAACAGCAAGCGCTGATGATTTCTTCTAGCTGGTCGTGCGAAAACCGACAGCAGAGGTGACCCTAGACTCCGAATGGAGCAATTATAAGTGATGATTACTTCACATGTGCCTAAAGTGTATAATATTTTGTGAGATATATGCACTTTGTTAATTGTAACTCATGAAACTCATTATTCGCGCCGTCCAGACACATTTTGCCAGTTAATACCCAGAGGAATATGGTGATTTTTAATCATCTTCCCTGAGCTACACTGTGTACTCGGGAATTTAATTCTTCTGAGAGATTAACATTGGTGGGTGGACAGCGAGAATGCGCATATTAATTGGCAGCCAAAAATGTACTTAGCAGAGGCATTTGTTTTCTATTTTGTCTAAAAAGCTTCGCGGTACAAGACTACTTGTGGTTACAAGTTATCAAACGGTTCGAAAAACTGAAGTTACTACGCCACTCGTGTGAGAGAAGTACACTAATCACCAAGAAGTGACGAAAACTACGGCGACTGGACTCACCTAGAGTTAAGTTTTCTTGTAAAAAAGACGAAAGCAACGGACTTTGATAAATCCTCACCTACGACTCTGTGACTTCTATTTACAGCAAAATTCTTCATTCCCTCCTTATTTTAGCTGTTCAAGACTAATTCATTATTAAATTTAGTGACAAAACGGGGCGGCCCCTATCGATCTTTGTTTCTCTCCGGCAGTATCGGTACATTTGTGGTACTGATTTTTATTATGTGCTGTCAATTATCGCACATTTCTTTCTTTCTTTCTTCGTTATTTTTCTGCTAAGTAGCAGATATTTGATTTTATCAAATCATTCGACACTCCTCTCTGTAATGTCACCGGTTTGTTACCCGGTCATCCTGGCTTGCGGTGAGCAACTGAGATAAGATAGTCGCCGGCGTGTTTAGATTGTACCGCTGATAAGACGACTCGTATAGTAACCCAGGTGGGCAAACACGGAGTTTTTGCGTACTCATACGACAGATAACGACATTACTGTTTGTGTGACACATGTGGGCAGACAAGTGGGACATAATCGCTTCCGGGCCGACTTGTTATGACAACATTACTTTCTAATAAAGTAATAAGTATTACAGCTTACCCATGTTGTCATGTGTGTCCACCGATGTGCATGTGAGTTTGTACACAACGGCATCGGACATCATATTACCCTATATGGGAGAGTTGACCTCTGCCTTACGTTCATAATTATTCGATGTCGGAATATTTTTGAAATCCTCACACCCTATCCGCATGATTTGAAACGATTGGATCTTTCTGATTAGATTCATAACAAAATGCTTGGGAAGACAGGAATACAGTTTAACCATTTTCGCAGTTTTATTTCACTGTGAATTTCACGCTCGCCAAGACAACATCAAACCTCGACAGAGTGAAGACTAGTTTCATAATTCCTATTTTTAACCGGACCTTTTATTGGAGAACCAAATAAGACTTACAAAGCACAGGAAATATCTACATTTTAATAAGGAACACCGGGACTAGGAAACTGAAGAAACACACAGTCAGAGAGGGAATCTATTTTCAAATTAAAGACACTCCAGACGCGTGTAAGAGACCGACTCGTCTCTTTTATTCATCTGAGCAACAAGTCTGAAGCCATGATCGGCTTATTGGTGGTACCAGCAGAAAGTACTATCTCTGGAACAAGAAGGGAACCGTGGCCTAAGCTTTAAGACAAGGGACCCACGTGATAGACACTCCTTGACGTTTCTGGGAAACGAGCTACCTCCGACAACCTTGATCAGAGACGAGCGCAAGCAGAGTTAAAAAAACCAACCCATAAGAAGGAGCAGAACCGTCATTGGCAGCTAAGTTCAAATATATGCTGCCACTTGAACTTCTTGTAATATCTCACATTCCCTAAAGACTGTGAGGATAACTTTGCTTGATCCATAACTATTCAAATTATTTCCAACTGTTAAAACCTAGTCATTACTAAATTTTGTTATTTGTAATTTTACAAATTTAACTTCGATTTAATCATTTTAAAGTTACTGCATGTTTGTCTCTGTCAAATTACTACACACACTCTAAACAGAGCTATACTAAAATAATAGAATTCCACTGAGTAAATCGGGGGTGGGGGCTTAAACGAGCTGAACGTAAGAAGTGCTTAAATCCTTCACAAAAGTTGTCAGCAGATTTACTCTTGACTTCTGGCCACTGTTGGACAACTGCTGCAAAGCAGGGGAGGAAATACGGTCACAAATCTGTTACGTATTGTGTGATACTATACTGTAATTTAGTTTTTCAGAAGGCCCCATGTCTTTCTCTTTGCATTATTTATACACTATTTCTAGGAGGGATTACAGGTAATCCTTCTCCATGTTTCTTCTCCTTCTATTAATTACGTTTTTTTCAAGATGAGATCACGATGGAGTTTGATCTATGTGTTTAGAATGGGGGTGTAGGGAATTAGACAGTATTTTTCTAGAAGAAAGATTATAGAGGCTAGATCAGGATTTGCACCAGTGTCCTTTTTTTAAAGATATTGCGTGGCCATATACGCATTTTTCGGGAGTTAAATTATTTGCGGCCATTTTTGCTTCATTTCCGCAGTATAGGGCTAGGACCAATTCCCGGTTCTTTGTCTAGCAGAAACTGGTTGCATCAGAAAGATCTAAGGTTCTGATTGGCTGAGAGCTAACTGCAGTTGAAATGCCGAGCTCCGATTGGCTTTAGAACCACGCCGCGCATATGACGTCATGAAGTCGGCGCGTGGGGGTCTTGATTATAAAAGGCCTATATTTCATAGCTTCTTTCTCTTTTAATGAAAAAATTGCCAAAGCCGGGTTGCCAGAGTCAAGTCGATTGCCCGTCAGTTGGACATTCGAGATTTGGTAAGCATGAATTTTTGCGTGAGGACTTTATTTAATTTTTCTAGTCCTAGCCGATCATTTAAGTTTCTTTGGGCAGTTTAGTTTAATTTAATTCTTAACTCCAGAGCCATCAATTCGATCTGAGTGATAGACATGAGAAACTAGGTCCATTTAATTCCTTGTTGAAAGAATAGCGGCATGGTTTAAAAGTTGAGATATCACCGCTTTGTATTATTGCAAAGTCGGTCGGGAGAGAAACTCGCATCTGCGAATCATATGTATTTACAGAATAGTCGGGAGCGTGTGTAATGTGTATTTTTATTTGTGATTTTAGTGAGAGTATTGATGCTCGCTATTTATATAGTTACGCATATATCTGTGGACGGAAGTGATAGAGGTATTAATTGGAGCACATGTGTGCTATCAGTAATGAATGTATGCAGGAGCGCGTGGTTGAAAAACTGCGGCACCACGTGGCTGAACTACGGGGTTTTCAATTTGATAATCGGGGGTTATGTATAACTTTTGACGGCAGGTAGATGCTAGCGTAAACAGGATTATATGTTATTGATTGTGCATTATTGTTCTGTGAATTCAGAAGATGGGAGAAGTAATTTTAAAGGGAATTATTTTGTATTACATTTTGAATGTGATTACTATTATTGACGGGAATTTTAGGAATTCCTAGAGAGGGCTAGTTTTAGTTGTGTTAAACATTACGGCATTAGTGTCAGCGTAAGAAGTAGGCCACAGTACGTCTGCCCAGACGGGCCAGTGAAAATATTGTTGTTGCTCGGAGTTAGTCAGGCAGAACAAGCGATCTGGGTTAGCCAATGTTTACTTTGTAGGCTCAGGTAGAGAGGGGAGTTACGTGGTGAAGAGTAAGGAAGTAAATTGTTATTTGAAATGTATTATTATGGTTTGTTTAGCTGTTGTTTTGCTTTTGTCTAAAACAGCAGGTGCCGGCTTTTTGTGGGAATGAGAGCGGAATTTTGAGACCACAAAATTTCTCCCACGGCAAAGTTGGGGCATTCGCAGAACCGCAAGGGTTTTACGTTAGTTGCCAGTAGTGGAAGGAGAGGAAGAAAATACGTTTTCCCAGCCAGGGGAAGACATTTTCCAGCGAATAGGATTTTTGTGGATAAATCCTGAGCTCTGACGCTCGTTACACACGCAGATTTGGCAGGCTGCCAGCGTTGTGGTAATTTTGTGTTCGTTTCTTCACGGCCATAATAAAGCCGACGGCCCAGTTATAGGTACTCGGGCAGGTAATTTCAGAGTGGTAGAAGTCAGCTACAGTTCCAGTCCAGAATCCAGTGGGGTTCTGTTAAACCTCAGTCATCAATTCCAGAGTTAGTGGAGAGAGAGAGGGTAAACATTCTCTCTACTGAAGTCAGCACAGATAGGCAGAACTGTTAGTTTTGGTAAATCATAGCAGAGGACAGCTGCTGAAGTTTAGAGGTGCAGTTAGTTGTGTTCAGGAGATTCCAGGATAGGCTGTGTAGAACCGAAGTCTGTGCAGAGATTGTGTAGTCACTTCGCAGTCGTTCCAGCTATCAGTGGACTTAGAGTTAGAGTTAGAATTTAGAACAGCTAGTTTGGAGTGTAGGCGACATCAAGTGCAGTGTAGTTCATTTCAGTTAACCTTACCTTCTTTCTCCATACAGGTTGCAATTGTGGGAGAGGGGTTGGGGTTGATGCATTTTTAACTGTGCTTGATTTTGTTTCAGGTGTGCATCCTCGCACTTCATGTATTTTGACATGTATATGAGTTTGTGTATAGGTGTATAATAAACTTGTATAAATTGTAGCTGGCATCAGTCATTTCCTTTAGTACAGTAGCTATATGTTGTCTGTACCTTGGTGTTTGTGAATCTTAATTGAACCTTATCCCCATAGGGTAGTTAGAGGTGGTTCGAGGCCATAGCAATTTAAACGTCCGAAGTGGCGAGGAAAGAATCAACCTCGGTTCTCAACCTCGGAGCCAATGGTCTCAACTTTCACAGTTTGCACTATATTTCTATCTGAATCTATCATTTCAGTCTTTCTTCTTACTATTGTCTTGTCACTATATGTAGACAGTCTCTAGTCCTAAATCCATTTCGTGACATATTGTTTTAAAACTAAACATACATCTATATTTACATCTATAGAGCCATTACTTATAAGAGGGATTTCCTTGGATAACACCAATTGGTGGCTTGAACGGGCAAAAAACATTGTTAAACCCTTCACAAAAGGCGACGGACAGATATAAGTTAACCATTGCTCAGCCCTATGCCGCATGGTTCTTGACTTCTGAATTATCTTGTGAAACTCCCTTAGGATAGAAGCTTCATTACACTTCTATCTACATCTCTGCCAAGAGTAATCTTGTGCGAAGGTAGACACCTTTGACGACCCATTTTAGACAGTCTTGAGTTTTGGCCATTGTTGGTGTCACGGATTTCGTTCGTCCTGAAAAGGACGTTGGTTGCGTTGTGTCTGTTTACGCCGGAGCTGTGA
This sequence comes from Oreohelix idahoensis, assembly GCA_024509875.1. Taxonomy (NCBI): domain Eukaryota; kingdom Metazoa; phylum Mollusca; class Gastropoda; order Stylommatophora; family Oreohelicidae; genus Oreohelix; species Oreohelix idahoensis. The sequence continues at coordinate 383,558 of JAMPIV010001659.1, forward strand.
TATCTGCACCTTTCGGTCGACACATCCGACTTCAGCACGGCATTTTTTGGGACCGGGTTTGCCTTCCCTCTGCGATCCCTACTCTCTCAGCCAGACTGCAGTGATGCAGTCTGTTTCCAGGACCACCACATGGAGGTGGAGTAGGGTCTTGGTCAGCTCTGGTTCGCTGACCCTGATGCAAGCAGTCAAGCTATGGGTCGCTGACTGCATTCTCTATTGCTGCATCTTTGGGTCCCTAACTTATTATCTGATCCGTCGGCTTTTGTATAGGGTTTAAGCAACGGTTCCGGTCCGTGAAGCCCCCAGTTCGTGTAATCCAACGAATGCCATCTTATACGTAATGGCTCTCTCTCTCTATATATATATACATGTATGTATGTGTGTATATATATATATATATATATATATATATATATATATATATATATATATATATATATATATATATATATATATATATGTAATTATTAAATAGTCTTGCTCATACGTTTGCTTTAATACTTCTAATGACTAAATAAACAATAATTTGTTTAGTTTAAAATAACATACAACAAATTTAGTAGTCAATTAGTTTAACAAGTTAAAATAAGGATTAAATGGGGGTGAAAAGTAAATAAAATTTTTCCTCACAGAGGTTGAACCGGGGCGCTATCAATGTCCGTGTTCTGCTGTTGCCTGTGACAAAAAAACTTCACTTTAGATGAGTCCTGCAGTTGTGGTTCATCAATTATGTGATGACGGAAGTGTCGTAATTTTTATATGATAGGTCTGAGATGTTTATGGTCCTGTCTGAGCAGAGGTGATAGTGATAACTATGTGAGAGTAAAGTGCAAGAAATAGTTTTTCTCACGAGGTGATAGTGTAAGAGAAAGAACAGTCTCTGGATTGAGTAATTTCTCTAATCCAGCCTATCTTTACGACTATATTTAAATCAGACGCACTTTCTCTCCTTATACAAAATACAAGTTACACTGCACCCACATAAACACAATTCTGTGACAAATACGCACAAACGTGAAAACAAACTATGGATAACATATATGGGCAGGGGTTGACCAACACGATAACTTAAGGTTTATTAAGTTTATTATCACTAGAAAATCACAACATCAAGCATATACATCAATAAAGCATGGTTTACAGACAAAAAAGAAATTAACCCAATAGGTCCTCCCCTCTGGTAAAGGAAAAGAAAAGAAGATCCCAACAGAGGTAATTCCCAAAAGGTCAAAAGTTAATAATAAGGTATGGAATAGCCAGTACGGGAAAAGAACAAGTTCCTAATTGATCCATACCGTAAATACTCAGTTTAGTGAGGGAAAAAAAAACGAAGATTAGTATGATGGTGGTAACCAAAGAAAATTATATTTCTCTCTTCCTGTGCATTCACTCACTCATACTGTGGCCACACTCATATTCGCTTACCCAATAGTTGTCGCAGGTATTCCGTGGAAATAAACACTAACAAGTACTGTGACTATACAGTGTCAGATTATTTGCCAAATCCAGCCCCTGACTATCATTGGTGCTGACTGCTAATTGCAGGGTAGTCGCTGAAGTTGGTGTGTTAATTAGTTTAATGGATAAATCCTGTATCTCTGCATTTTGTTGGTTGGAATAAGATTTATACGTGGTGGTCACCGTCATAGGACGAATAGTATATATAGTTCCGGGGTTGTCTGGCCTCTGGTGGCGGAGACACTCTGGTACGTTATGAAAAAAATGTTAATGATAATAATTCAGGGCTGTTCTCTGAGGTGATGGCCGAGTCTGAACAGTGAGTTCTCTTGAGTATAATCCCGTGAAAAAACTACTGTCATAGGTCAGAAAGATACATATATGTTGCCACAGCGGGCGGATAATATTGATATAAAATCTGGTAATGTTCAGGTCCAGATACTATTACAGTTATTGTGTCTATATTGGCCTCTCTCATGAGTGAAGAAAGTGGACCGCACAGGGTCACAACTCGAAAACTCAACAATATAACAGTATCTCTGGATGCTTATAAGAACATAAGACCGCTAGTTCGCAGGGTTTGATCAGCCTAGATTTAGGAAGAAATACACATATTTAACCATAATATAAATATCATATCCTAACACGCGTTAAGTTAAGACCTCTTAACCACTCCATTATTAAATTAGATTATAGACCACAAGTGTCTATCTCATCTTATCGCTTTTAACACGAGATATAAACACTAGTCATTTAAAAAATTACACAAAATGGATGGAAGTAAATTGTATATCGTCAATTATCAATCACCTAGCGTCTTCTTCTTCTTCGATCCTTAGCCGCCGACCATCAAAGCAGTCAGTGGCGATCACGCCTAGTGGCGTCTTGTAGGGCAACAACAAATTGATTCCACTTTGCTCGGTCGGCGGCCGTCCTTCGTACAGTGCCCCAACTCTGGTTCATTCTTTGCATCTCAGCCTCCACAGTCCTTCGCCAGGTTAATTTTGGTTGGCCTCTCTTTCGTTTTCCTTCAGGTGTCCAAAGCATAGCTGTTCTTGTGATGGCATCGGGGTCTCTTCTGAGGACATGGCCAACCAAGCTCCAGCGTCTGCCAGCTATGATGGTGTGCATGTCCTCTTGCTTGCTCCGAGTAAGCAGATCTTGGTTGGTGATGGTATTCGGCCAAAAGATTCGGTGAATTTTTCTTAGGCATGTTGTGTGAAAAGAGGACAATTTCGACATTTCCTTCTCTGTAACTCTCCAGCATTCCGCACCATAGAGAAGCACAGAAAGAACACAGCTCTGATATAATCTTAATTTTGCGCTTGTGCTGTATTGAGAGAACTTCCAGATGTTGCTTAGGCTAAAAAGGCTGTTCTTGCCTTATTCATTCTGATGTTGATGTCTTTGCCTGCCTCGCCGTCTGGTGTTACTATGCATCCTAGGTATGTGAAAGTGTCTGTCTGCACCAGTTGCTGATTCCTTACTGACATATGCTCAGGGTTGCTCATATTGACACCTAGCGTCTATTAGTTAGTTAACCCATCTGGAATAAAATAGCTATGCGTTATTTAATACACCAGTTTAAGCGCCTATAAATCTCAGTGAATTATACTGATGAACTTAGCACAAGAAATCACAAAAATGCTAATATATATATATATTACCACAAAACAGAAAAATTAACTATCTCCACGAAATCTGAGTAATCCATTTGTACTATGGCTCTTATGATATCGAGCTAGATATTTCAAAAATTTCATAAAGTGACTGATAACTGATTTTGAGGAGAAGGAATATATATATATATATATATATATATATATATATATATATATATATATATATATATATATATATATATATATATATATATATATATATATATATATATATATATATATATATATATATATATATATATATATATATATATATATATATATACAGAACTAGCGTAATTTCGCTGCAGGATGACGAAAGTCGCGCCTCGGCAAATCAGCGGGGTTTCAGCCCAGATAAAGAATTTGACCGTTCGCTTTGTTACCAGGTGAACCGACAACAACAGGCTTCTGATCTCCGCGATTGCCTAGCCGTAGGAAACTTCAAAAGCCGTTGCCTTGCACGTGGTTTTGGGACCACGCGCTGTCAGTATGTCGTAATTTTGACAGCTCTGCACTCATCGATCTTTCAGGCAAACTTTAGAAGGGATGACAGTTATAGATCTGAATAGCCGCTCGTCAGCGCGTGGAACAAGACAAATAGGCGTGGCTAAAACTATGAGTTAGACAGATAGCAAGAAAAGCATGGCTTATGCGTAACTAACCGTGCATGCTAATGAGGAAAGCAAGGTTGAAACGGAATGAGGGGCGACGGTGGGAATCAAGCGGACTGATCAATGTAGTTTATTCTCATAACCTGTCACAGGAAGCCTTCTCCACACTCTCTTCCACTGTAGGCGGTTAAGGTGGATGATTTTCCTTCACAATAGCGGCGTGAATACCACAAATCGTCTGATGGCTTGTAACCCCGAACTTTAGACAAATAGAAAGAAACAAATGCCTGCTAAGTACATTTGTTCGCCGCAAACTAACAGGCCCATTGTAATGCGCTCCACCCACCAATGTTAACCTCTCAGAAGAAATAAATTCCCATGCACACAGTGTAACTCAGGGAATATGATGAAAACTCACCAATATCCTTCTGGGTGTTAACTAGAAAATTGCGTCTGGAGTGCGTGAATAATGATTTGCCTGAATTACAATTAAAAAAGGCACTTAAATCTCACAAATAATATGTTACACTTTAGGCACATGTGATGTAATCATCACTCATAACTCATCACTACTCCCGTCGGAGTCTGGGGTCGCTCTGCTGTCGGGTTTCCCGCACAACTAGTCAGAAACAATCACCAGCTCTTGCAGTAATGATTCATGAATATACTATTTTCATATGTTGAAGTTGCCAGCCTTGTATATAACCACTTAGCAAGAAACCTGTAGAATTTACATTAGTAAATAAATTATTTACACTTACCCCAACATTTTGGGAAAAGACAATCTCCTTGCACAGATTTAGACTGGACACAGCTCTGTATTAGATGCTTCGACATCACTTTGGTCTGGGAAATTAGAGTTAATTCCTCTGACAGCGGGTGTTCTGCGAAATCCTGGTCTGGGAAAACTTTTGTTAAATTCCTCTATAACTTGGTCTGGGAAATTATAGTTAATTCCTCTGACGGCTGATGTTCTGTAAAATCACCTGAGCCTGGGAAAACTTTTGTTAAATTCCTCTATGACTTGTGATCAAATTTCCAAAATTCCAGTCTTGCTAATTAAAGTCCTGGCCCCTTTAAATTTCCAGTCTTGTATTAAAAATGCGGGTTTACTTGTGAATTCCAAAGTTGCCCAATACTCGATCTGTTACTTATAGTTGTGGAATTTCTAAGTCCAGTGTCTCCTTTTTCTTTCTCGCTTTTAGGGAGTCGCTGATATAACTTGTGCGCTGCAATCTCTCTGTGTGATCTGTGTCTGTGTTTTCATCACACTATATTCCCAGTTCTTAAAGCAAATCACAGATTGCACTTCCGACTAGTTTGCCAATAAAATACATTATATATTTTAGCTCCTCACAATGAACCAGTCCAATCGAATCTCGTTCAGCACTACGTGGGTAGGGGCGTTTTTTCAAATTCGAAAAATACTTTCACGTGTTTCACAATATATCCACGCGTGACCTCTTACAGTGATGTCATATCGTTGCGTCAGATTTCCGCCGGCATCTTGTGCACAAATCATAACACCATCTGTGAACTCATTTGATGTCCAGATGCTACCTATCGCCAATATTGTCTCTCCAGACAGATTGTTGTGATAATCACACACAGGGATGGTCCCATGAAACGATAAACGCATCTACCAGCTGTGTAATCTGCCCACCTCCGACGGCTATCTCAGACAGACAATATTGGCTTCTATAGATGTTAATCGGGCGAGACCGTCTTTTCATGATAAGAATCTCGCTCGCTGACCCGTGATAATGACTGGGTTTTGTTACGGTAAATTCCCAGTTCATCCACAAATAAGTCTGAGGAGTGGTAAACAAGATAAAGACAGTCCCATAGCAAATACTTCCGTAGGGGAGGGGAATGTTAGAGATTTTCTCCTACTAGATCCAACGTAGCGATTACAATAATGGGCATAAAATATGCCGCATAATAATGATAGGGGAGAGAAAAATAAGAAAATATCACTCGCACGGGAATGTAATGCAATCCTGCTGGAGTGGACGTGAGATCGCACAACCGTATCGTCACAGTTGGACCACTACTGCAAAGCAGGGAAGGCATTCCGTGACAGATGTCTCGGTGGGCACGAGGTTGAGCCCTTGAATAAACAGATCAAGCTGTTGCCCATGCAGCATGCCTGTGCTGAGGAGAACAGAGGAACGGCGCAGATAGTTGGTGAACAATCCAAAGCTTGGCGAATTCTGTTTTGCAATGGTAAGAAGAGCCGACATCGAAGGATCAAAAAGCAACGTCGCTATGAACGCTTGGCTGCCACAAGCCAGTTATCCCTGTGGTAACTTTTCTGATACCTCTCGCTTAAAACTCTTAAAGTCGAAAGGATCGATAGGCTACGCTTTCACGGTCTGTATTCGTACTGAAAATCAAAATCAAGCAAGCTTTTGCCCTTTTGCTCTACGCGAGGTTTCCGTACTAGCTGAGCTCGCTTTAGGACACCTGCGTTACATTTTGACAGATGTACCACCCCTGTCAAACTCCCCGCCTGACACTGTCTTCAGATCGGATTATAGCCAACGACGAGCGCGGGTTGCCGCTTAACTCCAAAGTAATATCCATTTTATGGGTACATTTTCTATATGTATTGATTCTATTGTGGCCTTTCACAGACAGACTTGTCTACTATTCTCTACTTCTGCTTTTATTGATCGTATAGGTTTGTATCTTTAGCCCTATCAGTAGACTGCTTGTATCTTACGTTCATTGCATGCTTGCTGACTCACACTCCAAGATATTTTGTAAGACGTCAACAGTACTTTTATAACGATGCACGAGGTAACCGTATTTACACAATTGATCTGAGAGCAGCTTGTATCTTGAACATAGCAATTTTACATCAAAACTTCTTCAGTCTTCAAAAATATGTGCTGGCTGGCGAACACAGTGGTGCGACGTTCAATCATAAAACTCTCAGCTTCTTTTATCCGTTTGGTTAACTGTTCTAGTGGCTACTGCTTCTATAAGTTAGAATCACTGTTGCTAGATCTTTATTTTCCACTGTATTCCTTAATCTAACTATTTCATATTTATTCTCAACTGTTTATCTGCAGCTATTCTTAGCCTATCTGGTTAAAGAAACTGGTCTAACCGCCAGGTGTTACAAGTGCTTTTGTAACAAGGTTCTTTTGTTGGTGATGGGGCGTGTCGAGATTTGTTGTAGAAGTAAAAGATGGCTTCATATTATTATTTCTGGCTGCATTTTTCTTTCTCTTTATTACAGACTTATTTTCCCTCGAGCAATCGTGCTAGTATATGTAAGTGGCGAATGTGGGTAACCTGACCAACTTCAACTATAGTCAGTTGATAACTCCGTAGGTGGTATGAGTCCACAAAGATACATTTTATTTACGAGAACAAGTTCCACAATACATGGCATCAATCAAATATACATACAATTTATGCAGTCCCAGATCGTCTCCTATATTTAATCCATCAGTCGTCAAAACGTCTGGCTATTTACTCGCAATTCCGTATGTCGGTAATCCGGTAATGAACAGCCATAGGTTTGGCTATATAATAATTTGGATACTTATTAATAATATACTCCCTGCAAATCTTCTTGAACCGAATATGATTCATCAATAGTATGAGACGATATTATATCCATAAACAAGTCGGCAGACCCTGTTGCCTTATAATAGAAGAATTCCAACACAATCACTATCATTAACGGGAGCATTGAAAAGTCACGTCCGACTAGGACGGAATTCAGAATATCAAGGGTGTAGGAAGATCGTTGCCATGCCACAGCATGCCAACCTACCACGTCATGTCTATCCCTATACAACTCTATAAAATCGCGGTCAATACGATGGCTTTAAGTGCAAAGCTCCTTACGTTGGTGGCACATCAATGTGTTAACGCGTACCAAATTAAAGTGGGCCAACATTACCCAGATACCTCGTATCAACTCCCCTGACAGCCCGGGTTTAAAAAATCTGTTACATAGATTTAAAAAAAAATAATACGCATTATTATTGCAATTAAATTATATCATTAAAAACCCGATTTAGGACATACGGCCAACGATGTTTTGAGCAAAACAGTGTCGAAGGTCGTCGTCAATATATTATATTGTCACATAATTCATGGAAGTAATACATAAATTACAGAAAAAAAACGTTAGTAGTCAAGAAAGAACAAGGAAATATCATCTAATAAATTAGAAATGTCTTAAATAATATAAGAGGTAGTTAATTAAGTAAAATACTCCTAATTAAAATTGTTTAGGTAACTAATTTACTAAAGTGTAGATGTCGTGTGTGGTTAAAGTTATAAACATGAATCTATTTAATTAACCTAGTTAAGTGGTGTCATAAAAATTAATTAAGATAAAGAATACCGAAGGAACACATTAGACAATAGATATAAGAGACAATCATTAAAAAGGAGTAGTAAAGAATAAATTAATAGAGTCAATTAACTATCGTTATCAATAAAGTTAAATGTGAAACATTTATCTAATTTACCACTAAATTAAATTAGATGACATACCAATACAAAATGATACATAGTAAGAACAATTAAAATCATGTGTAATAGTTATAGTACTAATTAAAATCTACTTATCCTAAAATCTTAATTGTTGTATCATAATTTTTTATTTATTTTCAAAGTATTAAACCGCTTAATAGTCCTGAAAATTCAGCGTGTGTACCACGATAAATGTAATGTTAATGTTTGTATATATGACCAATGTAGTCAATATCACGCCAATTGGAAATGTTTATTCAGTTGAAGGAGCTCCAAATACTCTGAAAGGTGTTAGTATTAATCCATATATGCATACGTTCGAGTGGTTATGGTTTGTAAATTGCACTGTAGTGGTTGATAGAAGTATGGACACTAACCAAAGTCCATAATTATATAGTCGAATGAAATCAGCAATGTAAATTGAAACGACCCGGTGCATTATTTGAAAGGTTGATGCGAATCCCCGGAAGATTAAAGAGTTAATTGCCGTTCGTACTTGTTTCTTAAATTGACACTGCTGTAATCCAACGCTGTCATATAATAAGAAGACGTAGATTATAAATAATGGCCTGACTTGAGCCGGAATCCGGAATTCTTCTCGACATACCATAATGTCTGATGAAAGTGTCAGAAATAATGTTGTATCATATGTACAATCGAATGTTGAATGCAAATATTTACAAGTATGGAAGTAACAGATATCAATTTGTCGTTATTAGTCGAAGTTCATCGTAAGTTCAATTATGGACGATTGAAACGATCGAGCGTGAGGATCCATAAATTTGATCAATGTTACCAATCTGTTATCCTTGATTAGTGAAAATACGTATAGTGTATGATTTGTTGTTCGCTCGAACTGCGTCGTCATTGTTCATCTGATACGGATGTTGGGTTTCTAGATAGAGAATCAGTAACAACGTTTTCAGCACCAGGAATTGATTCTATCTTGAATTGGAATGGTGAATATTTTCTTTCGGTGTCCGTTATCTTTCTCGATATCAGTAGCGTAGGATGAAGGACGCCCCCATGTTCCTGTAAAAGGCTCGCACTGAGACCTAAGTTGCTCGCATCTGTGCGTAGAATGTATATTTTATTAATATATATGGTAAACGTAAAATAAGTGGCCTAGAAAAAAAAATGGCAAGAATATGAGTAAATGTTTTGTCGCAGTCGTCAGTCCACTTGACATTCGCAGGCATGCCTTTCTACAAACGAATGGACAATATACCAGCTTATGCTGCATTGGCTAAGCAAAAGTATAGTAATCACCAAAGCCACCGATCGTTTTAGGTATGGTAATGCACATAAAAAAGAAAACCTAATGACCAAATAGAGATGACACCACAAATGTATGGATGTATTATTTTTATTCCATGATGTATCATACTGATGTAATTGAGCATGATACCCATTAATTTGCAAAGCAGTAGGTTTAAAGCATGTCGTTGACCGCTGCTTGCTGGGCAAAGTGAAAACTTTGCTGACAGATTCCTTGGTTTTACTTTTACCATATGAGTTACAACCGATGATGAAGTTGTTAAGTTTATTAGTAAAAACTTTGTTACTTTTGATAACATCAATAGTTTTCTTAAGATTAGCCATGTCGCCACGATTTCATAGCTTTCAAAGTAGGAAGTGAAAAAGACGTATGTCTTCTTGGAAAAGAAGATTTTTCTTCCTGAATTAAGAATAGATCAGAATCATAACAAGAAGTGACGAGCTTGTCGTCGAGATCATGAAAAGAAAATTGTAAATGTTTAAGACGAGTATGAAACACTCCAAACATATTACTTGAAAGATCGACTATTGACAACTGAGAGTGCTGAGTATTCTCAGATCGTGACATGAAAGTCATAGACATGTCATTGGTAGAGTGATTAATACCTGAGACCTGATCACAGTCATGAGCAAAAGAGATGGTCATGAAAAGATAACTGAGCAGTAAGATCAGAAGTAAATTGTGGAGATCCCGTGAGTAGTTAACAGTAGCTAGATGTCTGATAACATGATAACATGTTATGTTCACCGCTAAAACCAAACCAGTGATGAAAGACAAAATAGCAAAGAAAAAAATTTGTAAGACGAGTTGTAGCATTTACATTGTTGGAAGTATTTAAATAAGATGTAATAACAACATTGTCAAGTTTATTGACAATTGCTGTACCTTTAGTATCCGGGTCTTCAATGAAAGACAAATCAGATATGATTTTGTTATCGACATTCTCAACATGAGGGGTATCTTCATCATTCTCATCATTTTCCAAAATGGTGCCGAGACCAAAATTTGAAAATACTGTGCCACATGCGGCGAATTTACTGGCGCATATTTCAGCCATTGCAATGACCGCGTTATCAGTGCAATAGTGTCGCCGTTCCCACTGTTCAATCTCCTCTGGAGAGCAATCCTTGCTGCCATGGATGCGGCCCACAGTTAAATCCGCAATAGGATTTTGCAACAAACATACGTGAACTTTTCCTGAAAAGAAAGGTGTACGTACATCTAAAATGGCAGTCGGATAGTACTCAACAGTACCTCCGAATGTAATACATTTAACACATTCATTAGTTAAACAGCTAGGGTGAACTAACGTCTGTTTTATGCCAATAGTGGATGACCCGGAGTCTCTCAAAACTGATACCATTGTACCGTTGAATACTCCTCTGTTAAAGATCAAAGTCCCTGTACCGTCGTACGCGGTGAGACTAACTGCTGGAATGGGCTGTGTACACTTCATCGACGTATGATTGGTCTTCTGAAAAATAGTGCTACATTGTGGGCAACTATTTGCCACATTATAATCAAGAGCACAACATGAAGACGAGGAATGTATCTGATTATTATTGTCATGACTAACTGGGGGTGCACTGCTAGTCAGCGCCGCCCCTGCACTGTGTTCAAACCTTTGTGGTCTACGTGAATTGGACAGTTGTCGATGACGATCAATTGAATTATTTTGACTTCTACCGTTGTAACTATTATTTCTGGATTTGTAAATATTATTACCATTATTCCAGTTATTGTTACTGTTATTATTAGAAGTGACATTGTATGGTTTATTCCAGGTTGAGTTTTGTTGAAGGTTGTTGCCGTTCCTGAAATGAGGTGACTGATTTCTGGATTGAGATCTACCTCTATTGAAATTGTCAGTATTGTCGAAATTATTATTTCTATAATAATTATTATCGTTATTTCTGCGATGCATATAATTCCTATCGAGGCCTTGAGCACGTGAACTATGATTAACATTCCAAGTTGTAGCGGAAGCGACTGGTAACGCTTCTCTCAATGGATTATTAACTATGCAAACTCCTGGGTGTGCGGTACAATATTGAGTAGCAATTTTCTCAAAGTCCGCCAATGTAGGTGGGTTACGTTCCTGTAAGAACGACAAGAAAGGTTTGCTAACCGATGACAAAACCTTATCTCTCAGCATTAAATCAACAATCTGATCATATGTTTTATTGATACCAGATAATTCGACCCATCTGTTAAACGTTATACGTATAGTCGCAATATATTCTGAAAAATCCTTACTTGAATCAGGAAGTAATGACTTAAATTTAATTCTATATCCTTCCTCGTTTAGTTGAAATCGTTTTAGCAATAAAGTTTTTGGAGCTTCATAATTATTTATGACTGCTTGATCCATAGTATTTAATGCCTTCAATGGTTCACCATCCAAAAATTCACTGAGTTTTAAAGCCCATAAAGATTTATCAATGTGATTTGCATTACAGACCTTCTCAAATCTAAGAAGATATGACGACAAATCGTCAAAATTTTGTTTGAACACTGGTAGTTTAAACCTATAATTACTATTAGTATGGGTTGATGAAGGAGTATTATGCGAATCACCATTATTGCTATTAGACGCAACTCGTGCTCTCATTTTTAATTCTTCCAGACGAAGAAGTGTTATTCTTTCTGTTTGTTGTTTAAGTCTTTCTTCTTGTTGCATTCTCTTTTCTTCGTCAATACGTTGCATTTCATTCCTTGCCCTTTGTCTATCTTCCTTAGTTTCTCTCTCAATCTCTTCTTGCTTAGCTATAGCTTTTTCTTCTTCTAATTCTCGTTTCCTATCAGCTTCCTCTTGTTTTGCTATCGCTTTTTGTTCTTCTAATTCTCGTTTTCTATCAGCTTCTCTCTCAGCTTCCTTAGCCTCCCTCTCAACTTCCTTAGCTTCATATTTTGCTAGTTCCGCCCCTGCATATTCTCGAAGAATTTCTCCCTTGTAACCGAAATCTTTCCCAATCTTCACAAAAGTTTCTAAAGTCGCCATATTAATTCAATAATATACTTAATTAGTCAATTATATCAATCTCCAATATTTATCTACTCAATTATATATGCCCCAATGGCTAATATAGTACTGCGACTCACTTCGTCAAACAGCTGCTTATAACGTGCCTTACAAATCAATTGTAAGATAAAAATTTAATTTAATTCAATATTTTATCATATTATGCCGTACTCAGGCAAAAAAATAGTTGCTACTTGAACTACTAGTTCAAACCATAAAGAAAATATCTCAGGCATCAAATATTTTCAATTAATTATCTATAAGTGTTAAATTATTATTATTATATAATTATCTTATCATTTTATTAATGTTAATGAGGAAGAACAAATAGAATTATTAACTAAAAGATTTTACAAACACAATTTCACATCACAATTCGATTTACCATATTTAAAATTGTTATACAGAACTAAATAAAATTACGGAAGTGACAAAGTGCACGTAACGTAAAAGTAGGTCAGATCACGGAAATTAAATAAAATGGCTCAAAACATGGACTCATAACTGACGAAACATGTTATTAATAGAAATAAATGATAGATTTAGAATTGACAATTTAGCTTACAAACAAATGACAAAACGTAGTAAAAAGAAAACTTAGGACATCAAAATACAACGTGTATGTACGTAACTTTACAACTAACAGAGAATGTTGACTGAGGTCGACGTGAACAGAGTATGCCCTGAACCCATGTCAAAGGATCTTTCACGAATCGAATTTAGTCAATCGAGCCCTACAGAACGGTTTCAAATCCACTGACCATCCGAAGAGTTATTAGTCGATTTGAAACTCCCTTACCAACTGCCCACTAACTTAACTCTTTAAGTCCCAATCGACTTTATAAAGGCTCAGGGGTTAGACGCGCTTGGCCCAATCGACTTTAAAAAGCCTTTAGTATATGTGCCTCTGTTTGAGACTGTTTCTAATTATAACTACCCACAAAGTCATTTCCGACTGCAAGTACATTCTTTTAAATACCGCACGTGTTTAAGAGTGAACGTGTTTCTGTTTTGAGATATTTATTTTAGATTTTTAAAGCGATTTTTTAAGCGCATATCCTCCATTTTACCTTGAATAACTAATCATTTTTTTTAAGCGCATATCCTCCATTTTACCTTGAATAACTAATCGTTTTTCAATTAAAGCTTTTATACTTGTAGCATAAGAGTAAAGTACATCCAATTACCTTCAGTTTCATATACAACAACAAAGTTATTTATGCATATGAACATTTTAAAAAATTATTTCCAAACAACAACAATAAAAACGCACTGGGGTGGCCATTTTTGCTTGGGTCAAACCCACTTTTTTGCTTGGGACTGAAAGAGTTAACACATACATAATAATATCACTATCTATTACAGTTGCTTATGTAACAAGGTTCTTTTGTTGGTGATGGGGCGTGTCGAGATTTGTTGTAGAAGTAAAAGATGGCTTCATATTATTATTTCTGGCTACATTTCTTTCTCTTTATTACAGACTTATTTTCCCTCGAGCAATCGTGATAGTATATGTAAGTGGCGAATGTGGGTAAACTGACCAACTTCAACTATAGTCAGTTGATAACTCCATAGGTGGTATGAGTCCACAAAGATACATTTTATTTACGAGAACAAGTTCCACAATACATGGCATCAATCAAATATACATACAATTTATGCAGTCCCAGATCGTCTCATATATTTAATCTATCAGTCGTCAAAACGTCTGGCTATTTACTCGCGATTCCGTATGTCGGTAATCCGGTAATGAACAGCCATAGGTTTGGCTATATAATAATTTGGATACTTATTAATAATATACTCCCTGCAAATCTTCTTGAACCGAATATGATTCATCAATAGTATGAGACGATATTATATCCATAAACAAGTCGGCAGACCCTGTTGCCTTATAATAGAAGAATTCCAACACAATCACTATCATTAACGGGAGCATTGAAAAGTCACGTCCGACTAGGACGGAATTCAGAATATCAAGGGTGTAGGAAGATCGTTGCCATGCCACAGCAAGCCAACCTACCACGTCATGTCTATCCCTATACAACTCTATAAAATCGCGGTCAATACGATGGCTTTAAGTGCAAAGCTCCTTACGTTTTTGGCACTTCAATGTGTTAACGCGTACCTAATTAAAGTGGGCCAACATTACCCAGATACCTCGTATCACCAGGGATGTACGTTTACCAAGCTTTACTACTCACTAGGACTGTCAGCTTGTCTATTGTACTTCACTAGTTATAAAACTCATAATGTGAAACGTACCTGGTCTTTCGAACACAACCCATTTCTCTCACTGCGAACACTGACATCTCGTCCTCAGAATAAATAAAACTGTCATACACAACCGTGGCAAATAACGCGAGATAGATGTCTGGATGACAGTTCACTTTTCTTTCACCGCAGAAGCAACCAAAACCATTGGCTTATCGCCCGATGTAACTTCTACTCGCTACCACTTCTATATGCTAACTCTATCACATCTCGTGAAAACTGATTTAATCTAAAACATCGATTTACAACGACGACTATTTTCGAACATTCTAGAACAACTTTTTCTGACAAACAACTCACCACTCCATTCAAAACACGTGAACTACGTTCGCCTAGCCCATCTCAAACATAAACAAATTCTTCTTCTTCTTTGATCCTTAGCCGCCAACCGTCAAAGCAGTCAGTGGCCATTACGCATGGTGGCGTCTTGTAGGGGAGCAACAAATTGATTCCACTTTGCTCGGTCGGCGGCCATCCTTCGTACAGTGCCCAAACTCTGGTTCATTCTTTGCATCTCGGCTTCCACAGTTCTCCGCCAAGTTGTTTTTGGTCGACCTCTCTTTCGCTTTCCCTCGGGGGTCCATAGCATAGCTGTTCTTGTGATGGTATCAGGGTCCCTTCTGAGGACGTGGCCAACCCCCCTCCAGCGTCTGCCAGCTATGATGGTGCGCATGTCCTCCTGGTTACTCCGAATAAGTAGTTCTTGGTTGCTGATGATATTCGGCCAAAAGATTCGGATAATTTTTCTTAGGCAGATTGTGTGAAAGGAGGACAGTTTCGACATTTCCTTCTCTGTTACTCTCCTGCATTCCACACCATAGAGAAGCACAGAAAGTACACAGCTCTCATACAGTCTTAATTTGGTGTTTGTGCGGTACTGGGAAGACTTCCAAATGTTGTTGAGACTAGCAAAGGCTGTTCTCACTTTATTCATTCTGTTGTTAATGTACTTGCTTGTTCCGCCGTCAGGTGTTACTATGCATCCTAGGTAAGTAAATGTGTATGTCTGTTCTAACTTCTGGTTTCTTATTGTTATTGGCTCAGGATTGCCCACATTTAGTGTCATGACCTCTGTCTTCTTCAGATTGATGTTCAGACCAACCTGCTGGCCATACTTATTCAGTCTATCGGTTTTTTTCGTGGATGTGTTGATGTGAATGCGCGAGTAGTGCAATGTCATATGCATATTCCAGGTCTTTCAGTGCAGAAAACGTTGTCCATCTAATTCCTCTTGGACTGCCCTCTGTTGTCTGGCGCATCACCCAATCTATGGCTGTCAAAAATAATGTTGTTGATAAGGGGCATCCCTGTTGTACTCCTGTTTTCACTTCGAAAGTTAGATTACTCAATCCAACACTGCATGTAAAGTTGGAATAGAGGAAACAATGCAACTGGGAATTCTATAAGATATTTTCCATCGGCCTTTTTGACATCAACAAAGTTAATGCTGTCTCTGCAATTCTGAGCACTGCTCTGTAATGTTCATGAGGGTGAATATATGATCTGCACATCTTCTGTTCTTTTAAAACCCGCTTGTTCTTTCCTCAGTTTATGGTCAACTGCTTTTGAAATTCTCTGGATGATTATACTACCTAGCATTTTACTGGGAACTGAGAGGAGAGTAATTCCTCTCCAGTTTTTGCAGTCTGTAAGGTCGCCCTTCTTGGGCAATTTGACAATTATTCCTTTACTCCACTCTGTTGGTGTTGTCTCAGTTTCCCAGACTTGTGCAAATAGTGGTTCTAACAGTTCTGCTGCTAGTTCAGAGTCTGCTTTGAATAACTCAGCATTTACATTGTCGTAACAAGGCTTTTTTCCATTTTTTAACCCTTTGATAGCTGTGATGATTTCTTCTTTTCGTGGAATGTCTGTATTTACGTCTAAGTCACTTTCAGCCTCAGGAACATTCAGGTGACTCTCTGGTGGTTCCTTATTCAGTGTTTCTCTGAAGTGCTCTGCCCCTGTGCTGGGGTGAAGAGATTTCATTGCGTGTCTCTTACTAACGTTATGTTGTTTGCACCTCGTTTTCCACTGATAGCTTTAGTTATTTTATAGACTGTGTTTTGTTCATTTCCCAGTGCTGCTCCTTCTGTCTGTCTTGCAGGGACATCCAGAAATGTCCTTTTGTTAGCACGGGTTTGACGTTTTACTTCCTTGTCCAGCTAACTGTACTGTTCACTATATATTGCCTTTAACCTGGGAGACTTAGCTTCTGTTTTCTTTCTTTTCATTTCCTTTCTCTTCGCTATGGTGTTTAGCGTTTCTGGTGTTATCCAGTCTGCGCTCTTTCTTTCCTGGAATCCCAAGCATGACTTGCTGCTTTCCTTGTATATTGTGGAGATGGTGTTGAATTTCTAGTAGACATCATCAGTCTCTGTTCTTTCCTGGCTTTTGGCAATCTGATATCGTCTCTTCACGTCGGCCACGAAAGCTTTTCTGGTGAGGTGGTCCTTAAGTTCCGTGATGTTATATCTGTTCTGTTTGACTGCAACTGGTCCAGCAGCTCTGAGTTTCACCTTCAGTCTTGCTACTACTAGGTGATGATCACTTCCAACATCTGCGCCTCTTCTTAATTTCACGTCTTGTAATGCATGTCAACTCCGCCAATGCCGGTCCCAAGCCCGGATGAAAAAGGAGGAGGGCGGCCTGCATGGAGGCCGTAAGGAGGCAGCCCCTCCACCATGCAAAGGCACAACAGGCCAATCACCTGTTTGCTTTAAATCATGATTACGCGAACTACAAGAGAGAAAACCGGACTGATTCTAAAGGCGACGAACTGGAACGGACTACGGACTACGACTTATGGAACTTGGAACACAAGAAGTATAAATGGGAAGGAAGAGGAGCTGGTGGAAGAGATGAGGAAAGCAAAACTAGAAATCCTGGCTATAACGGAAACGAAGAAAAAAGGACAAGGAGTCATGGATCTCGATGGCAACACGTTGCTCTACAGTGGTGTACCCATATCTGAAAGGGCTAAAGGGGGCGTATGTTGCATTGTGGCCCAAAATCAAAAAGATAGTATCAAGGGATGGAACTTTGTCTCGGAGCGCATTATGGTTGTAAAACTAAAAGAAGGAGAAACCATAGTCAACCTGGTCATAGTGTATGGGCCAAATGAGGATGAGAGAGCAGAGGTCAAGGAGGAATTCTTCGAGCTGCTTCAAAGGACAGTGGATGACTGCCTAGATGAAGTTATTATGCTCGGAGATTTTAATGCCAGAGTTGGAAATGACCATGCTAGATGGGGTGGAGTTATCGGAAGATATGGAGAAGATACTCTCAATGACAATGGAAAGCGACTCCTTAGATTCTGCAGTGAGCAGAATCTGATCATTACAAACACAAAGTTCCCCCATAAGCGCATACATGCATACACTAGATGTGAACCAACCAAGAATGAGAAGTCAGTGATCGACTATGCCATTGTTCGGAGAAGCTCATTCAGATATGTCCGAGATGCAAGAGTCTGGAGGGGGCCAGAGATTGGAAGTGATCACTACCTGCTAACAATCAAACGAACAACTGAAAGAGTTGCTCAGCCTAGGAACTGCCCAACATCACGCAAGAAACCAAGTAAACGAGCAGGAGAAATGAGCATTAGGACCTACAAGCTGAGAGAGCCAGAAATTAAGACCAGATATCAGGGGCTTATTGCTACAGCAGTGAGTAACACAGAAGAACGACCTGATGACTTGGAAACCCTCTGGAATAAATTCAAGGATATCATAAAGACAGCTGCTGCAGAAGCATGCGGTGAAGTCCGACTTGGGAACCAGAGAAAGAGGACACCTTGGTGGACAGAGGAAGTCAAAGAGAAAATAAGAGAGAAGAAAATGGCAAGGAAACAATACTTAGGAGCTAAAAACACAACAGGACAAATGGAAAAATATAGAGAATATGTGACACTCAGAACAGAAGCAAAGAACAAAGTGCTAGCAGCAAAACAGAAGTCCTGGGAAGAATTTGGAGAAAAGCTAGAAAAAGATGCACAAGAAAACCAGAAATTGTTCTATAAGACCCTAAAGAACATGAGGAAAGAAAAACAATGCCCTCTCAAATTTATAAAGGACAAGCAAGGCAAATTGCTTACTGCCCCGAAGGAAGTAATGGAAAGATGGAAAGAATATTTCTCAGAACTCCTGGATGGTGAGCATGATGAAGCATCAGAAATGATAACCACTGACACAGAAGAGGAAACCAATGATGGTGAAGATGACATAAAGATGGAAGAACTGAGGGCAGCACTAGAGAAAATCAAGATGGGCAAAGCAGCAGGGCATGATGGTATAACACCAGAAATGGTTAAGTACATGGGAGCATCAGGCGACCTATTACTCTTAAAGGTCCTACAGGCAGCATGGTGCAACAAGACCATACCAAAGGATTGGGAGATTGCCATCATAACACCAATTTTCAAAAAGGGTGACAATCGACAATGTGGAAACCATAGAGGCATATCCCTTCTCAGTGTCCCTGGTAAAATCTACTCTAGAATCCTAGAGCAGAGACTCCGACGCCTAGCTGAGCCACAATTGGATGAGGTCCAGTGCGGATTCCGAGCAAACCGAAGTACTCAAGACCTAATCTTCACACTCAGACAGCTGAGTGAAAAGGCCCTTGAGTATAAGAGTGAGATCCATCTTTGTTTCATAGATCTGGAAAAGGCGTTTGACAGGGTCCCCTGGAGCAAACTTTGGGACTGTTTGGCAAGGAAGAATATTCCAGCACCTCTGATTCATGCTATACAGAGCTTCTACAAGTCTTGCAGAAATTATGTGAGGACAGCAAATCATAAGTCAGAAGAGTTCAGGACCACCACTGGTGTAAGACAAGGTGATATCCTATCACCTTACCTCTTCATACTCCTTATGGACGATGTCATCAAGGCATGTAAGGAGAGAACAAGAAAGTATTCAGTGGGGTACTGGAAGATGAGACAGGTCTATATTTCGGAGCTGGCATTTGCTGATGATGTTGCCCTGATTGCTAAATCAGAGGCATATCTCCAATCCAACCTGCAAGTCTGGAAGGAAGAGCTGGAGAAGAGAGGGATGGTCATAAGCAGCTCTAAAACAAAATCCATGGTGATATCACGAGAAGAAAGAAAACATCAGATTAATTTGGGAGAACAGGTCCTGGAGCAGGTCGACCACTTTAAATATCTCGGAGCTATTATAGACCGAAAGGGAGGCATCAAAGAAGAGTTGGCCACTCGAAAAGCAGCGGGTGGGAGACTTGATGAGGCCATAAATCGTGGATTCCTCAGCAAGAAAGAGGTTGGTAAGAAAACGAAGATGGCTGTATACCGCTCCACCTATGTCCCAGTCTTGACATATGGATGCGAGTCGTGGGCAATGACTACAACCCACAAAAGCCAGATCCAAACCTCAGAAATGAGGTATCTGAGGAAAGTGGTTGAAGTAACAAGAAGAGACATGGTCCGCAACCAGACGATCCGTCAAGGCCTAAAATCTCATCCGCTGCAGACCCAAATAGAACAGTCCCAACTAAGATGGTTTGGCCATGTCTGCAGAATGGGAGAAGATCGGCTACCACGACAAGCATGGGAAACAAAGAGCCAGGGATCCAGACCTCCAGGACGACCCAGAGTCCGCTGGGAGGACAACATTAGACAATCTTTGAAGGACCGAGGACTAGAATGGAACCAGGCCAAGAAGAAGACAGCTGATAGAATGGTCTGGCGCTCTCTCTTCCAAACCTCTACACCTCACGGTAGAAGGGGAACGACTAAGTAAGTAAGTAAGTAATGCATGTCTCCATCTGCCATTGATCATTATATGATCTATGTGGTTTCTGTCCCGTCCGTTTGGTGATTCCCACGTTAACTTGTGCACTTCTTTGTGTGGATAAAGTATTCCTCCAATGACCAGGTTGTTAATACTGCAGAAGCTTATTAATTTGTCCCCATTCTCATTTAATGTTCCATTGCCGCATTTCCCCATTACTCTTTCGTTATAAGTATTGTGTGTTCCAACTTTTGCATTGAGGTCTCCCATTACTATAAAACGAGATGATAGGAAACTCTCTATAGAGCGATACCTGGGTTCAGTTTCCATTTTTGTTGCCGTTTCTGTAACATGTGCGATTTTTACATAGACAGGGGTGTCGGCCCTGTGCTAAAACCCCCAACCTGGAGGAATAGCGTACCAGCATTTGTCTGACTCCTACTCACGCAGACCAGTCCAGCTTGGTTGAACCTACAAGGAGTAAAACTCCCACTGGCATAGCTCTGGGGGTTGTCAGGGTACACAAGCTGCCATACCGCTACAAGGTATAGGTACCATTGATGGCAGATAAACAAGTTCATATGCCCTAAAAACAAAGAAGGGATGTAAGACGTACTTTGTCTCCCCCCATTTACATTCTATGTATTATTTCCCTTGGACTATAAATTAAACTCAGCTAATATCAATCATAAAAATTAATCTCCTAAAAATTAAATCTAACCGAATTTTTCCCTCTTAATCACCCTAACGGTTACGCTATAACTTTTACTTCGATGCTCTTCGCGCTTCAAATCGATCTTATGCCTTTTTATAAAGGAAACAAGTGTCACAAGGAAAGTTGCCACAACACGTCTTCTTGATATCTTCTCACTTTAAACCATTATCGCCCTCATTTCCTCACGCGTCGGACAAAAAACCCCGCAAAATACTTTAATTCTCGCCTCCAGTGTCACATTTTATTCTTCAATTTTGGGTGTCTTCGATGCAACCAGACCTTCTTTTCCTTCTCACTAGATTTTTTTGTCCGTCTCATTTCCAGACGTCCTCCTGTTTATTTAATTTTTACCCCTATTTGTCCTTTTAATTATTCTTAACCATTGTGTTAAAGGTGTCAATAAATATGTAAACAGTGCGGCCTCTTTCAATAAAGAACTTTGGTATCGGCTCCACTTGCAGCAACAGCTGTAGGAGTTTGATATTTTGTGCGATGTTCTCGACATCTTTTAGCTTTAGACAATTTTATTGCCAATCATTACCTCAGGCACTTTCATGTATTTCACGGAGCCTGTCACGGATTGCCTCCCCTGCTTTGCAGTACTGGTCCAACAGTGGCCAAAACTCAAGAGTATCTAATATGGGTCTTCAAAAGTGTCTACCTTCGCACAGGATTTCTTTTGGCAGAGTTGTACATAGAAGGATAATGACGCTTCTATCCCAAGGTAGTATTCACAAGATATTCAGAAAAGCGAGAACAATGCTGCATTGGCTGAGCACGTTAACTCTATGATCTGCCGACAACTTTGTGAAGGATTAAGCAATTATTAATTTTAGCTCGTCAAGCCGCCACCCCTGATTTACTCAGTGGAATTCTTTTTATTATGGTATAGCTCTGTTTGGAGTGTATTTAGTAAATTGACTGAGACAAACATGCAGTACATGTAAAATGATTAAATGGAAGTTAAATTTGTATAATAAAAAATTACAAATTTAATAATCATTTAGGTTTAACAAGGTTTTTTAGAAAATTTGAATAATGATTTATTTAAAAAAGTGGATCATCACTGTTGTGGTGGGAAGTTAGTTTTTAAAGGAGTTCACGTGGCAGCTGATAGGTTTCACTTATCTGCCACCTGTTGGTTCTGTTCCCGCTGATGGGTTGGTGCTTGGTAGACTGATTACTGATAACGCTCGTCGCTGTTCAAGGATGTAGGGCGTAGCACGTTCCCAGAAGTGTCAGAGAGTGTCTACAAAGTTGGTCCCTCGTCTTAAAGCTCAGGCCACCGTTCCCTTCTTGTTCAGAGATAGTACCCTCAAATGTACCACCACCAACAACTATGGTAAAAGAATAGAAACGAAGCGCTGTCCTAAGTATTGCGTTTCCCGACACATACTTATGTGCCTCATTTCTCTAATTCCACCATCCCATCTACTCAGAATTTACCCTCGATGAGAATTAAACTTAATCCCTCGAGAGAAAACTTTCTTTACATTTAAATTGAATAGCTTTATCTTTATTTTACATTTAAATGAAAAGGTTAATAGTGCAGATAGAATATGTTTACATTTACATCTCCACTGATCGGAAAGTTTTCACAATTTAAATCGAATATGTTTTCATTTATATCTACGCTGGTTGAGAAGTTTGAAACTTTCGTTAATTTTAAAGTGAATAGGTTTACATAGACACTAATACTATTTTGAAAATGTAAATATTATACTTAGAATGTAGCCTGAAATGACTTGGACATCTAGTAGCGATTTTCCCACATTAATATTCACAGGGTAATATATACATATTAGTTCACATGTTGGTAATGAACAATGTAGAATGTAAAATGACAACTTACGTCAATCCTGGCTCACATACATTTTGCTCAGATGAATAAAGTTAAGACACTTGATTAGGCCTCTTACACGTATTCTTGGGGTTCGTTACTTTTATAAGATACTTCCCTCTATGACTCCGTGTATTTCAATTTCCTCAGTCCCGGTTTCCTAGTTAAAATGAATAGAGATTTCCTGGGCTGTTTTGTAAGTCCGTCATGATTCTCTAAGAAAAGGTCCGGCCTGATAACATGGAATTCTGAATTCTAACTTCTGGCAAGGTCTGGTTGTGTCGTCTTTGGCAAACGATTTCTCACAATGAATTAAAACTGCGAAAAAGTCCGGTTATATTGCCTGTCCTACCCCCGCATCTGTTTGTTTTGAAGCTACTCAGGGCTCCAATTATTTCAAACATGCTTGTTGGGTGGGGTAATTTCGAAATATTCCGACATGGAATAATTTTGCGCGTGATGCAAAGGTCACGTCACCCATATATAGCAATGAAACATCCGATGCCTTGTGTGCAAATTCACAAACACATCGGTAAACTCTCTCAGCAATGTGTTTAAGATGTAACATCTTATTACTTTACAACTCGGACAGGAAGCGATTAGGTCATCCTTGTCTGTCCGAAATGTGTCACCCAGACAAGTAATCTCTTATCCGTCGCGCACCCTGGCCTTATCAGCGAGTAAGCTAATACGCTGGCGATTTGTAGGGCTATTCTGTATTCTGATATCGGCTGCGCCTGCGATTATCCAATATGGTTGTCGTTAATATTATCTCAGCAACTCCTTGCAAAGCAATGAGAAATGGATAACAGACATGACGACTTATCCCTGAGAGGGGTGTAAGAAGGAAAATGCAAAATATATGCTACACAGCAGAGAAAGAAAAAAGTGCCGACCATGGAAAACACGCAAACAATCAGCACAACAAATGTAACAGATTACTGCCGCAGTGAAAGAGAGATCGAGAAGAGGTCGCCCTAAAATCGATCTTGTGACAGAGCCAATATTTTCTGTTGTGGCTGCACTAATGTAATTTTTTTTTCTTCAGAAATATTGATTTCTTTCGACAAATAAAGTGCACATAAATAATTGCAAGTCACAGTTCAGTAAGTATGTCTACCAGTACTAAGTGCGTATGGGTTTGGGAGAATCTGAGACTGAACGTCATGAAAAGGACTTTTTTTTTTGGCTTTACAGTTAGCATGCCGAACTAACAATTAACTATATTTAAAAATATCAGAGCAACAATGAAAAGTTTAGCGTAATATCAGAAGACATATTCTTCCACCTACCCACTTCCACCCCACTCAATCAGTGGTGCACCTGCAACACCGGATGAAAAACGACGTCATATAAAACAAATATAATCTGTAGGCTCTAGTTTAAACACAGCAGTCTGTCTCAACAGCTCAAGCCTACAAGAATTATGTTCACTATTTGTTGAACACACTTCAAGATTTTTTTTGGATTGAATGGCCGTCAGTCCTAATTTTTGAACCACTTTTATTTAAATCAAAGTCATACTTAATATTTGTTGGGTTTGAAATATTTGGCGTTCATTTTCCACTCATCGTAGAGTGCTGAATCTTTGCATACTGCTTCCTTTCTTGGTTCATTTTAATGTCTCAAGTTTTGATTGGCATTTGTGACGTACGTCTAGTTCGACAAGTGAATTTTCCCTGATATGATGGATGATTAAAGGGACTTTTAGCTTTTCATAACATTAGAACCCCTGAACATTTGTTGTAACTTTTCGTTTCGCCAGAGCGAACCGATTTCCACCGGGACTCATTTAGTATGCGGCACGAGATCAAAGACACTGAGACGATCCCCGAGCAGAGAAGCTTGTTTCTCGCAGGTATTTATCATCTCCGCTGGTGGAGATCTCAGGAAGGACGGGCGGCATGCTATCAAAGACAGTAGTTGTCCCTGAAACGATTTCGCATCCCGGTGTTAAGCACGGAACCGATCGCAGCCAGAGCGAACGGGGAAAGCTGACGCAAGCAGCGAGCGAAGATACGAGAGGCCAGGGGCGGCTTCTGTTTGTGGTCTGGCGGCCAGATCCCCAAAATCCGTCCGAGATCAAAAGGCTGTCAAGTTTCCCATGTCCCACTCATCTTGCATTCCAGTTGTAGATATACAGATCACGTAGAAATACACTTCATCATTCGCTGGCCAGAACTTGATAGAAGCACTAGCGATATTTGAAATCTTGCTAGATTATCCCATGGATTTTCATTTTATTTGCAGTGAATTCTATTTCTGTGCAAAGCGGTAATATATATATTGTGTAAAGTGATCAGTGGTCGAGTTCATTCATTATATTTCATTGGATTTTGTGTTAATTTAAACCTATTAAATTAAACCGTCTCAATAGTTCCAGTTGTAAATGTAATGATATACTTGCTATACTATTTCCAAAAGGATAATAGATGTTAATGCTTAAATTAACTTTTAAAGTCGCGTAGGAATTTATAATTAATAAATTTAGTTAAGTCCTATATTTATAGATGTGTGATTTAACCACTGGAACTCGCGCAGTGTTTATTAAATACATAATTAAATACGCGAGCGTATATATAAAATAGTCTCAACGGGAAATTTATCGCGCGCTTAGAAGATTATTTGATTTTTAAAGTATGATTATGTTGTTATGGGTTTTCTATCTTTTTCTCTAGATTGATCACCTTTTGCAATCCCAGCAATAACGAAATCTTTCAGAGTTTCCATACTCGGTTCTTAAACTTCCAGACAGTTTGATGAGACATTTTTTTAAAGTAAATCTTGTGGTGGTCCGGTGCGGCCTAGCTAACATAATTACATGAAAGAAAGCCTACCCAAGATCATTTGATTATTATCATCAATTTAACTTACAATCTGTAAGATAAACTGGAAGATGAACAGTGCCAGTAGCGATAGTTTATATACTGCTCTATTGTGAGAGATTACCGATTTACCTGACTGTGACTGAGCCTAGTTTTTCCTCACTGGATTAAAAAAACTTTACCGGTCAGTCGCTGTCATCACGCAGTGAAGGAATATTGCCATCACCTCATTTTCACCCCTGTGTTGAATTGTGTCAGTGCCATCCCATAGACTCCTTTTATATAATAAAACACAAGAACTCTTAGAACTTCAAGTCCGGCGATAAGCGGGAATATTTGCTCTCAGTGAAACCTCGCATTATCTGGGGCGGGACATAGAAGTGCTAGACAGTGTCACATGTCAAGAGTTTAATCAGTGTGTTTATTATTCTAGGGATTGTCTGATGCTGCAACTCGTTAAGTGTGTGGTGTATATGAGTGTGGATCCGCACAGTGTGTATGAATGACAGGAGATTTAATTTTTTTGCAACAAACCATTTGTTAACTTGCCTACCGGGTAATACGTTTTCTGTATACCCGGCATTGTTCCTTTAGTGGGATAATTTGTTAACTCTGTTTCATCCCCCCCCCCTTTTTTTTTCTTTGCTTAGTAAAGGGAAGACACCATTGGGATAACAGTATTTTTTTGTCTACCACCATAACTAATATTGTAACACCTCTTTCAGAGTAATTAAATTCACTGTTGGGTTAACTTTCCTATGCTCCTGATAACTATCTATCTTGAGACTGGGTTTATCTTTGTCTAATACAAGCGGGAAGGGCTTAGTCGATACCAATCTTCTTCACCCCCTCCCTACCTTGATATTTGCATTTTTCTGTACTTATGATAATTTTATGTAACACTTGATATTGTTTTTTTTTTGTGATTTGATCTTTTAGGTTAATAAACATCATAAACTTATATCGGACTGTGTTGGAATACCCAAAAGCCCAAAAATTCCCTATTTGTTTAATATAGCTGTATCCACGTCGTCTGAGTGTTTGAAGCAACAAATCGGTGTGAGCGCAGACGTGTGTCTGGAAAACTGGCAAATAATTGTTTGACCAGGAGAGTGGAAGAGAAGATTGAGAGAAACGATTTGTCGTAAATAAGTCTGTCTTTACTCTCCTCCAGCACTCTGTGGAGCATCATATTTAATCTATACATTTCTATCACTGAGTTTTCATCATCATTCTACACTCTAAACCGGACTACTATTTCTAGACTCTTTCTCTCAAAATAAATTTACGACAATATTTGGCTGGCTCGCCGGGATAATTTTGAGATACATTTGATGCACACATATTTGTGGGCTGGTTCTGCATCTTGAGCTACATTTGAGGCATTCGCATAGCCGGGATAAAGATATTTTGAGTCTGATCTAGTCTGGGTCTAACTAGATAGAGTGTGAGTGATCTGTCTTTGTGATTTAGGGAAATAAATAAATAAGTAATTACACCCCTAGACAACGCTTTTTAGTATTTGGGTCGTCCACACAGCATATTTACAGGTTGTTTTCTTTCCACAGCAGTAGAAAGTACGGATAAACAAAAATAGTTGTTATTTAAATTATTCTCTGGCAGAGAAACATTACATTTTTCATTATAAGATTTGCTGGGATTGCGTGATTGTTTTACAGTCACTAAAAGGTTTTTGAAGTTAAAAGAGTTGAGCTTAGCTAAAGACGCCTTGTTCTGACTTTTTAAGTCTAGTTAACATCGTCTCTTCTCATATAATTGACTTCAGGGGGAGTTTTTTGTAGTGGAGAATTAAAATTTCAGGGAAAAAAATTTTTTTTTTCCTTTAAATTGTTTTAATATAAATTTTTCTCTACTGGTAGTAAGAGTAGATTCTTTTCTAGCGTAACTTACCATTTAGTGGCATAGTCGCTTGCGTTAAGAGTCTTAAGTGACAATAATAGCAGCGATAAGTTAACACATTTAAGGTAGGAGGTAACTCAAGTAAATTTTTACTTTGGTTTTTCTCGTAGAGGCTCCGAGTTTTTTCCCCTTCTTGTTCCATCTTACTATTCTCTAGTCTTAGAAGCATCCAGTTCTTTGGTATGGCAGAGAGAATTAGGATAAGATCCATTTTGAGACAGGAGGCGAAGGACTCAGGATTAGAAGGAGAAGCCGCGAACCTGTTTGTCAACAAAGAACTTGAAAGATATGACGCGGACCAACAGAGTGAAGAAAAAGAGAAAAAGGAAGCGGAAGAGAGGGCAGAAGCTAGGAAGAAAGAAGCGGACGATCGTCAATTGGAGCAGAAGAAAATTGAGGCAGAGATGGACGCCCGCAGGGAAAGAGAGAAGGAGAGACAACGCGAAGAGAGAGACAAGGAAAGACAGCATGAATTGGCGCTTAAGGCTTTAGAGAGTCGGGGCGCCTCTACTTCGAATAACGGAGAGCCGTCTTCGCCCCAGTCGCAGTCAATGGGTCTCTCCAGCACTCAGTCTGCCCAATTAACTGCGATGTCTTTTGCTTTAGAGTCTTTTCCTAGTCCCAATGAGAAAATTGACAGCTATCTAGAAAAATTCGAGAGGCTCGCAAATCTGTATGGGTTGGAGAGTTCCCGATGGGCACTTAAACTCTCAACGTCACTGAAAAGTACTGCTTATGACGTATATACAAAGCTGGGAACCAACCAACATGATTACGACATGCTGAAAAAGGCCTTGCTAGAGCGGTTTGAGATGACCGCCCGAAAATTTCGGCAAATGTTCAGAAACAGCCGAAAAGAGAGCACGGAAACATTCCCGCAGTTCTCTTCACGTCTCACGGGCTATTTGACAAAGTGCATTGAATTATCTGACCTGCCTCTTACATATGAGGGACTACTTGAACTTGTTCTTGTGGAACAGATAAAGTCAACTTTGTCAAACGAAACCCGTAGATTTTTGGCTGAACAGGGCGCAGTCAGGCTTGAGGACATACTCAATAAGGCAGAACGCTATACCAATGCAATGGCCGAACTTCCCAGCACAAAACGTAAACCCACAGATGAGCCATCTCGTAAACAAAATCTAGAGCAGTCATCCTATTCCTCTAATTCCTCTCAGAATTATAACCAACGAGAAAATGATACCCAGAGACCTCCCCAGGAAAAATCGAAATTCTACAAAACCCGATACCCCCCTAACAACAATTCTGATCAACCCACCAAGCCTACGTGGCAGCGCGGCCACCAAGGTCAAGGAAAAGGGAAGACCCCTACACCAGGAACGTCTGATCAGGGCAAACAAACCGGTCCAAACCGCGTTGGATGTTTGCATACAGCCTCGAAAGGTAGAGTCAATGTCAGTGATTCTCAACCTGAGGGGGACCGACCCTCAACTCGAGGAACTGTAATTTTGAATGGTACCTCAACTACTTGTCTCTTTGACACTGGACTAAGCTTTAGTTGTATCGTTGCTAGACACCTAGTCAAACCAGGTCAGGAGACAGAGGAAACCGTCAAACTTAGTGGAGTTTTCACGAGTGATGCACCCAGGACGCTTCCTATCGCACTGGTAGAAATACACTCTGATTTTGTCAGAGGTGTTATTAAAGCGGCCATTATGGATGATCCTATCTACCCAGTTATCCCGGGATGTAGATATGTGTTTATTGGGAGACCAAAGGAGCCGATTGTGGCAGCGGTAACCACAAGAGGGCAAGCCAAGAAGGAGAGGGAGCCTGCGCCAAATTTGTTGCCGAACGAACTGAAAGAGGCGCAACAAGAGGACCCTACTCTGGAGCTCTGCTTTAAAAAACTGCCCATGGCTAAGGACCCCAGACACAACGGAGACATCTTTTCTAAGGATGGCGTATTGTATCGTAGAACGGGCAACCCGAACACGGGGAATAACCAGCTCCTAGTACCGACGCAGTACAGAAGCCAGATCTTAGAAATGGGGCACTCTCTTCCCTTTAGCGGACATATGGGACAAAACGCCACTATTCAGCGAATAAAAAACCACTATTGGTGGCCAGGAATGAACTCTGACATTATCAGGTACGTGAAATCCTGCGCCCAGTGCCAACGGGTAGCACCAAAGCACTTGACACCCCCAGTACCTATGGGGCAAATGCCAATAGTGGGTACTCCATTTGAACGGGTTGCTGTCGACATCATTGGACCCCTGGAAAGGACCAAAAGAAAGCACAGGTTCATCCTGACTTAAGTCGACACTTGCACAATGTGGGCCGAAGCAATACCGCTAACATGCACAGATTCCAAGCATGTCGCAGAAGCCCTCGTGCAAATCTTTACACGGTTGGGATTCCCTCAACAAGTTTTGACGGACAATGGATCCCAATTCCGTAGCCTGTTAATGGAGGAGATCTTTAAGATCTTGAGGGCCAAACATATCCACACAAGTCCCTACCATCCGGCCGGAAATGGGCTCGTGGAACGTTTTAATGGCACCCTCACCACCATGTTACGTAAGCTGGGTCAGGAGTAACCGGAAGACTGGGACCTATATATATCGGCTGCCTTATTCGCCTACCGAGAGGTACCCCAAGCGTCTACGGGATTCGCGCCAGCTACACTTTTATTTGGCAGACCTATTAAGGGGCCACTAGAAGCCTTACTTCGGTCCCTGACAGACCAAAAGGCTGACGAGACAGTCGTCTCTGCAAGCAAGTATGTATCTGAGCTCAAGGAAAGGCTAAAGCTAGGATGGGATCTAGCTACTACCAACCTTACAAAAGCCCGCGCTAAACATGCTAAAAGATACAACAAAGCTGCAAAAGAGAGAGAACTACAACCAGGGGAGAAAGTTTTGTTGCTACTTCTACCGGAAGCAATAAACTTCGCATCGGATGGCAAGGGCCGTTTACCGTCCTTAAAAAGATCTCACGTACCAATTACAAGATCTCCATCAAAGGAAAGGAGAAGGTCTTCCACGTAAATCTGCTTAAGAAATATTTAGAAAGACCGGTGCCATCCTCCGAGCATCTCCTGGCCGTCGCCATAGCAACGGAAGACGAGGAAGATGATGATGGTTGCATGGAGTATCCATTGCAACCCACAGAATCCTTTAAAGATGTCAAGTTTGGCGACAATCTCTCACCAGAACAACAAACAGAAACCAAGGCTCTACTAAAACAGTACAGTGCAGTCTTAACGGATGTACCTGGTCGAACAAATCTCATCGAATTTGATATGAAACTAACAAACGAGACCCCTGTTCGAACCAGAGTTTACCCCATACCATACGCTAAAGCTGATGCACTTCGCGTAGAAATAGACAAGCTGCGTCAAGCAGGAATTATCAGTGAGTCTACATCTCCTTACAGTTCCAGTGTAGTGCTGTTGCAGAAGCCCAATAAGGAAGTTCGGCTGTGTATAGATTACCGGCTGCTAAACGCTGTAACGGAATTCCAGCCCGAACCTCTGCAAACTGTTTCTGAGTTGTTCACCAAGCTTAGCAAGGCAAAGATTTTCTCCAAGATTGACCTCAGTAAAGGGTATTATCAGATACCAGTCAAGGAGGAAATTAAACCTTTGTTAGCTTTCAGCACTAGTGAAGGACTTCTTCTTCTTCTTCTTCCATCCTTAGCCATCAACCGGCAAAGCAGTATGTGGCCAGTACGCCTAGTGGCGTCTTAGGGCAACAACAAATTGATCAATCTATCGCTGTTTCCACCACGCCTGGTGGCGTCTTTGTGGAACAAAAACAGACCAAACAATCTATCATTGTTTCTGTAATCAAATTGGTTGGCAAGCAGGTGATCAGCCCACTGTGCGAAGTTTTTACGGGATGGGGTAAACAGCCCCATGCCCATACCCTCCTTAGTCGCTTTTTACGACATGCGTGGTAGGGTGCAGTGTTACTATTCTTTGCTCCCCTTTCAGGCCCCGGTAACACACGGGTGTAGTGAAGGACATTACACATTTAATGTGATGCCGTTCGGATTGCATAACGCACCAGGAGTGTTCACCAGGATGATGAGGAAGCTTCTAGAACCTTTGCAAAGTCCCCATATCCATAATTTCATGGATGACATATTAATTGCATCGGAAACCTACGAAGAACATATTGCTACGGTTGCTATGCTCCTCAGGAGACTACAGGAAACGGGTCTCACAGCCAGACCTAGCAAATGTCTCATCGGGTTTGAACAGTTAGACTTCCTGGGGCATACTATTTCTCACGGAAGCAGTTGGCCTATTAAGAAGAACGTGGAGAAAATAGCTGCAGCCAAAAGACCCCGAACGAAGAAAGACATACGTTCCTTCCTATCATTATGTGCATATTATCAGAAATACATCCAGAACTTCAACGGACTGACAGCACCTCTGACTGACTGATGACGCCCAATTTATATTATGATTGAGTAATTGGCCGCCAAATGACGCGTGCACCATGGGTTGAGTGATGGTGCCCGTGGTCTGGTTTTGTGAAGTGTGCAGATGTGTTCAGTCAAACAATGATCATACAAAAATAACAGGGCAATCCACATTAGGACGTCAGTAAACTCACGACGTATAAAGTCAATGATTCTTGTAACAGCCGATGACGTTTTTCTTCATTATTTATTGTGGACGCCACAGTGACAAAATGGTTACGCGAATATGTAGGCACATCAAACAGTCATTATCACAGCAACATATTCAATACAGCAATGGACGGTAGACAGCATTACAATGATGAGTCAGATGCATGTTATATTTCATAGTGCTGTAAATGTAGTCAGGTGAAAAAACTCCATCCTTTTCTATAACAGCCAGGAGATAACCAGATGTATGAGATCAGTTCACTCTCCTTAATCTGACTTCAGCAAGACAGGCACGTCTGCTGAAGTATAAATAATGTCCTCAAAAATATCCTCTAGATAACAAAGGTTTCCAAACCTAGTTCATGTAACAAAGTAGCAAGTAATGGTCCTTGGGACATGCATCAACCGATGCGGTACAATACAGCAACATGTGAGCTGGGAAAACATCTCGTGACGACGACTTTCGAAGACAGGCTATGAATCAAACGTCGCTCACGACCAAAAATCGATAGAGTTAATGAAAAGTTAATTTACCTTGCCTTCAGGAAATACACAGAAATATTACGCCTCCCGGCATGTGGAAATACACTAGAGGTATTATCTCGAATAAACGAAATATCCATTAAGAGGACTTCACATTTTTGACAGAACAAAAAATAGCGGAGATCCTCTCTCAGCGAGGCATCTTCCTAGCCATACAAATCGCTCACTCACTGGTGGGCGGAAATCGATCGACAAAGAAGCAAGACCAGTCATGCGCAGTCCAGCGCAAATTGACCACAGCTCAGAACTTAAGACGCAAGGACCTTTACTACGAACCAGCGTAAGAATGATTACCTTAAAAGGATAACCCAACAGGTTGCCAACCGTTTTCTGAGAAAACGGCCTAGCCAGTCCATACATGGACATGATTCAAGAACGCATAGCAAACTTAACTGCATTCAATACCAACGCGAGGAGACAACTGCTTACCGAGAAAAGTGACTATAAATTTCAAGCAGTTGTTGCCCTTGCGTTACAAAATATATATTGTAATAAAACGATGTTGCGAGAATTTCTCACGCAACACGGACCTCACAAAGAAAGGTTGTCCTGAAAAGGTCATATGGGATCAAAAGTGCGAACACGCGTACAGCACTTTGAAAGGACAGTTGTCTGCATACCCCATTTTGAGGTTGCCTGACCTCAACAAAACTTTTGTATTACGGGTCGACGCGTCAGGTCAGGGCATCGGGTCAACACTGCTTCAAGCCGATGACAGTGACACAAACAGGCTATTTCCAGTTGCCTATGGCAGTCGGAAATTAAATAAAGCTGAACGGAACTACAGCGTAGTCGAAAGAGAATGTCTCGCTCTGATTGACGGTATCAGACGCCATCATGAGTTTCTCTATGGTACATCTTTCACGGTGCAAACAGACCACGCTCCGTTAGCATTTCTGGGTGCCAATAAAGAATTTAACGCAAGG
The DNA here is from genome assembly GCA_024509875.1 of Oreohelix idahoensis. Taxonomy (NCBI): domain Eukaryota; kingdom Metazoa; phylum Mollusca; class Gastropoda; order Stylommatophora; family Oreohelicidae; genus Oreohelix; species Oreohelix idahoensis. The sequence goes on from JAMPIV010001659.1 coordinate 417,490, forward strand.
ATCATGCGTTGGGCGCTTCTTTTAAGCGTTTATTCTTTCAAAGTGGAATATATTCCGGGAAGACAGAATGTCGGGGCTGATTTCCTGAGTAGAAACTGGTCTACAGAGGAAGAAGAGCAAACTGAAGATACCACTCATCCTAAAATCACCAATCAGGTCACCTCCATTGTCAAAAAAAGAAACATGAAAAATGGTTTCATGTCTAAAAGTGGGGACGATTGTGACGTACGTCTAGTTCGACAAGTGAATTTTTCCTGATATGATGGATGATTAAAGGGACTTTTAGCTTTTCATAACATTAGAACCCCTGAACATTTGTTGTAACTTTTCGTTTCGCCAGAGCGAACCGATTTCCACCGGGACTCATTTAGTATGCGGCACGAGATCAAAGACACTGAGACGATCCCCGAGCAGAGAAGCTTGTTTCTCGCAGGTATTTATCATCTCCGCTGGTGGAGATCTCAGGAAGGACGGGCGGCATGCTATCAAAGACAGTAGTGGTCCCTGAAACGATTTCGCATCCCGGTGTTAAGCACGGAACCGATCGCAGCCAGAGCGAACGGGGAAAGCTGACGCAAGCAGCGAGCGAAGATACGAGAGGCCAGGGGCGGCTTCTGTTTGTGGTCTGGCGGTCAGATCCCCAAAATCCGTCCGAGATCAAAAGGCTGTCAAGTTTCACATGTCCCACTCATCTTGCATTCCAGTTGTAGATATACAGATCACGTAGAAATACACTTCATCATTCGCTGGCCAGAACTTGATAGAAGCACTAGCGATATTTGAAATCTTGCTAGATTATCCCATGGATTTTTCATTTTATTTGCAGTGAATTCTATTTCTGTGCAAAGCGGTAATATATATATTGTGTAAAGTGATCAGTGGTCGAGTTCATTCATTATATTTCATTGGATTTTGTGTTAATTTAAACCTATTAAATTAAACCGTCTCAATAGTTCCAGTTGTAAATGTAATGATATACTTGCTATACTATTTCCAAAAGGATAATAGATGTTAATGCTTAAATTAACTTTTAAAGTCGCGAAGGAATTTATAATTAATAAATTTAGTTAAGTCCTATATTTATAGATGTGTGATTTAACCACTGGAACTCGCGCAGTGTTTATTAAATACATAATTAAATACGCGAGCGTATATATAAAATGGTCTTAACGGGAAATTTATCGCGCGCTTAGAAGATTATTTGATTTTTAAAGTATGATTATGTTGTTATGGGTTTTCTATCTTTTTCTTTAGATTGATCACCTTTTGCAATCCCAGCAATAACGAAATCTTTCAGAGTTTCCATACTCGGTTCTTAAACTTCCAGACAGTTTGATGAGACATTTTTTTAAAGTAAATCTTGTGGTGGTCCGGTGCGGCCTAGCTAACATAATTACATGAAAGAAAGCCTACCCAAGATCATTTGATTATTATCATCAATTTAACTTACAATCTGTAAGATAAACTGGAAGATGAACAGTGCCAGTAGCGATAGTTTATATACTGCTCTATTGTGAGAGATTACCGATTTACCTGACTGTGACTGAGCCTAGTTTTTCCTCACTGGATTAAAAAAACTTTACCGGTCAGTCGCTGTCATCACGCAGTGAAGGAATATTGCCATCACCTCATTTTCACCCCTGTGTTGAATTGTGTCAGTGCCAACTGACTCCTTTTATATAATAAAACACAAGAACTCTTAGAACTTCAAGTCCGGCGATAAGCGGGAATATTTGCTCTCAGTGAAACCTCGCATTATCTGGGGCGGGACATAGAAGTGCTAGACAGTGACACATGTCAAGAGTTTAATCAGTGTGTTTATCATTCTAGGGATTGTCTGATGCTGCAACTCGTTAAGTGTGTGGTGTATATGAGTGTGGATCCGCACAGTGTGTATGAATGAGAGGAGATTTTTTTTTTGCAACAAACCATTTGTTAACTTGCCTACCGGGTAATACGTTTTCTGTATACCCGGCATTGTTCCTTTAGTGGGATAATTTGTTAACTCTGTTTCATCCCCCCCCCTTTTTTTCTTTGCTTAGTAAAGGGAAGACACCATTGGGATAACAGTATTTTTTTGTCTACCACCATAACTAATATTGTAACACCTCTTTCAGAGTAATTAAATTCACTGTTGGGTTAACTTTCCTATGCTCCTGATAACTATCTATCTTGAGACTGGGTTTATCTTTGTCTAATACAAGCGGGAAGGGCTTAGTCGATACCAATCTTCTTCACCCCCTCCCTACCTTGATATTTGCATTTTTCTGTACTTATGATAATTTTATGTAACTCTTGATATTGGTTTTTTTTGTGATTTGATCTTTTAGGTTAACAAACATCATAAACTTATATCGGACTGTGTTGGAATACCCAAAAGCCCAAAATTCCCTATTTGTTTAATATAGCTGTATCCACGTCGTCTGAGTGTTTGAAGCAACAAATCGGTGTGAGCGCAGACGTGTGTCTGGAAAACTGGCAAATAATTGTTTGACCAGGAGAGTGGAAGAGAAGATTGAGAGAAACGATTTGTCGTAAATAAGTCTGTCTTTACTCTCCTCCAGCACTCTGTGGAGCATCATATTTAATCTATACATTTCTATCACTGAGTTTTCATCATCATTCTACACTCTAAACCGGACTACTATTTCTAGACTCTTTCTCTCAAAATAAATTTATGACAGCATTCACCCAGCAGATTTTATATACTGGTCACAAAAAGTAGGGGATATTGAATTTAAAAGTTATCCAAAGACAACATATTTCAAATTAGTTCATTTATTCCTTCGTACAAGTAAACTTAAGCATCATAACAAGACATTTGCGGTATAAGAAGTGTTATGGCTTTACTCACATGATTTTAGTCGCACTGGCAACCAAGGCAGGGTAGGTACTTTATTTTCACAAAAATATTCCAATATTTCTAAAAACGTGTAGGGCCCCTGTTTGCCGCTAAACAAGCATTGCAACGACGTCTCATACTGCAAATAAGCCTGCTGATGTTGTCTTGAGGAATTCTCTGCCACTCCTGCTGAAGGGCCTGGGCTAACTGCTGAAGAGTCTATGGAGCAGCTGGACGTTGTTGGACGCGTCTATTCAGGAGGTCCCACAAATGCTCAATAGGAGACAGGTCTAGGGACATCGGCGGCCACGGTAACGTTCGGATATGCTGCATCTGAAGGTGATCTTGGACAACGCGAGCACGGTGAGGACGTGCATTGTCATCCTGGAAGATGAAATCTGGTCCGTGCCGTTGAGCAAATGGCACAACAATAGGCTCGATGATGTTGTCACGGTAGTAGAGCCCTGTGATATTGACCTGGCATATGTGAAGGTCGGTCCTGTCATTCGTACAGATGCCTGCCCACACCATTACACTGCCACCTCCATAACGGTTGTGTGCAACAGTTGCAGGAGGCTGGTAACGCTCACCTCGCCGTCGCCAGACACGTAATCGACGATCATGAAAATCCAAAACGAAACGGGACTCATCAGAAAACATCACTGATGCCCACTGTTGATTGGTCCACCGATGATGACGTTAGCACCAATCCATTCTTGCTCGCATGTGTTGTGGTGACATTGGCAAAGCTACAAACGGTCTGCGTGAGGCCAGTTGCACTTGGTGCAAACGGTTTCGTACTGTCTGAGTTGAGACCCGGATCCCAGTGGTGTGTTAAAGGTGTTGCTGAAGTTGAGTAGCATTTAGAGTCCGAGTTCTGATGGCCTGAGTAACAAGAAGTTGATCTTGGCGGCGTGTAGTGACTCTTAAGTTGCCAGTCCGAGGCGGATCAGCCACTGTGCGGAAATTTTGATACCTGTTCCACAGTCTGCTGACAACTGACTGTGAAACATTGAGGTTCTGAGCAGCATTCACTTGCTGACTTCCGGTTTGCAACATGCCTATGCCTATCCATCTCTGCTGTTCTGTCAAACGTTCCATGACGAAGAAAAGAAATTGTATCTGTTGCAGAGTCTATTTATACCTGTCCATGGTGAGTAGTGTTCATCAAACCCGAGATACACGCATTTTTGTGAAAAAGAATAATGTGTGAACTTTACGGATGGGCCCCACCTCTGTTCTTGGGATTGGCTTACTCATCACGAGTCACCAGGTCAACATGATATTGCACGTGAGAGTGGAGAAGAGCGTGCTCGATATGTCCGTACAACCATTAAAATACGAAATCCACTCTTTTGTAAAGTAATACATACCATCTTAAAATATCCCCTACTTTTTGTGACCAGTATATAACTAAAGCAATGTAAAATACGACGGACATTACCCCATTAATGTAAGGGTTTTATAGTAAGGAATATAATGAACTTTGAAAATAGATTGTCTTTCGCATTTGAAGAGGCCGTAGTCGGATGATGAATGGTGATGCGCCGATTAAATCTTAATATCTTTTCAAAGAGTTTGGTCAGGTGGGTGGGGGTCTTTTGTTTTAAACACAGCTCTAGTGATGATCGAGCGTCCGATGGACAGAGTGGTCAGAGCACTGGTCTCTCGTGGCAAAGGTGCTGGGTTCCATTCACGCTCCAGTCTACCCAGCAGTAATTGGGTACCTGACTTTGGTCTCGAGTTAAGAAAGGAAAAGGCAGCGAGGAAGGGAACTGGTCATCCCACCTCTCGAAGCTGGACATAGTAAAGTGAAGTCTCTAACACTTCACTCCCCTATGGCAGTATCTGCTGAGACTACCTTTACCGTTACCTATTAATGATCAGTTAACTTGTGAGCTGTACCGTATATGTTTAAACTTATAGTATATTTTATTCAAGGATGAATTTTTCTGGATACAACCCGTGCTTCTCTCTCTCTCTCTCTCTCTCTCTTTCTCTCTCTCTCTCTCTCTCTCTCTCTTACTTGTTATCGCTTCTACCGTTGGGTGTAGAGGTTTTACTGGGAGCAATGACTCTCATAATGAACATGCAATCATATATTAAGACAAACATATGATTGGCCTGTTGTATTCCAACTCGCCCTCTAACAGATTGCATTATATCGCTATGAAACTTTTGATCCGTCCTGGTTCCGTTCCAGCAATGAAACTGGGCATTCATTCCTCTTCTACCCGAAGATGTAGAGGTTTGCCCTTTCTTCTTCTACCCGAAGTTGTAGAGGTTTACCCTTTCCTCTTCTACCCGAAGTTTTAGAGGTTCGCCCCTTCCTCTTCTACCCGAAGATGTAGAGGGTTGCCCAAACAGGTTTTTCCATTCCTATTGCACCCCAATGTGTAGATGTTTGCCGGAGAGAGCATCACTGAACAAACATGCAACCCCTGCCTCGTTATCATAAACTTGGAGGGCCCGTAGCCGGCAACACCACGCAAAACCTTTTGAGGCAGAGTTCCCCCGCACTTGCACAACCGTTCACAAAACATGTAAAGGAACATAAAAACGTTTTAGGGATCAACTTTTGTTAATGTTATCAAAAGCACTAAAATATAAATGTTCCAAACATTCCAGTGCATAGAACAAAAGTGGATAGCCAATTATCAGTAATCAATAGTTGGTCATATCGTTCACAAATACTGTACATATGTTTTGTAAAAGATATGGCAAATCAATGCTTAATGATAATTGGCCATTCACTTTTATTATATCTAATAGAATGTATAGAATATTTATTGTACTTAAAAAAAAACGAATGAGGTTACAGTATTGCAAGTGGAATCTTAAAACTTGCTTTTTCCATCACTTATTTTTTTTTTCCTTCTGTCTGCCATTCTCTCCCTTCATAAGTACACACTAGTGTTTCTGATTTTTCTCGACTTTAAATTTTCCATATGTCTGGAAGAGCTTTGAGGTGATTCCCTGGACCCTGGAACAAAAAAAAAAGAGTAATATATTATCATTAGCGTATGATTTAGGGTGAAGAAAAGTATACAATTTAGATTTTTTTTTAAAAACATAATTTATTTGAATTATGAATATGTTTTAACGAAAGTGTACTAGAATTAAAAAAATAATAGAATTTAAAAAAAAAAAAATTAATAATGAGTCTCTAAAATTTTTTTTTTCATAACTTTGTATTATTGAAAAATTATGTTATCGTTACTTTTTTAAATTTTTGTTCAAAAAAAGATTTTTCAGGAAGACTAAGGAATTGATAGATTTATGTGAAAGTACCTCGTATTTTACGAATTATTTGTTACACGGTTCCCAGTTACAGAAAAAAATCAGTTCACTTTTTTAAAAAGTAAACGTGGAACTGTCTTGAATTCTTTCTGGACATATTCTTGTAAAATCATGTTTACAGTCTAACTTTTACGAAGCATTTTTATTATTTCTGGGATTTCAAAAATTACTTGTTTCATGCTAACTCTGAACCCGAATTGACCTGAACTGCACGGATTAACATCGATCTGTTTCTTGTTTTAATATGATTCATCCGCGTGCCAAACAAAATAAAAAAGTAAAAAAAGAAAAGTGACAAAAGATAAGCGTTTAACAAATCTGTTTAACTAGCAATAACCCGTCAAAATTGACAGGTTTTTAATTATAGTGTGTTGTTTCTGTTACATGTATTACAGACGGTACTATCACTACTGTGGTCATTTCATTGCAGGCAACCGTCATTAGATAAGTGTAGTGAAAATTATATGGAAGTATTAAATATGAAGACATGGAGTAACCTTCCTAAATGAAATGTGGAGCAATGATAATGATCTAATGGAATGTAAATTGACTAAATAACTAACATTTCTTCTATAACAACATGTTTCGTAATTGTTCGTGCATCTTTTAAAATCTTGACTTTCCATAATCAAACTTTTCATGCACACCGTCATTTGCGCATTTTTCTATTTTCGGGAGAGTACATATAAGGGAAACAATACAATTATTGTCTAACTTTCAACCACAGTTGCACCCCTTAGCTGTGGTTGAAAGTTATTGTACTCTCTCGAAAATAGAAAAGTGCGCAAATGACGGTATGCATGGTGTGACCGACCGACCGACGTACTTACGGCGGGAATTATGGTATTGGATAATTCGATTCTATTAATACAAATTATGTTCAAAATTTCACGGGGCCCGTTCATTTTTCCCGGGACTCGACATACACAAAATTCTAGAAATTCCCGGGAATTCCCGAGTCAGAAACCTTACTACACACAATCGCTGTTATTTCTTTATGGTTCTGGATATATTTTTACTTTTTGTGTCCTACGTGTTGATAAACACAAGCCGACGGAAAGCAATATAAACCACCGTCGTATTATTCCTTGTATAATCATGAATCAAAACAACTTCCTAGTAAAAGGTTATGGACAATTAGTAAACAAGTAGGGAAGGCATTAGAGGCCACGGAGATGTGGTGTTGCAGAAGAATGTTAAAATACCATGGACAGCTAAAAAGAGTAATGTGGATATCCGGAACAATGCGCAAAGGAAATTAACTTCACAAGTTAAAAAGAAGCAATTCATTTTTATTTTTTTTGGGGGGGGGGGGGGGGGTGGGGGGGGGGGGGGGGGGGGGGGGGGGGGGGGCATGTTATGAGAAGAAGAACGCTGGAGTATATCATAACGACTGGTAAGACTGAAGGAAAAAGAGATATAAGAAGACAAAGAGAGCAAATACTGGACAGTTTGAAATCGTGGCACGGAAAGAAGTCAACAGCAGAATTGATAAATTGTAATGGAGAAAGGAAGTTGTGGAGAGACATGATCTCCTACGCCACTAGGCATGGTACTTGATGAAGACGAAGATGTGTTTCGTCTAATGAATCTCTTCGCTCCCGCCCCCCCCCCCCCCCCCCCCCCCCTAATGAATCCCCCCCCCCCCCCCCCCCCCCCCCCCCCCCCCCCCACCCCCCCCCCCCCCCCCCCCCCCCCCCCCCCTTTCCCCCCCCCCCCCCCCCCCCCCCCCCCCCCCCCCCACCCCCCCCCCCCCCCCCCCCCCATACGCCGAAATAAATTACTTACCACCGTTAGTAGTTCATATTTTATTGCAAGCGATCGTCAAGCCGTGATTGCTTATTTGTCTGCATGGGTGAGTCATGCTGCGAGTACTTCGACTGGCACTGTCCCGTGTCTGCCTTCGACAGGGAAGTAAAGTGCAACCGCCCGGCATTTCTCAACACAACTCTTTCATATCGTACTCGTGGTGGGGGAAACAGAAATGTCTTCGCAGTGGGGCAGAATAAGCGAAGGCGGTGGATTTTCACCTTCAGAGCTTACATAACGTCTATTCACCACAAGTAACGATAATTTGTATGTGACGGCATATATCACGTTCGATATAGCTGAGCGCATCTTAACAGTGCATGTATATTACACGGGTGTTATTGCGTTGTCACGATCGCATACGGCTTAGTTTCATACAACGGATTACACAGTGCTTCCAAGCGGCTGCAATGTGCTGAAACTCTTCTATGTACTCACTACTAGGTAAGTACTTAATATATTGCGTGGAGCAGACTGATTTTGTTTGATATATTCTGTTAAAGAGATTCAGTTATTATCGCTTTCCTTTCGGTTCCTGTAGGTGCGTGGAACCATTACAGCAGCTGGTTCCTCTAGGACTAGGCGACTAGAAGGAAGTTGTACATGGAGCTGGAAATCTCATCATGTAAAACAAATTGCAACAGAAACCACCGGTACTAGAGCATGTGACTGCTAGGTACAGGCTTTCTGCTGGACATTTGAGTATTTCATATATTTTATGGAGAAGATTGTATTTGTTTCATATATTTTATGAAGATTGTATTTGTGTCGTATATTTATGGAGAAGATTGTATTTGTTTCATATATTTTATGGAGAAGATTGAATTTATTTCATATATTTTATGGAGAAGATCGCATTGTTTCATATATTTTATGGAGAAGATTGTATTTGTTTCGTACATTTTATGGAGAAGATTGTATTTGTGTCGTATATTTATGGAGAAGATTGTATTTGTTTCATATATTTTATGGAGAAGATTGAATTTATTTCATATATTTTATGGAGAAGATCGCATTGTTTCATATATTTTATGGAGAAGATTGTATTTGTTTCGTATATTTTATGGAGAAGATTGTATTTGTGTCGTATATTTATGGAGAAGATTGTATTTGTTTCATATATTTTATGGAGAAGATTGTATTTGTTTCGTATATTTATGGAGAAGATTGTATTTGTTTCATATTTTTTATGGAGAAGATTGTATTTGTTTCGTATATTTATGGAGAAGATTGTATTTATTTCATATGTTTTATAGAGAAGATTGTATTTGTTTCATATATTTTATGGATTGTTCTGGTTTAGGATTTAAGGACTATCTTCATAGCACACGGACAACTCCATCAGTGCTCCAATCTCCTCCCATAGATCACACAAGGAAGATCTCAGCACAGTTCACGAACTCCGTAGCACCAGCGAGAATCCCAATGTGTGTATATAGGAATCACACATTCTATAAATATTTTCGGGGTGGGTAGGTTTTCTAAGTTTTTGCCAGGGCAGCGGCCAGATAGGCCTACTCTTTACGATTTCCAACTGCCGAGGGATTTTTTTTACGTACGCAACTTGCACACGGGACCTCCTATTTTTTCGCCATTTTCCAAGAAAGCTAGGCCTCCGATCTCACTACCCAGGAGACCAGGGGGAAGTATGACATCATTAGGACTTCTGTTTCTGAAAAAAAAAAAACAAACAATTACATAAATTATATTCTGTCAACTGGTAATTGAACCCGGTACCTCTAGAATTCGAGGCTGCCTCTTTCTTGGTTTTCGAGCGATCGAGATTTTTTCCGTGCCTGGTACCGTTTGTTCGAGCCAATCATGTTTTGGCAGGTCGAGCGCTGGGATGGGTGTGTGTGACCAAACGACAATAAATTATAATAAAACTGGAAAATAATGATGAAGTATGGCGATGCTGTGTGATGATGATAACGTTGAAGAAGAGTGACCCGTACTTCATGACAAGGGACGAGCATGAACAATGTGAAAAGAACCAACCCATAAGAAGGAGCAGAATTGTCATTGGCAGCTAAGTTCAAATCTATGCTGCCACTTGAACTTCTTATAACATTTCGCAATCCATAACGACCACGATGATAACTTTTCTTGATTCATAACTATTCAAATTATTTTTCAACTGTTAAAACTTAAGTGATTATTAAATTTTGTTATTTGTAATGTTACGAATTTAACTTCGATTTAATCATTTTAAAGTTACTGCACGTTTGTCTCAGTCAAATTACTATACACACTCTAAACAGAACTATATTAAAAAAATAGAATTCCAGTGAGTAAATCAGGGGTGGGGGCTTAAATGAGCTGAAATTAATAAGTGCTTAAGTCCTTCACAAAAGCGTCGGCAGAATTACAGAGTTAACATACTCAACCAAAGCAGTATTGTTCTCGCTTATTCTGAATATCTTGTGAAGACTCCCTGGAGATAGAAGCGTTTTGATTCTTCTCTTTACATATCTACGAAGAGTAATCTTGTGCGAAGGTAGATACCTTTGAAGCCCATATTAGATACTCTTGAGTTTTGGCCACTGTTGGACCACTACTGCAAAGTAGGGGAGGCAATACAGTCACAGTTGTGGTTCTCTAGGACTGTGACAGATAAAAATAGAAGCTACCCTTCAATCTCACCGGGGGTCCTAAATTTTGTTGAAAACAAACCGCCAACGTGGGTTCCACTTGGAATTCCCACGTGTGCTAATTAGTATCAGTTATCATGCTAGCAGCCACGACATTCGCCATTTGTCTTATTTTAGTTTAGCCACGCCTACTGTCTTCTCTCTCGAGCTATTAAAATAAATCTATCTTTGGATCTCTTACTGTCATCCCTTCAAGGAGGCGTGCCAGAGGCGGCAGGCGGTCAGTTATCAACGTCTTTTGTAGTCACTAAGAGTGAACAGATTTTTTAACACCTCTGGTTAACACGCGAACATGAACAGTCTACGCGGGTTAGAAATCTCGGCAGGACGAAGAGGAACGGAGAAGTCTGGCGGTAAAAAGTTGTGAAAAAGAGCTTTGATTCGCGGCCCAAACGCTAAAAGTTCCCGAGAATCAGGAGAGACGAGAAATCTAACATGGAGCTAACGATTTCCAAAAATTTAATATATAATGAAACATCCTAAAATTCAAGTTGTCAGTTGCTATCAAGAGTTCTGGAATAGTCTAGCGCACATTTGGAGTCTTATTTTATTGGATTCCTTATACAAATAACGTGGAGAAATATTCTTAGTTTCTTGATTTGTGGTAAAATATTGTTAGCATTTGTTTTAACGTGTTAAGTTCATTATATTTCACTGGATTTGTGTGTTAATTTAAACGTATTAAATAAACCTATAGCAAAGTTCTCCAGATGTAAATCGAAAAATGTAACTACCCGTTATTTCCCGAGTAATAGATGCGTAAAATAATTATAAGACGCTAGGCGATCGAAATTGTTTAATAACAATTTATTTCTATTTCATCTTGTGTAAATCTTAAGTAATTAACTGTTCATAGCTAGTGTTAAAAGCGATATATTAGCTAGACACTCGTGAAGTTTTTTTTATATAACTAATTAAATACCGGAGTGATTTTACAGGTCTTACCTAAACACGGGTGCTAGAATATAATTATAGTAGGATTACCTGTAATCTATATTCTCTTTTATATAGGTGATCATACCTTTGCGATCCAACGGTTCTTAGAGAGATGTCTTACGGCATCCCAATTATATGTTCGTAACATACACGCATTGTCGGCAACAAATCTGATGTTGAAGACCCTTCGCGGTCAGCCTTCTCCATCCATGAGAGCGGTTAAATAACCAGAACACTGCTACGTAAAATTTGTGTTAAATGTTAAACTGGAACGGGACAATGCCAGAAGATTTTTTCATCTTATACATATAAATTTTCCTGGCCTGATGAGGCAGAACTTACAGCACTAATTTCTTTGAACAAACCCATATGACAGTAAAGTTTTCCTACCAACAAATTCTACCGAGAGCATTCCTTCCGAGAACAGCCTGGGAGTAACATTCCGCTGTATTTTCACATTCACTACGGCAGAGAGCGTCATAGCCACTGTAGGCTAGACCACTCCGGGGGGAAAACATATATTAACTTATAAATTTCCAGGACAGTGAAACCACCTAGAAAAAAACTTATCTCAAACCAAATACCTGCAGTACGAAGAGGAATATCCAGGAACAATATATAATCAACGCACCAATTCAGCGAATCTCCGAGAAAAATAGCAGTTGCCTAGACGGAGTTTTCTGGGGCTGAACTGGACAAACAACAGGACATATAATAGTCTTAAATACATTGTGTTTGATTAATTCCATGAAATGTATGCAACGTTGGCAGAGGGTTAAGCATAATTGTAGTGAGCTCACTGTATGTATGTAGAGAGTGAAACGGAACGAAAGAATTTATTTCTTAAGTTACTACTAATATAACATCTTCTCTTTTATCTATCTCTTACTAAGTCTGAAGGCTCACGGGAGAGTTTAAATTAAGGACATATTATTTATCCGTCCTGACTACTCCCCACTCCCATTAACAATCATTGTTCTGATCTTTTGGGTAAATTACCTCTGTTGGGATCTTCCCTAATTTTTTCATTATATCAGAGGGAGGGTTTATGAGAGTATATTTTCTTTCTCTTATGTAACTATAATTCACTGATATAATGATAACTATGTATTGATGTTGTGATCTATTTTCTAACGACATAATAAATTCAATAAACCTTAAGCTATTGATGTTGGTCAAAACCTCCCCTGCCATTTATATGTGACCCATAGTTTATCTGTTTTCTACGTATGTACGTATTTACGTCACAAAATTGTTTGTGTGTGCGTACGTGAGGGTAGTGTAATTTGAATCAGTATCAAGTGAGAAAGAGCGTCTCCATTAAAGTGTGTCGTAGTAGATAGGCTGGATTTAGAGCAATTACTCAATCCAAGACCGTATTTTCTCTTACACCAGTTCTCCTCGTAAACAGGACTATTTCTCACACCTTCCTCTCACATAGCTCTCACTATATCACCTATGCTCGGACGGGACCATATATATCTTAGGCCTATCTATAAAATTACGACAAGGACATGCGCTCTAAGGCTTCAAAACTGGGCCCCCCATAATCACATGCGCACATACAAACTTACGTGTACCAGACCGGACAAAAAAAAGTAGCAGAATATTTGTAGCAGATGTAAAAATTCAGAATATTTGTAGCAGATGTAAAAGGAGCAGAATATTTGTAGCAGATGTACAAATTCAGAATATTTGTAGCAGATGTAAAAGCAGCAGAATATTTGTAGCAGATGTACAAATTCAGAATATTTGTAGCAGATGTAAAAGCAGCAGAATATTTGTAGCAGATGTAAAAATTCAGAATATTTATAGCAGATGTAAAAGCAGCAGAATATTTGTAGCAGATGTAAAAATTCAGAATATTTGTAGCAGATGTAAAAGCAGCAGAATATTTGTAGCAGATGTACAAATTCAGAATATTTGTAGCAGATGTAAAAGCAGCAGAATATTTGTAGCAGATGTAAAAATTAAAATATTTGTAGCAGATGTAAAAGCAGCAGAATATTTGTAGCAGATGTAAAAAAAGCAGAATATTTGTAGCAGATGTAAAAGAAGCAGAATATTTGTTGCAGATGTAAAAGGAGCAGAATATTTGCAGCAGGCGGTCTGGTACACATATGTATATACATACATACATACATACATCATACATAGGCCCTATTCAGGGCCGCTCAAAATTATCACTTTCTAATTGGTTTTGGAAATTTAAAAGTAAACGTTCATTTTTAAAAGAACATTTTTTTTTTTAAACTGTCATGACAATTGTACCATTGCCAGGCGTAGGAGATGTTCCGCAAAAGTCGTAGAAGATCTTGCAGCCGCAGAAGAAGGTGCAGGAAAAAAATTTTGCAGCGGGCGTAGGAGATTTTTTTTCCTTTTACTTTAAGACCCTTTTCAGGGTCACTCAGAATTATCACTTTCTATTTGGTTTTGGAAATAAAAAGTAAACATGTTATGAATTAATTTGTTTTCAAGGTGCTTCAACGAGACATTTACTGGTATGCCTTGTGCTAAATATCTGGTAATGCCTGCTCCCCCATTTTCAGTTGCATTTTTTGTTTAACCATCTTTATGCGTGTGACAAGAGCTTTGCTGGAAATTTGTGGTCAGTATACTTGATTGTTATACGCTTTCTCTGTGTTTCTGAGTTCCTTTACTTTCAATGCCTGGAATGCAATAGAAGAAACCAGCGGTGAAGTCGTGCGTTATTATAAGATTTGGTCTTCAGAACTGTCAGTGATCCTCTGGAGGATGAACTTTGAGCATAGGTTGCCTGATTTACTAAGGATACTGCCAACATGATAGATGTTGAGGATTACTGCATGGTTCATAATCATTTTGGTTTCACTTCATTCTATATGGTTGCACCATGCAGAGTGTGGCGTGAGGTTTTATTTGGCTTTATAATCAGTATAGTACTGACAATTACAGAAATAGAATTTCTGCAGAAAATGGTGAAGTCCCAGTGTCTGAGAGAACTACTGGTATCACAAATTAGTTACGGCTGTGAATGATCTGATCTAGAAACAATAGTAGAGAGGAGACCGACATAAAGTGCCACCTCCGCTGTGTAACTAACTGTGATATTTAAAAAAACAAGGAAACAGATTTTACTTAACAATGATAAAATTGACAAGTCGTTCAAATACAATTTCCTTATTATTTATTTAGTATATACACTATCTACTCTTGTGCTGAAGGGTGAATGTTGAAAAATGGAATGTAATGAATTTGTAAGTTTACATATGATTTACAAATATTTATATAGATATATAAATATATTACAACAAGTTTTCCAATTATAGGAACAAAAAATTATATCAGCTGTGCTGTTATTCAATTATAGTACAGGTATCAGCTGTGCTGTTAATTACGTCTATAACAATTATTAGCTATGCTGTTAATCTTGTCTCTTTCTACGCTAAATCACTTTCTCGTCACTGACACTAATTTTTGCTCACAATGCTGACAGAAATGGTACTAATGTGTACTCATCTCTCTAATGGTCTGTTCTTCTTTGTTTGGTTCACACAACATCGGCTGAGGATCGTTCCTTTAGCCCACCCAAGACTGAGGGGGACCAAAGATGTAGATTCTGTGCAACCTCTATGCTCCTGCGGAGTTCCAGGCAGCTGGATTGACGACCCACGATCTCAGTTTTGATGACACGAATAAAACCTGTAACAAGGAAAAATAGGGGCTAATTTCTGTCCTCAAGCCCACCTATTTCAAGTGTGGGTGAAATGAGCGTGTCTCGGGTGTCTGCATGTAGGATGAATGACAACATGGCTCAGTATGATTTAGCAATAGCGAGACAAGACAGGTGTCTACTTGCAAAACATTCTTTTTGATAAACTAATGCATGGATACATTCAATAATATAAATTCAATGCATGAATACATTCAATGATATAAATTCAATACATGAATACATTCAATACATGAATACATCCCATAATATAAATCAATACATGAATAAAGGTGTGATACAACCATTTCCTTCCCCCTATAATATACCAGGCTCTCTCTGACAAGTGCTATTGGTAACATATATCCTAACAATATTGTTATGTTCTTATGATAGGAGTATATGAGACGAGGACTGTTTGGTGATATATCAGGTGGGGGTTATATGAGACAATAGATTGGTGTTAGATGAGACAATAGATTGAGTCCTAACAAGGACTGTTTTGGTTATATTTCAGTTGGTTTTATCTGAGATAATAGACTGAAGTTATGTGAGACAATAGATTGAGTTATAGGAGACAATAGATTGAGTCCTAACAAGGACTGTTTTGGTTATATTTCAGTTGGTTTTATCTGAGATAATAGACTGAAGTTATAGGAGACAATAGATTGAGTTATAGGAGACAATAGATTGAGTCCTAACAAGGACTGTTTTGGTTATATTTCAGTTGGTCTTAGATAATATATTGAAGTTATAGGAGACAATAGATTGAAGTATGAGTCCTATTAGTCTTCGTCTTCATCAATCCATATCAGGAAATACAATCCTTATACCTAATGCCCCAAGATACAATCAGTAACCTGATACATTCATAGTGAACCAAAATATATTAAATATATACAGGTGTAGGTATTATAAATGACACACAACAAATACCAACATTATAGACCTGCTGTACCCATTTTCCTACCAGTTTATAGTGAATTATATTTACCCTCTAAGATTCAAACAGGCCAGTTTTTGACTCGACTAGCGAAGCAGGCTGCAGGTCAATGCCCTCAGGTAAGCTATAAATCAAAGTTGACAGCTCCTCTCACACAGTCGGTCGTCACTGGCTTCGTGTTCGGTGTTGCGTGTTTTTAGCTAAAATCTCGCCCGATTATATAGCTAGGTGAATTCTTAAGCAAAGCTTTTGGTTGGTTCCTGGCGGAGCAAGCTGATTGGTTTCCTGCAGTTTCGTCTCATGCCCCGTACAGCCTAATTTTATTCAGTTTTCTTCCGCCATCTTGCGTGAACAAGATGGCTACGACCCACATCCGAAAAAAACAGGGCTTAAGTTTTTCCTGGCGTAACTTCTTGTAATTTATTCCGGCTTAGCAACTGTGCGTTGATTGGCTAGGCTCTCGACATGAGGATTTAACAAAGTAGTGGGGTTACACACAACTCGTTTTCACGACATAGCCCCATCCTTTCCTAGCTGTGACCTGTCATAGCTGAAGTGTAAACCCCTGCTGTAGTTAATCCTTTTGCGTCTGTCCTTCCATAGTAATAGGGTGTCGACTTAAAAAATCCGCTCCTACATTGTCTCTTCCCGGAATGTAATTCACGGTAAAGGAATAAGGCGCAAGAAGCAGATTCCACCTTAACAATCTCGAATTTAACTTTTTAGATGCAGCCAAGAATGTTAAAGGCTGATGATCCCTTTGGACAATGAAGTGTGTCCCATACAAGTAAGATGAAAATTTGTCGAGGGACCAAATAAGAGCCAAACATTCTTTCTCTATGGTCGAGTAGTTCAACTCAGCTGCATTCAGCTTCCTACTGGCGTAGGCGACTGGTAAAAGTTCCTCCGGCTGGGCTTTTGATTTCTGCAAGAGAGTTGCACTAATACCTATACTGCTAGCGTCCGTCCTTAATACAAATTCCTGTGTGATATCGGGTAGCGTAAGGATTGGTTTGCTGGTAAGTTTGGCTTTTAGCTGTGTGTAAGTTTTTTCACAATCAGCATTCCATTTGATTTTATCAGGCTGTCCTTTTTTGTTAAGTTAGTTAATGGTGCACACAGAGAGTTAAAGTGGGGTATGTACTTCTGATAGAACCCACATAATGACACGAATGATCTCACATCTTTCTTCGTTTGAGGTCTGGGTGCCTTCTTTAACTTCTCTATATTCTTTGGGTCAGGAGACATATGACCTGTAGAAATAGTGTGACCTAGAAATTCCAACTCCTTACAACCGATATAGCACTTGGTTGGACGTGCAGTCAATCCAGTTTCTCTCAGCCTGTCAAACAGCATAGAAAGCGCTACTATATGCTCTTCAAATGTGTTTGTAGCAACAAGAATGTCATCCATAAAGTTAGTGATATGGGGATTTTGTAGAGGTTCCAATAATTTCCTCATCATTCTTGAAAAGATACTGGGAGCATTTTTCAGCCCAAAGGGTAGTACATTAAACTCATAGTGTCCGTCTGATGTACTAAATGCCAGCATTTTCCTAACTTCTGGTTTCACTGGTATTTGGTAGTATCCCTTGCTTAGATCTACCTTCGATAAATACCTAGCCTTACTCAGTGTAGAGAACAGCTGGTTGGTGTCAGGTAATGGGTCCACCTGAGATTCTGTGATCGCATTAAGCTTCCGGTAGTCAATACATAACCTGTGTTCACCACTCGGTTTTCTCAATAGCACCACACTTGAGCTATAGGGAGAGTCTGACTTCGAGATAATTTTCTCCTTCAACAGATAATCAACTTCCTCCCTTAGTGCTTGGGCTTTCGCATAGGGTATAGGGTATGTTCTCATGCATATTGGGGTAGGGTCATGATATGTGCAACTTCTGATGATTCCTTGTCATAGTATTTTTTAAGAAGATTGACATGATATACCTTCTCCTTTCCTTTCTTGTCAATCTTATAATTGGTCCTGGAAAGTTTCTCCAGTATGACATAGGGTCCCTGCCATCCAATCTGCAATTTATTATTGCTGCTTGGCAACAGTAATAACACCTTTTCACCCACCTCCAGTTCCCTATCCTTTGCTTTTTTGTTGTAGTAGGCAGCATGCTTCCTCCTGGCCTGTCTTAAGTTATCATTGGCCAGTTTCCAACCATCTTTCAATCGAGATGTCAACTCGTTGACGTACTGGTATGAGGAAGTCACTGTTTCCTCTGCCTTTTCATCAGTCCATGTCCGCAGCAATGCTTCCAGTGGACCTTTTATTGGTCTTCCAAACAACAATGTAGCTGGAGCCAATCCAGTTGAATTGTGGGGTACTTCCCTATATGCAAATAGTGCAGCGTGTAAGTATGTATCCCAAGTATCAGGTTTTTCATTCGCCAGCTTTCTAAGGATTGAAATTAGCGTACCATTGAACCGCTCTACTTGACCGTTCCCTATGGCATGGTAGGGACTACAATGATAGTGCCTGGCTTGAAATATCCTGAATACTTCTTGTGTTAGCTTTCCCTTAAACTGAGACCCATTGTATGTCAATATCTGATGCGGGAAACCTAATCGGGTAAATATTGTCAACAGGGCCTCTGCCACGTGCTTTGAATCTATAGCTGACATGGCCACTGCTTCTCCCCACATAGAGCAAGTATCAACCAAGGTTAAGATGTAAGCATTTCTCTTCTTGGTCCTAGTGAGGGGGTCCAACAATATCTACTGCAACACGTTCAAAAGGGGTTCCCATAATAGGCATTTCTCCCAGTGTTGCTGGTGCAGTCCTATGCTTAGGAACTACTCTTTGGCATTCTGGACAGGATCTTACATATCTTTTTATGTCCTCTGTAATTCCTGGCCAAAAGTAGTGACAGGCTATCCTTTGTCCAGTGGCCCCTATTCCCATATGTCCACTGAAGGGTATAGCATGTCCTAGCGTCATAACTTTCTCCCTGTAAGATTTTGGCACTACAAGCTGTCCATGCCCTTTAGGTCATGTTCCAGCTTTTCTGTATAGTAGGCCATTCTTCATATACAAGTCTCCTTTCTCTGGAGGGTTATGTGCTTTAGGCAATTTGCCAAAAACAAGGCTTCAAGGTGCTATCTGCTGCTTGAGCCTTTTTCACCTCTTCTGGATGAGTATTGATAGGATTCTCCTCCATTTTCCTGGAGCTTTCCCTGGTCTGGACTGTTGCCATAACTACAGGTTTTATAGGTTCTCCAAGGAAAACATACCTACACCCCAAAATCAAAGGGTAAATAGGGTCGTCCATCACTGCTGCTTTGATTTCTCCTTCCACATAGCGAGATCTTATGTTGATTCGAGCTATGGGTAGTGTCATGGTTCTTGCTCCCTTGATCGGTCCTCTGATTTCCACTGTTTCTGTGGTTATCTGGTCAGGACTCACTAGAGAAGAGCACACAACTGAATCAAAGTCCAAGCCTGTGTCATATAAACACAGTACTTGAGTGCCATTCACGGTCACTTCCTCACAGACAGGGGGATGATGGAAGTCTTTCTGACTTACTGCCATTTCCTTCCTTCCCTGATTCCCTGTTGTAAGACATGCAGCATGATGAGGAGGATTCTTCCTTCTGCAGTCCGCAGTATTGTGGTTACTCATTAGACAAGTTTTACACCCCTTTCTTTCCTTCCGGTAAGGTGTCTTATCCGATCTTAGAGGGTTTTTGTCCTTTTGGTCAAATCTTTGTTTGTTCCTTGTGGTATGGTCCTTTTGTTCATATTTGGTATAGTTTTGTGATGATTTAAAGTTTTCACCCTGCTTCTTATTTCCTAATAATTCTGCCTGAGCTGCTTGATATCTCTCAGCAACAGTTACATGATCTTCCAATCTCTCTGCTCCTTGTTCCATGATAAACTTCCTCATTTCTTGAGGCATGGACTCTTTTACTTGCTCCATCATTATCATTTCTTTCAGATCCTGACACTTTCCTAAACTACTCCATTTTTGCAAATAGGTTTCCAATCTAGCAGAGAATTGGTGATAGTTTTCTCTTGGAAGAAGTTTAGCTGTTTGGAATTTCTTTCTATATGATTCTGAGTTCTTTTCATATCTCACAAGCAGTGCCTGTTTCAGGATTTCATAATCTTCCTGGTCATCTCTTGAGAGCTTCAAATATTCATCGTAGGCCACACCTCTCAATCCCTGAGATAGTTTAAGACTCCACTTTTCTTTCACTAAGCCATAGGTAGTGGCAAGTCTTTCGTATCTATCCAGGTACGACTCAATGGCGTCTTCTTTTTCAACAAATGGGTCCAGATGAAAATTCATGGCCCCACTTGAGGTGCTCTGGATGGAGCTATTCTCAGAGTGAGGTGAGCTACCACCATTATTGCCAGTATTTGCCTGAATTTCAAGCTCTTTTAATCTCAACTGATGGTCCCTCTCTGCTTGTAATTTCCTTTCCTCAGCTTCAATTTTCTTTGCCTCATTTTCAGCCTCCCATTTCTTGGCTTCAATTTATATCTTATGGTTTCTCTCTCAGCTTCCAGTCTTTTGTCTTCTCTCTCAGCTTCCAGTCTTTTGTCTTCTCTCTCAGCTTCCAGTCTTTTGACTTCTCTTTCAGCTAGCAACCTTTAATCTTCAGCCTCAAATTTCTTTGCTTCTCTATCAGCCTCTAATTGCTTTGCTTCAGTCTCTAATTGCAACTTTCTTTCTTCAGTATCCATGTGTTTGTCCACTTCTGTTGTGACATACTGAGAAAGAGAATCACCTGTCAAATTTAATTCCTTACCCATCTGCATGATCGCAGTTCTGAACTTCACTAGATCAGCCATGGCGTTACTTAGATAGGGTATGTATATTTACTATAACCAAATTATTGTAATTAAACTTAATTAATTTAAATGAACAAAAAATTTTCGTGCAACTTTGTGAGCATCAACTATTTACTGAGTACTAAATGGTACTCCTCCTAAGAAAACAATTTAAAAAAAAATAAATCCTATTATGATTTTCTCAAAAAAAAATTTCCTTATGTTATCTATGGGTGGCACAAGATAGAGTTAGTAGATAGGTGAATAGACCAAGTATGGCTCAAGATATACAGAAATATCCCAGGAACGAGACCCAGTGTGGCGTGAGGTTTTATTTGGCTTTAAGATCTGTATAGTACTGACAATTACAGAAATAGAATTTCTGCAGAAAATGGTGAAGTCCCAGTGTCTGAGAGAACTACTGGTATCACAAATTAGTTACGGCTGTGAATGATCTGATCTCGAAACAATAGTAGAGAGGAGACCGACATAAAGTGCCACCTCCGCTGTGTAACTAACTGTGATATTAAAAAAACAAGGAAACAAATTTTACTTAACAATGATAAAATTGACAAGTCGTTCAAATACAATTTCCTTATTATTTATTTAGTATATACACTATCTACTCTTGTGCTGAAGGGTGAATGTTGAAAAATGGAATGTAATGAATTTGTATGTTTACATATGATTTACAAATATTTATATAGATATATAAATATATTACAACAAGTTTTCCAATTATAGGAACAAAAAATTATATCAGCTGTGCTGTTATTCAATTATAGTACAGGTATCAGCTGTGCGTTAATTAAGTCTATAACAATTATTAGCTATGCTGTTAATCTTGTCTCTTTCTGCGCTAAATCACTTTCTCGTCATTGACACTAATTTTTGCTCACAATGCTGACAGAAATGGTACTAATGTGTACTCATCTCTCTAAGGTCTGTTCTTCTTTGTTTGGTTCACACAACAACGGCTGAGGATCGTTCCTTTAGCCCACCCAAGACTGAGGGGGACCAAAGATGTAGATTCTGTGCAACCTTTATGCTCCTGTGGAGTTCCAGGCAGCTGGATTGACGACCCACGATCTCAGTTTTGATGACACGAATAAAACCTGTAACAAGGAAAAATAGGGGCTAATTTCTGTCCTCAAGCCCACCTATTTCAAGTGTGGGTGAAATGAGCGTGTCTCGGGTGTCTGCATGTAGGATGAATGACAACATGGCTCAGTATGATTTAGCAATAGCGAGACAAGACAGGTGTCTACTTGCAAAACATTCTTTCTGATAAACTAATGCATGGATACATTCAATAATATAAATTCAATGCATGAATACATTCAATGATATAAATTCAATACATGAATACATTCAATACATGAATACATCCCATAATATAAATCAATACATGAATAAAGGTTTGATACAACCATTTCCTTCCCCCTATAATATACCAGGCCCTCTCTGACAAGTGCTATTGGTAACATATATCCTAACAATATTGTTATGTTCTTATGATAGGAGTATATGAGACGAGGACTGTTTGGTGATATATCAGGTGGGGGTTATATGAGACAATAGATTGGTGTTAGATGAGACAATAGATTGAGTCCTAACAAGGACTGTTTTGGTTATATTTCAGTTGGTTTTATATGAGATAATAGACTGAAATTATAGGAGACAATAGATTGAGTCCTAACAAGGACTGTTTTGGTTATATTTCAGTTGGTTTTATCTGAGATAATAGACTGAAGTTATAGGAGACAATAGATTGAGTCCTAACAAGGACTGTTTTGGTTATATTTCAGTTGGTTTTATCTGAGATAATAGACTGAAGTTATAGGAGACAATAGATTGAGTTATAGGAGACAATAGATTGAGTCCTAACAAGGACTGTTTTGGTTATATTTCAGTTGGTCTGAGATAATAGATTGAAGTTATAGGAGACAATAGATTGAAGTATGAGTCCTATTAGTCTTCGTCTTCATCAATCCATATCAGGAAATACAATCCTTATACCTAATGCCCCAAGATACAATCAGTAACCTGATACATTCATAGTGAACCAAAATATATTAAATATATACAGGTGTAGGTATTGTAAATGACACACAACAAATAACAACATTATAGACCTGCTGTACCTATTTTTCTACCAGTTTATAGTGAATTATATTTACCCTCTAAGATTCAAACAGGCCAGTTTTTGACTCGACTAGCGAAGCAGGCTGCAGGTCAATGCCCTCAGGTAAGCTATAAATTAAAGTTGACAGCTCCTCTCACACAGTCGGTCGTCACTGGCTTCGTGTTCGGTGTTGCGTGTTTTTAGCTAAAATCTCGCCCGATTATATAGCTAGGTGAATTCTTAAGCAAAGCTTTTGGTTGGTTCCTGGCGGAGCAAGCTGATTGGTTTCCTGCAGTTTCGTCTCATGCCCCGTACAGCCTAATTTTATTCAGTTTTCTTCCGCCATCTTGCGTGAACAAGATGGCTACGACCCACATCCGAAAAAACCACGGCTTAAGTTTTTCCTGGAGTAACTTCTTGTAATTTATTCCGGCTCAGCAACTGTGCGTTGATTGGCTGGGCTCTCGACATAGGGATTTAACAAAGTAGTGGCTTACACACAACTCGTTTTCGCAAAACAGAGCACCTCACTTGATTAGACTTCAAAACATACGCGCAAATACCTAGCTGACGTGGGTAGGCTTGTAACGAAAACAGTCGATGTGCTCACGCTTTTCCTTCCCTGGACTGCGCGACATGGTCATCAGTATTTCTATCTCTTTCTCGTTGCTGCTTTTATTTCATTCTCTGTCTTTATTTAATTCAGATTTCCTTTTTTTTTGTCCTTGATGGTTTCAATTTTTCCTTAATTTCTGTATCTTTTAGTCCAGGGCTTTTGTTCCTATCATTTTCTGTCTGTGTTGATGTACCTTCCTTAGGATGTTTTTCTGTTGTTTTGCTCCACGCTTTCCTTCCCCTGACTGAATTCTGGTAATCGGTGGCATTGTGGATTTATTTGTTTTTATTTTGCTACAAATACTTTTTTTTTTAAATACGAGTTATAAATCTTCACTCTTTTTAAAAATATTGTCCAATTGTTCTATCCTTATTTTATACCTATCACCGCTGACGTATAATCAGTATTTATCCTCTGGTCTAATGCTAAATTAACACAAGATAAATTATTACTAGGCCTATTTTTGTATATATAAATTTTCTATTAGATATCAATAGTTAAAAGCTGACTAGACCTACTACTAAGCTTGTAATTTTAAATTTAATTTTGTACTCGCGCGGCTCAAGGATGGAAGATGCCAGTATTACACAAAGGAAAAAAAGATGGCTACTGCATCTCGCTTATGAAGATCCCACGTGGTAGGCCAACCAGGGCTTATTTATTCTATTTCACTAATATTTTTATTTATACTAATATTCCTACCACGGTAGCATAGTGGTTAGTGCACTGGCTTCCTAGTTCAGTGGTCTATGGTTCGATCCCCAGATGAGGTGGGATTTTTTAAGGCCGCAAACGGCTCCTGGGTCGACCCAGCCCCAATTTTTTAAACATATTATTCATTCCTTAACATCATGCGTGCAATCCAAAATGGAGGACCACGGAGAATGAACTTTTTTTGTTGTAACATGCAAGGCCTAGAAAACGAGGAAACTTATTACACAAACAATTTGCTTCAGATATTTCGCTCGATTCGTTTTATTTACTTATCAAAAGTTCAGCAGGCGCAGTGTTTAAACACGGATTCCGGTGAGTGTTTTGCTTCAATCTGAACGGCTGAAGTAGATCTCCTGTATTTGAAGATCTACTTATACAGTGACGATCGATGGCGTATTTAGAGGGGGACTTTGGGACTTCAGACTTCCTTTTTAGTTTTCTAATATTTCACTAGTATGTGCTGGGAGGTTCAGCTCAGTGAATTGTTTGTTTTATTTGGGTTGCGGAAATACAAATTAGATCACCTACTTGCTTTCAAGGATGTTTATTAACGTTTTAAATTACACGCCTAGTATCATTAAGAACAGGGGTCAGCAACCCAGGAGTTATTAGGATCTGCTTTAGTGACACTGAGCCCGCTAAAGATCTACCATATACATATATGCGTACTTGCGTGCGTGTGTGTGATTTTAACCTGGGGTTGGGGATGATGAACCTTACAAAGAAAAAATCACGTTCCTATGCTTTGACCTGGTTGACTGCATGCAGGAGGATCTCACTATGGACCCAATGATAGGCAGCGGGAGCTGAGAAGTGGCTCCGTGCAGGACATAACAATTCCTTCGGAGAGCCCAGAACCAGAGCACGGTATTTCAGCTCTGCATAGTTGGAGAGCCCCCTTGGATGGCGGGGAATGCACAGTATGCCACGCACTTCTTACTCTAAGGTGGGACCATATGTGACGATTCTTTAAATGCAAGCCAAGCTGGAGAAACTGGAGCTCATGACTTCAACTCAGCACATTACGGAATGGCAGAAAAGCCACAGGAAAAGACTAGATCTTCAGTGCAGATAATACCAAGGAGTCTTCAGCTTGGTATTGGTTGCAAAAGAGCGAAAAGCCCAGCAGCCCTAGTTGAACAACAACAACCCTGTGTGGTTTTCGGGGATTTCTGAGAAGACAATGAACAGAACCAATGCTCCATTAGGCATACGGTCAGAGGTGGTTAATATGATGTTGTGCATAGGACTGACAACCAACCTCGTCGTGTAAAAATACATTACTACAGAAACCACCACACAAGATCATAGAAAGTGCTTGTGTGTAGGCTTCCTGCAAAAAGGTCCAGCTTCAGTGGCAGCTCCACACTTCTAAAGGAGATAAAAAGTGGACAAAAGAAAAAAAAATATAGACACATTTACTTTGTCGTTTTCTTGTTAGTTTAATAAATGGGAGGAGAACGAAATGGCGTTAGACGAGCTTCATTTGCCTCCATTAATCCACCATCTTTTGATAGTGTAGATTTATACAGAGATGTCACTACAAGATCCTTTAGTGTTGACGGTCGTAGAAACCGTGGTTAGAGAGCAGAGGTTCTAGTTCTGCATCTTAGGCAACCATATTGACAAAGAGGCCCAAGATCAATACACTCAGTTTATCATAACCATCACGTGCTCCAAAATTTTGGCTGTCAGGATTAGCAGCTAAAGAGTAAATTTGAGAGCTCCGATGACCCTGAAAATTAAGCAGATGGTGATGTAGTGTCACAGCGTCCTTTGGTGCATCTGACACCACAAGGTAACTTCTTCCCTTGTTGGCCCCTGTTTTTAGTGATCATCTAGTGTCTAGGTTAGTGGTCGACATGTTTCTTTCTAAACCTTAGACCATTATTCATTATGGGGAGTTACCCTCGGGATCATTTTGTATAGACGTTCGTCCTAGACCATTGTTTGACATTCGACAGTAGTTACAAGAAGTGTTTGCCAAACCGGTAATTTTAAGCGTTCTTGAAACCGATGTGAGAGAAATGCTGTGGTCCTAAATTGTTGATTATACGCGAGCTGTTAAGGAATGAATAAAATGATTATAATAAAAAATATTAAAAACAGATAAAAGTAGTCCCATTGCAGATGGGAGAAGGGAACTGATCACCCCACCTCTCGATGCTGAACCTCGTATAGTGAAGTCTCTAACACTTCACCCCTCTACGGCAGTATCTACTATGGGACTACCGTTACCTCGCTACAAGGATGACAAAGAGAGAATATACTGAACAGTTTTCATTTATCATGTTTACATCACCGCTGTTTGTTCATTTAAAAAAAAAAAAGAAAATTCAATTATTTCTTCTGATTAATCCCACATTCTATTGGGCCTCAGTTCTTTCTGTGTCCTGCTTAGTTGCAGGTAATGAATAATTGTAATATACAGTGCCCTGTTATATGAAGAAGAGCGTAGACACTTAACAGGCTATTGGAAGCAAAAATTAAACAGGAGATCTGGAAATGCGAATATATTGAAGACTTGGGTGCATTTCCTGGATGCAGAAACAAGCAATTATTTATGTTCACAGAAAAACTATGAATTAACAGACAAATAATACTATTTTGGTTCTTTGTTGCCTTGAAGCGTGGTGGAAAGCTGAAGTTTGCGTTTTTGAGTGTCGAATAGGCTGTTAGAAGTCCGTGTTTATGTAGGATTTCAGTATCCATCAATCTTATGGTCTTCCCCATTCCCTCAAATCATATCTTCTACTGTTGTAGGCGGGCAGCTTTGGTTTTAAGGACAATCTTCAATGTACACGGACAACTCCATCAGTGCTCCGATCTCCTCCCTTAGATCACACATGGAGGATGTTAGCACCGGCGAGAATCCCAATGTATGTATATAGGAATCACACATTCTATAAACATTTTTGTGGTGTGTGGGTTTCTAGCAGTGGTAATTGATAGGGCTCCGTTCTCATGAGATGGCCAAAACACTTAATTTTCTGTCTTTATAAAAACAAATTACCACAGCAACCACCGCTGTAAGATCACGTGACTGCCTAGTGCAGGCTTCCTGCAAGGTGACCAGTTGTAATGGTGGCCCCATGCTCCGTAAGGAACGAAAAGGAAAATGATGATTATGATATACTTTATGTAGGATATAGTTCCTACACTTTTCAGATGCCATTATTTCTCTTTCTGTCTCTCCTAGTAACATTAATGGCTTTTCTGGAGCATCTCATCGCACAGGATCGGATCTGTCTGTCCTGTGCTTTTGGTTTATGACCATGGATGACACTGATAGCAAAAAGTTGGTAAGAATATACTATTTATCAGTTGTCGTTTAGTTTCCATACTGACAAAGAACAAGAGCTATAACAATCTGACAAATAAAGCAGTTTGGCCATTTAAAGAGACCAAACACAGTCTTTAAATATCCTATATTTGGGGGCTGGGGAAGGGGGGGGGGATATAAGAATGAAGTTAGAAGGGCAAGAGCATGATAATGTTAAAAAAAAGGGGGAAGAAACGGTTGGTGAGAAGATCTCTGTTGGAATTTGATATCAAAGCAAGTTACCTACTTACCTACCTACCTTCTTATCTACCTACCTGGGGCAAAGTCTTTTACACACAGGGGGGTATGATGTGTTGGTGTTGTGGGTAGTGGGTTTCCCCCTTGCTTCACCCTAGGCCTAGTGAATTCTTTTTCATGAAAGGAGCTACCATTGTGGTGTCAGCCTCTTGGCCTTGCAAAACCTCTCATACCCCAAGATCGTTGTGCGTGGTGAAGAGCCACACCTTCCTCGAGGTAGTCCTGGTAACTGAGGGAGGGAATCCTCAGGCTAAACACAACGGATCTAGAGGAGCAAACCTCGATAATAAAACCGGTGCATTATACACCGTACACGCCCTCTGTGGATGGGAAGGAGCCAGATGGATACTGAACGAGTCTTAGGAGTGGGAACAAGTATGCACTAATTCCTGAAGATCGAAACCCATCGTACAGGCACAAAGATTCAGGACGTGACGATCCTATTGCCTTCAACTCTTGGTCACATGCCTAGAGCCTCGGAGAACTTGGCGTAACCAGAAGGCAATTTGTGGCGGGGAATGAGCACTGTGAGCCCTGCCTTGGCTACGTATCTCATGGAGATGCAGAAACACCCCCTCCCCCCTTTATCTCCCCCAGAGCTGGCACAGTGCACTTCTGGCTTCTACCCGGGACTGTAGGAAATCCACAGACACCCCAGAATCACAATGCCATGAAGATGACAAAGTTAAAATTTATTAGCTCAAACGAGATCGGACGACGCCTCGGTTATCAAGGTCCGAGCCAGACAGTGGGTAACCAGGCTGTGATGTGCGAAAAATTGATTACTGGAAAAAACCCAAAAGACTCCCCAAGAAGAGGAAACGTGGGAGGGAGCAAAAAGAAACCCGATCACACAGGGAAAAAACACACCGACACTTAATATTCTGCAGCTAAACATCTGTGGCATAAGAAATAAAAAGCTTGAACTTGCCAAACTGCTAGACAGTCACAGGGTACATGTGGCTGCTCTACAAGAAACTTTACATAAAGATTTTGACCTTTGACCTGTCCGGATACACTAGTTACGCCTGTAAGTGCAATGGTTGCCGTGGCATAGTAACCTACATAAGAAATGACATACAAGGAGATGTCACTCAGCTAACAACAGCCTATCCCACAGATGTACAAAAAGTCAATATCTGGCACAATGGAGGCAAATATACTATATACAATGTGTACAGCCCACCTCATTCAACATGCAACATACCAGAACTATACAAGACACAGTATCACAAAACCCTTCTTGTAGGGGACTTCAACGGACACTCATCCCGTTGGGGTTAACCTGATTACAACAGCACAGGAAAGTACATTGAAGAGACCTGTGAAACAACTAACCTGTCAGTATTACAGGATACAGAGTCCCCACCAACTTTGCTGCACAGGGCCAACCTCTCTCTCAGCCGACCTGACTTGACCATCTGCTCATCTGATCTTATATATTTTAGTCATTTTCAGGTTCTGGACGACATTGGAAGTGATCACAAACCACTCCTCACCACTATAAGCACCCGCAGTAAAGCATGTTTCAAGCAGAGAACTCGCTGGAATTTTCGAAAAGCAAATTGGAGACTGTTCCAGGAAACATTGGATCGCCTTCTAGAAAACATTGATACCAACTGTGTCGAAACATTCAGTGAAGAACTAACAAAATCAATCTTGAATGCAGCAGCTTAGTCCATCCCAAGGGGCAGCCGGAAGCCATATAAACCATTCTGGAACAAAGAAATACAAATGACTATATCTGAAAGAAACAAAGCCAGAACAACACTTGAGACCACACGTTCACAAGAAGCAAAGATTCAGTACAATAAATCATGTGCCAGAGTAAAACTTACAGTTAAGAAGGCCAAAAAAGATAAATGGACAGAAACGTGCTCCAACTTAGACCTCAGACAGAATGGAAATAAAGCATGGGCATTAGTAAATAATCTTTCTGGAGAAAGTAGAAGGATGAATCCAAAGCCAGTGATAGACGGAAGGAAGACAATCGCCGAAGACCAAAAGAAAGCAGAACACTTCAACCATTACTTTGCCTCTGTGAATAGAGCATGTAAACTCACAGAGCTGGACACGAAACAACTACACCAGTTAAAGAAACAAGAGAAAACCTCAACGGTCAATGCTTCCCTATTCGAAGAAGAGTTCAGCATGAAGGTGTTAGAGCAAGCCCTGAAGAAATTAAAACCTAGAAAGTCCTCAGGGCTGGACAAGATCCACAGTGAAATGCTACTCCCAGTGGGCTCATCTGGGAAAGAAGCAATCCTCCAGCTCATCAATAAGACATGGAGATCAGGCAAACTTCCAAAAGCCTGGAGGAATGCACATATTGTTCCCATTTTAAAAACCAACAAACATCCAGATGAACCCAAAAGCTATCGTCCGATATCTTTAACATCATGCCTGGGCAAAATTGCTGAAAGAATGATAAACACACGTCTCTATTGGTTCCTTGAGAGTTCCAGTATTCTATGTCATGAACAGGCAGGCTTCAGAACCAGCAGCTGCACAGAAGACCAGCTTTTCCGATTGACGTAGAGAATTCGTGATGGCTTCCAGAATAAGAAACATAACTGTGGCCACCTTCTTTGACCTCCAGCAGGCCTATGATCGGGTATGGAGAAAAGGCCTCCTGATGAAGATGATTGGCATGGGAATACATGGCAGGTTGCATAATTGGATAAAATATTTTTTGATTGATCGAACAATCCAGACAAAGATAAACAATGCAATCTCATCTAAAGATGTCTTAGAGGAGGGCTTACCACAAGGCTCATCATTACGCTGCACTCTATTTCTCATCTATATCAATGACTTAGCAGACCAGATCAAAGCCGAAAAAGCTCTTTACGCTGATGACCTGGCAATATGGCAGAGTCATGAGAATCTAGAAAGTGGAGCTCAAAGACTAAACGGAGACCTTAGAAGACTGCATGAGTACTGCCAAACATGGAAACTAAAGGTCAGCTATTCAAAGACAGTGTACACTATCTTTACCAAAAGCCATAAAGTAGCCAAGAAGAATATCAACCTGTGGCTAGACAAACACCAAGTGACAACAGAAGAACATCCCATCTATCTTGGAGTCACACTTAATCGGCAGCTCAGCCTCAAGAACCATATTGAGAATACAAGGAACAAAGCACTGAGGCGATTACAACTATTGAAGAGGCTTGCTGGCACTACTTGGGGATCAGACAAGGATACTCTGAGATGCTTGTACCTTGGCTATGTCTGTTCTGTGATGGAATAAAACAACTCACTGCTTACAACTTGCTCCAAAACAAACCTAGAGTCTCTCGACAGAGTGCAAAGCAATGCCCTTCGACTAATCAGTGGAGCTATGACATTAACGCCAACTGCTGCATGTGAAATACACACAGATGTGGAACCTCCCAGTTTGTGGAGAGATAAAGCTGATTTAGAAGTTTATGAAAGATGTAAGAGAATGAACCGAAACCACCCTAACAGGCACCTTGTAGAAAACTGGATACACAAGCAAAGAATAAAGCACAAGTCAGTCTTACACCATGTCCGTGAAATACAAGATAGATACCACCTCCAAGAAAGAAGATAAAATATACAGAAAGTAGTAAGGAATTTACCACCACATACCCACTTAAAAACACCAGAAGTACAGATGAAATTAGTAGATGGAACAACCAAACAGGCCGACCCAGTCAGTCTTATGAGTACATCACGAAGAACCATTGATGCCTACCCCGAAAAATGGTTACATGTCTATACTGACGGATCTGCATTTAAGGCCACCATCAAAGCAGGTTACGGAGTTTACATATGTTATCCAGACGGATCCCCCGACGAGCTGTTTGATGCATGCGGGGAGTTTTGCTCCAACTATGAAGCTGAAATCATTGCACTGGAAAAAGCTGTATACCATCTGAAGATTGTATTTGATGCCTTTCCCTCAAAGGCTCAAAACATTGTCATTTTTACTGACTCAATGTCTGCCCTACAAGCTCTGGAAGAACATTGTAGAAGTGAATTAGCCAAACTAATCCTGGATGCTGATCAGCTTATCACTTCCTATGGCATCAGAATAGTTATGCAGTGGATCCCTGGCCACTCAAATACACCAGGTAATGACAGAGCAGACAGATTATCAAAGAAAGGAACAACACAAGAACAACCACTCACAGCAACAACTCTCCAAACAGTCAAAACACTCATACGAACAACAAACAAAGAAACTTGGCTGAACAGATGGGCCATGGGAAACACTGGAAGAGAGGTTTACAGACATATGGCTGGTATTGATCCTAGCGACAACATCAACCATCTCACAAGGAGGGATCAGAGCACCATTTTTCGACTCATATCACAACATATACCACTCAACAGTCACTTGAACAGAATCCAACCACAACACCCTCCAGGGTGCCAGCTATGTAACTACCCCCACGAAACTGATGACCACCACCTGTTTGAGTGCCCAGCACTCGATGATGTTAGGAAAATACTCCTTCCTCCCAGACCAGATAAGTGGAACACCCTGTACGGAGAAACAAAACAACTTGCGAAAACATGCAGATATCACTACATGGCATTGGGCCGAAGGGCGAGAGCCCAAGCGCCGCTGGATCAATAACAACAATGACAACAACAATCTACCTAACTACATACATACATACCTGCTTATCTTCTTACCTACCTACCTATCTGTTGGAATTTAATATCAAAGCAAGTTACCTACCTACCTACCTGATTATCTTCTTACTTACTA
Source organism: Oreohelix idahoensis (assembly GCA_024509875.1). Lineage (NCBI taxonomy): Eukaryota > Metazoa > Mollusca > Gastropoda > Stylommatophora > Oreohelicidae > Oreohelix > Oreohelix idahoensis. The sequence continues at coordinate 450,223 of JAMPIV010001659.1, forward strand.
ACTACATATCTGTTGGAATTCAAAATCAAAGCAAGTTACATACCTACCTATCTGTCGTAAATTTATTCTGAGAGAAAGAGTCTTAGAAATAGTGGTCAGGTTTAGAGTGTAGAATGATGGTGAACAGCTCAGTGATAGAAATGTAGAGAGTAAATAGTTGCTTCACAGAGTGCTGGAGGAGAGTAAAGACAGACTTATTTACGACAAATCGTTTCTCTCAATCTACTCTTCAGGCTCTCCTGGTCAAACAACTATTTGCCAGTTTCCAGACACACACCTGCTCTCACACCGTTTGGTGCTTCAAACACACAGACGACGTGGATACAACTATCTTAAACAAATAGGGGAACTTTTGGGCTTTGGGTATTCCAACACAGTAACCATTAAGTTTATGTTGTTTATTAAAGTTAAAAAAAACAATCACTACAATAATCATGTGTTTACAGCAAAAAATTATCATAAGTACAGACAGATTTGTAATTTTAATATGATGATTGTTCTTTAAATAGTCTTGGGTAGGCTTTCTTTCATGTAATTATGATAGCTAGGTCGCATTGAACCGCCACAAGATTAAATTTAAAAATGTTTCATCAATATGTCTGGAAGTTTTTTTAAGATGATTTCTTTATTGCTGGGATCGCAAAAGTTACGATCACTCTGTATGAAAGAAAAAGACATGTAATATACCGAAAAATCAAATAACACTCTAAAGCGCGATGAATTTCCCGTTAAGACTATTTATAAATATATATATATATTCGCATATTTAATTATGTATTTAATAAACACTGCGCGAGTTCTAATGGTTAAAACACACATCTATAAATATAGGACTTAACTAAATTTATTAATTATAAATTCCTTCGCGACTTTAAAAGTTAATTAAAGCATTTCAGCCTCTATTATCTTTTTTGGAAATAATATAGCAGATATATCATTACATTTACAACTGGAACTATTGAGATGGTTTAATTTAATAGATTTAAATTAACACAAAATCCAGTGAAATAGAATGAATGAACTAGACCACTGATCACTTTACACAATATATATATATATATATATTACCGTTTTGCACAGAAATAGAATTCACTGCAAATATATATAAAATCCAGGGGATAATCTAGCAGGATTTCAAATATAGCTAGTGCTTCTGTAAAGGTCTGGCCAACGAGTGATAAAGCGTATTTCTACGTGGTCTGTATATATCTAACTTAATTGCAAGATGAGTGGGACATGAAAAAATTGACACCTTTTTAGATATCAGGACACTTTTGGGGATCTGACCGCCAGACTAAAGAGAGATGCCGCCCCTGGTCTTCGTATCTCCGCTCGCTGCGTCCGTTCCGGCTTTCCCCTTCGCTTTCACTGCGATCGGTTCTGCGTTTGGCACGGAGATGCGAAATACCGGCAGGAACTTGCGTCGCTCGTTTCAGGGACCATTACTGTCTTTGATCGTGGCGCTAGTCTTTCCTGAAATCCCCCAGTCTGTGTCTTTGATCGTGGTCGCTACTATCTGTTTGATTCTGGCGCCGCCCCCTCTGGACAAGTTAATGAAAATACTGCATATGATTGCTCAAGAGATGTCCATGGGCGTGATTTAATCTCTCCTTAAATCAATGCGATGACCAGAATGAACGATAGATAAACTGTCCACATATTAATCAGCAAACGTGTTTGCCCTCTGTGTGGAACGGATGCATAGCTAATGAGTCCAGGTGGAAAGACATCCCGTTTGACGAAAGGTTACAAAATTCGGGGGCACTGATGTTATCCAAGGAGTTGCTACGAAGGTCGTACTATATTATCCAACACTTCAGGGTCATTCAGGGTCGGCTGAGTTCGTCTGTCACACTATCTACCTACATAACTACCTGCTTATCTTCTTACCAACCTACCTATCTGTTGGAATTTAATATCAAAGCAGGCTATCTATCTATCTATCTATCTATCTATCTATCTATCTATCTATCTATCTATCTATCTATCTATCTATCTATCTATCTATCTATCTATCTATCTATCTATCTATCTGTCTGTCTGTCTGTCTGTCTGTCTGTCTGTCTGTCTGTCTGTCTGTCTGTCTATCTATCTATCTATCTATCTATCTATCTATCTATCTATCTATCTATCTATGTGCTTGCCTGCTTCTCTATCTATCTATCTATCTATCTATCTATCTATCTATCTATCTATCTATCTATCTATCTATCTATCTATCTATCTATCTATCTGTCTGTCTGTCTGTCTGTCTGTCTGTCTGTCTGTCTGTCTATCTATCTATCTATCTATCTATCTATCTATCTATCTATCTATCTATCTATCTATGTGCTTGCCTGCTTCTCTATCTATCTATCTATCTATCTATCTATCTATCTATCTATCTATCTATCTATCTATCTATCTATCTATCTATCTATCTATCTATCTATCTATCTATCTGTCTGTCTGTCTGTCTGTCTGTCTGTCTGTCTGTCTGTCTGTCTGTCTGTCTGTCTGTCTGTCTATCTATCTATCTATCTATCTATCTATGTGCTTGCCTGCTGCTCTGTCTGTCTGCTTTCAACAATAATCCATAATATTAGTAAGTACTTTCTTTTTGTCTGTATTTTCTTTTACTTTTCGAGTCTTTTTATTTCCATATTTGTACAGTGATACAGTTTACCGAAAACACAGTCTCTGAGTCTTAATAATTACATTTTTTTTCTTAATTTTTGTAAATAGCTTGTACACGGCCATCTCAAATTCCTTCTAGCCGCGCGCGCTACTGTAAACATGCTAAAACACTGGTTCTCAACTCTTTTTTTTCGGTCGCTACACCGCTAACGATTGTTTTTGCGAGGCAGGTAGGAAATGATATTAGGAAGCTAATTGTCGCGCAGAAAGTCATCGATGCCTGTGTAACCACGTTGTGTTGTGATAACACGTCTTTGTTTTGAGTAGTTACTTGAGATTATGTGTTCAGCTTTCTAAGCGCGGAGCTGTGTACCATGTATGTCGTGTTTCCCGCTCTAGTTATATGGCAGTGTCTGGTGGGATTTTTTCTAGATCGTGTGAAGTATAAATGATGTATAAAGAATGTGTATAAATTATATGATGCGGACTACCACACGGAGAATGGATATTTATTTACAAAGTGTTATAAAGGATGAACTTATTGAAATATATTAGATGGAGACGCGATATATGAACATATGTATGTGGAAGCCTCATATTATTTCCTAAATGATGAATACGTGGAGTCCGCTTTTGTAATAAATTGTTTCTTCGAAATGTTAATCAGAGTCGTGTACTATTTAGTTACGGGGTCGTGTTCAGCTTGACTTGGTCTATTTTAATTCATGTTGTTATTATTCGAATATCTTCTTCTTCTTCGTTCACCCTCAGGCGTGACTTGAATATGTTCAAATAAAGCAGCGGTCAGTGTTCGAATATCTAACATACAAGTACATAACAAGCATGAACCGATTGCACGTAACAACACCCCTTTGGTTTTTAGTAAACCTTCCCGTATCCCCTATGTAAAATGATAGGAAATAAATTCTAGGGTGTCCTATCCATATGGTTATAATAATAATATAAAAAAAGATTAATATTTCACAAAAAGGAACTTTATTCGGTACTTATTAAAGCTGTCTAGTATCATACTGTGATACATGTTCAACAGGACATAGTCAAACAAATAAATTCAAACAAACAAACCGTAAACAAACCCTAGATTCTGTTTGTTGGTAAATAATAGTTTTATTCTTAGTACAGTTTTTGAACAAGATTCTCACATATCATGTTTAGCCTTCAGTTTATTTCTGGCTTTGGATTTGACTAAGAAGAGAATAGGAATGGCCAAAGAAACATTCGACAACATGTGACAGATACTAACATCTAAACAACTAACTCACAAATTCAAACTGAGAATAATCAGATACTATAAATTTTCTTCATTGCTATATGGTGTAGAAACATGGGCAATGAACAAGCAATTAGAGGAAAAATTGGGGCCTTTTAGATGTGGATATATAGAAGAACGGGGCACGTCTCATAGAAAGAGAACAAAACAAATACAGAGGTCCTAGAAAACCTAGCAATGAAAAGAGAATTAATAAAGGAGATCACAGTTAGACAGCTAAAATATTTTGGCCATGTAAAAAGACTAACACCGGACACTGAAGACCATAATATACTGTCTAACAGAAACTTGTCACATCTTATATTTTGTTCTCAATAAAAGTGCATCGAGAAGTTGGTAAACATGCATGGCAGTTCGATAAGGTATTTATGTCCTGAAAGAAGTTAGTTTACAAAACAAAAATATAGTAATCGAGTCACGTGGTCGTACCTTAAAGAAGCGTGATGTCCAAAACAAAAATTACAAACTGAATGTGGCCACCATGGAATTGCACCACTGTCCTGCTGCGGCGTCTCATGGAGAGTTCCAAACGTCCGAACTAGTTTTCTGGGATGTTGTTCCATGCCTCAGTAAGCGCTGTATACAGCTGGTCCAAGGTCTCTTGCTGATAATGGAGGGTGGGCACCCTTCTATCCACATGGTTTCAGAGATGTTCAATGGGATTTAAGTCAGGGACCGAGGTGGCCAAGAGTCGAGGCTTTTCACATTAGCTGCATTGAGGTAGTCTAGGGCTGCTACTGCTCTGTGAGCCGAGGCATTGTCCTGCATGTTAATTCGGCCCGGTTCATGTTGGTGAAGGAACGGCAGAGCGTGCGGCTGCAGTACGTCATGTATGTAGCGATTGACGTTGAGGGTTCCTTCAATTCGGACAAGATTGGTACTGTGCTGAGGGGTAATAGCCCCCCCCCCCCCCCCAACTGTAACGCTGCCTCTGCAGAAACTGGCTGCTTGCTGAATGATCCTGAAATCAGTTGTCCAATGTTTTGGTTACGCCGTGCTTCAGATAAAATCGTGTCATGGTGAAAGTTAGGTACAATCGACACTAAATACTGTTTTCTGGCAAGGCGATCGCCAAAGCAGAGGAATCAGTCGTTAAAACTAACACATCATATACGTGGGGCATGTATTACTCGAAAAACGCATATTGCACGCGTCGCGCGTGCAGCACGCACCGGTTGTTATTACGGCTTGTACTCAGTACACTAATTGCTCGTACTTCCTGGCAACCTGCCCATGCGTATTTTAACATCTTTTATGCAATGACCTCGACAGATTTTTAATTAAATACCTGACAGGTTTTTTTTTGTTAGTGAGTATAGAAGTGAGAGTTGAAGGCAAACGTGCAAGAGGAAGACAGCGCTATAAGTGGGAAGATAACATCAAGAGATGGACAGGAAAGAGTCTATCAGAGTGCACCATCAAGACAAGAGACAGAAGATGTTGGAGATCCATTGCAGCCCACTTTCGATGGAGAGATGGCAGATGATGATGATGAAGACCCGCTGTTATTAGTCCAATCCATACCTTTTTTTCCTGACTGGGGCCGTGGACCTGCTACTGATCCCTCACTTTGCACCCCTGATGCACCGACCACTTGTGTTGGATCTGCATCCTCGTGCTCCCCTCTGCTCGCAGCACGTGTGCTCCTTGCGGCCATCTTGCTGCAAGAATGCACTGCTGGGTGTTTACAATATTTGCTCGTTTGCTATAGGCTCGGTGTCACTGTCTGTTTATCCTAACTAACAATACTACTTTTGGAAGATTTCAACAGGATAAAATAGTTATTTACCAAATAATCACCTTAACCCCTTAACACGTTCTCGTAAACATACACCCCCCCCCTCTCCCCCCCCCACCCCCCCCCCCCCCCCCCCCCCCCCCCCCCCCCCCCCCCCCCTCCCGATGGTGCACTTACTGCAGGTTGAGGACCGCTGTGGCAAAACAAATATAAAGCCTGTTTGTCGAAGAATTTCTGCCGGGCCCTGGGAGAAGGGGAGAAGACTTTAACACCGATGACATTCTTCGATTCTGCGCCCCTGTTGGCCAGAAAGTCGCGCGACAGGATCGATACAGGAATGCTGGATTCGCTTAACAGCGTGTCACAAATTGCGTATTCGTGTCTACGTGAGTGCGTTTTCTTTAAAGAATACAAGCTGACGTGGGCGTTTATTTATAAAATCCAATTGCGGATATTTGTTCGAGCGATACTTTAAATACCTCATGTAGATCCGGAAGGGGGAGGGGGGGGGGGGGGGTGTCCTCAAAGGACATAATGAAGAAATAGGATAGAATTACGGCTAAACGAGAGATGTTGTAAAAGGTGATTTATATGAGGTTATGCGTGTGGCTGGCAACCTCATAATGAAAAATGTATTGATACACAAACCACAACTGGAAGAATGTATGAGCTTCGGCACATGGCTCTTGAAAATGGGATCAGCTACAGTGGTTGTCCCATGCTACATAAGGAGCAAAATTCAAAATAATCTGTAAATAGCCTTGATGGGTTGGAACCAGGGTTGTGGAGTCGGCCAAAAAAAAATTTCCGACTACAACCTCGACTCCTGAAATTTTAGAAGTCCGACTTCCGACTCCGACTGTGATTACAGTTTTTTCCTAGTCATATGTCATTACATTCGGAGTCGGTCCTGACATTTTTTACCGACTCCAATTCCGACTCTACTAAAAAAAATACCAATTCCACGACCTCGACTCCGACACTATAGCCCTGGCTGAAACAACCAACATATTACATTCCATTCATATCTCAAATCATCCCGACGTCTTTGCCTGTCCACAAATTGTAATGTTTTATTTTTTCAAGAAATGCAAAGGACGACCGGAATAACATCAATTTTAATGTGCCTGTCGAGTTAAAACTACAAAGGCAGGTAACAATAGCATGTTGGCTGATAACTTTTCTTTCTTCTAAACTCTTGTTCATGCAGATTCCTAACGTTCTCCTCGGAGAGAAGCATCTCACTCCACGACTGGGAACCATTCTTTATGCTGTGCAAAGTCATTAGACAATTTTAACTTTTATTATTGCTTCTGTCCAATTTATTTCTTCCTCGTTCGCCTTCAAACTTCCACATTAATGACTCTAATAAAGGCAGTAGTCAACCCAAGGTTCCTAACATCTCCAAACAGTTTTTCGTTGACAGAAGTGGGTTGTTGCCATATGCTATTCCGTTCATTTCTGTAGGTTGGGCAGTACTGCAGCAGGTGTTCGACTGTCATCGGGCTGGTACCGCAGGTGCAGAGATCTGTTGCACCAATTTTGTATTTGTGGTATAGATGGTATCTCAATCTGTTGTATCCAGTGCGTAGCCGAAAAATTATGACCTGTTCTTTCCTGTCCAATTTATTTGACTTTGTTTAAAGTATTGTGAATAAAAGACACAGTAAATAATTGAATACATTCTTTATTTTCAAAAAGTTGCCTTAATAACGTGAAATTGTTCTAAGTAATCGTGAATAAAGACACAGTAAATAATTGAATACATTCTTTATTTTAAAAAAGTTGCCTTAATAACGTGAATTTGTTCTAAGTAATTGTGAATAAAGGCACGGTAAATAATTGAATGGAATACATTCTTGGCTTGCGTCAGATCAGCGAACCAAAGCTAACCAAGACCCTACTCCACCTCCAAGTGGTGGTCCTGGAAACAGGCTGCATCACTGCAGTCTGGCTGAGAGAGTAGGGATCGAAGAGGGAAGGCAAACCCGGTCCCCAAAAATGCCGTGCTGAAGTCGGATGTGTCGGCCGAAAGGTGCAAATATCGCAGCCTCGCTGTAAACGGACACAACGCAACCAACGTCCTGCTCAGGACGAACGAGGAAGAAGAAACAAGAATACATTCTTTATTTTTAAAAGTTGCCTTATTAACGTGAATTTGTTCAAATTAATTGTGAATAAAGACACAGTAAATAACTGAATACATTATTTATTTCAAAAAGTTGCCTTAATAACGTGAATTTGTTCAAAATAATTGTGAATAAAGACACAGTAAATAACTGAATACACTATTTATTTCAAAAAGTTGCCTTAATAACGTGAATTTAATCAAAATAATTGTGAATAAAGACACAGTAAATAACTGAATACATTATTTATTTCAAATAGTTGCCTTAATAGCGGGAATTATCTCTCACCAATTGACGATATCAGTTCTTCTTCCTGTTTTTTCGCCTGCATGACCCTTGAAGCTTTGTAAGTGGAGTTAATCATTTCCGATCCAGATTGCAACTGTGATGCTATGAGACGTCATATGGTGTTTCTTAAAATATCCTCTATCCATTCTCCGGACTCTTTATCTATTCTTGGTGGTTTTAATTTTGAGGTTAAGTGGCTACGCTATTGGTTGATTGGGTGTTGCCTGGGTCTTGTTATCTGTACTATGTTGATATCTTCAATCGTTCTATTCTACGGAAAAACCCATTTATGAAAGTCTGTAACTTATTGGTTGTCGTGTTTTTTTTTTCTCCAGGTACACAAGGGGAAGTTCTCTTAATGTGGATCAAGTCCATCTTTACTTCTTCCTTGACCTGCTGCTCAGGGGGTTCTTGTCAGTTTCGGTCGCAAAAGATTTACTTATGTTACTCCTCAAAAAAAAAAGAAAGAAAAAAAAGAAGGAGGTCCCGTGTACAAGATGCGCACGTTAAAATTCCCTCCTCAGTTGGAAATCGTAAAGAGTAGGCCATATTGCCGCTGCCCTGGCAAAATTTAAAGATGAGGAAACTTACCCACCACAAACATTTTTATAGAATCTGTGATTCCTGTGCACACACATTGGGATCATCGCCACTGTTACGGAGTTCATGCACTGTGCTGAGATTCTCCATGTGTGATCTAAGGGAGGAGATCGTAGCACTTATGGAGTTTTCCTTGTGCAATGAAGGTGGTCTGTGAGAAAACCAAACCAAACCAAACCAAACCAAACCAAACAGATCTGTCTGCTATAGTCGTTATTATCCTCTGCTGTCTTGTTGTCTGCACATCAGACAAATCTTTTTACCTACCATTTCTGTTTCATGGCAAAATATCAGTAGTTACTTATACCTTCCCTTACAATCTGGGGATTCATCAACTACAGTTTTAGAATCACCATTAAAGACAGTGGTGTACTAAAGGGGGGGGGGGTGCGAGGGGGCGGTCTGCCCCGGGTGACAGCCGGGGGAGGGGGGGGTGCCATCGAAAACTATTATGTTAGTTTTTACTGTTAAAAATATACTTGCAAGTGTGTTTCTTTGTGGGACGGGGTGTAATATGTAGGATCCGCTCCTGGTGCTAGATACTTTAAGGACGCCCTTGATTAAAGATACTCTCGTTTTATCTATTTCTCTTGGGATTTTCCAGCAAGATTATCAAAGTGATCTAGCATATTTGGTTTCAGAATTGTTCAACCATGAGATGTTTGTTCTTCAAAGATGGTTGTTACAGTTAGAAAGTTTCATTGTAACTTACAACCGTTGTCAATAACATGAAAAAGTTCAATGTATCTTCTTGAAGTTAAAGATTAGTATTTTAGTTGATTTGCCACAGGTCCACATTTTCGTGCCCGTGTGGGTGTTAGGTATGTTATGTGTTGTTGTTGGGTATGTTGTGTTACGTGTGGTTGTTGGGTATGTTAAGCAATGTATGAAAAGTGCTATCACTTCTGATAACTTCATTGGTATGAAACGCTTGTGAAAAGCGATTGCAACACACACTCCGCTCTACGTTTCGGGAAAATAACTTTGCAAACTTCGATCCGTAGCGTGCGTCGTTACGCAAGACTTTAAAACTGCACGCTGATATTTATTGGAAACTAAATACTGAAAGAAATAGAAGGTGGTGCTGCCATCTTACCATTGTCACTTCGGCGTACGTTACAATAAATCTGGGGAGAAAGATCCTGAGGCCCACTCTATTATTTAAATAACAAAGTAAATGAGACCATATAACAGTTAAAAATACTTATGCATGCAGGTATATAGGCGCCAGCCTGAAGAACTGAGTGCATATATTCTTGTTTTTATTCCAAAACCATTATACGTCAGTTTGCTTGTGTTTGAAGATTATAAATAAATAAATAAATAAATAAATAAATAAATAAATAAATAAATAAATATATATATATATATATATATATATATATATATATATATATATATATATATATATATATATATATATATATATATATATATATATATATATATATATATTGTCACAGAGGTTTTATGATCATTAAATTGCCTATATCCTCTTCTTTTTCTTTCACCCGTACCTCTATTTTATTATCACTCTTTACCTTTTTCCTGTATTTTTCGCATCCATTCGTTTGCGAAAAATAATTTTCTTCCCCATTCTCAACTTTACCGTTTTCCTTCTCATACTAGTAAACGCATTTATGACATAACGTAACAGTCTCTACACTAGACGGGAGAGCGTTAAAATGCATTCTATTGCATTAGATGTGGGAGCCGCGCTGGTGTAATGGCTTCGGCGTTGTACTGGCGACCGGGTGTTCATGGTTCAAACCCGGGCGTCGGCGTTTGAAGAAATGTTTACGGCCGGAAATTTGACTGAATAGCCTGAACGGCTCCTGTGATAAACCCTCTGTGGATGGGAAGGAGCGAAGCTCCTGACCGGGTTGGAAGGAAAGTCCTCAGGTTCCCCAGCCTCGCAATGACATGTCATTGGGCCGAAGGGCTGAAAGCCCAAGTGCCGCTGGTTACGAAAAAAAAAAAAAAAAAAAAAAAAAAAAAAAAAAAAAAAAAAAAAAAAAAAAAAAAAAAAAAAATTGCATTAGATGTCAGTGGAGAATAGAACGTGCGAATACTCGTTTGGGCAGACAGAGATAGCAGACATGCGTCTGTATTTTTCTCACGTCACGAGCGTTTCGTCAGGCTAGTTCCCGGTTAGGTGTCATACCGTCTAGCATTTTCACCTGACACTAACGTTTCTCTCGGAGAGAAGTGTGATATGACACTCACGCAGCGCTCGGGAATGAGACATATAGTCTGGGTTCTTCCATGACACTCACGCTTCTCGGTCAGTTTGTTAACGTAGGTGTGAAGACGCACCGGTGGTACTTACGGCATGCGTCTAAGTTACGTAAGTGTTCGGAAAGACGAAAGATTGCTTGGTTTTGGAAATAGGGCACTTTCTTTGTGTGTGTTTCATATATCTTAAACGAGAGTTTGAGACGTAATTCACTCAGTAACTTCGCAGTCAAGACTAGAACAAGCCTTCGTTCGATTCCTAAGAATCTCTGTTAATAGAGATGGCATTTAGTTTGGTCGAAGTGGTTTAAGTTCTTAGTAGTTCTGTGTTGAGGTAAATATTATATATATATTATATCTAGTATTTTTCAAAGTGTTCAAAGTGTTAGATCGCTTATTTTATTTCCCGAGTTCTTTTGTGCAGAGTGACTAATTTATATAGTCTGTATTATTTTATAGTGACGTGTTTCAGTGGAAAGCAGAATAAATTATAATTTCTAGCTTAAACAACAATGTAGCTATAATGAATTTAATTTAACTGCTAAATAATCAGACGGGGACTATTTTTCTAAACTAACTTATAATGCTAGATACCTCATGACTGTTGACAGAATACGTATGTATTCCTAATTCATGAGGATTGATGATTTTTAAATATATAACTTATTGCACGGAAAGTTTTAAATGATAAGTCAAGCTGTACGCTTGCATTTTAAAAACGTAAGTTATATTGAGTACATAATATGTAACATGTTTCATATGTGATTTTTCTTTATTCAGTGAATACTGGGGTAACCCAAACATTGCCGGCGTTTTGTACAGAGACATACCTAATAACTGCTTATACTGGGCGTTTGAGCCAGTGCATATTTATACACTAACTCTAATGTACATGCTGCCTTGTGGCGAGAAAAATTACAGAAATCTAAAACATTAACTTTCCGACATTGTTGACAAGTGTTTGGTGAACCAAGATTATTTGTTGAGAGAAGTTGTCCACCGGTCATCTTCCTAATTAAGGGAAACCTCGTGTTCTGACATTGTGTGCTCGTTTAAGCCAAATTCTTACCTCGTGAGTCAAGTGACAATAACTTTAGTCTGAAATAACTATCGCATGAAGCAGACGCTCCCCAGATCCATTTTGATGAAACCAACAAACCAATCTGCAGAGCTGGGATCTGTTTCATTAAACGACAGTAACAGATAAAAAGTGTGAGTGTCCCAAAGTTTGCGCCAGACGGCGATCCACAGCACGATTGTAAGTATATCAAGGCCCTGATGAAAGAACCGATAGAAAGTAGACTGAAGGATGTTCTTTGTTTGAGTCACCCACGTTAAAATTTCCTTTATGCAAGTTATTGCTAACAATATTCACCCTTAGAAAAGCAGAGTATCAAGTCTGTCCATACCTTAAAAGGGGGAAACCATAGACTCAATCATATGTATCTGTAACTCTTTGGGGTTATCACTTTCTTCTAACGGGACTGTGAGCTATATATCCAGGGGAGGACCATACAAACGGGTCTATCACTATTGTAGCATTCCTTGATTTTTTATGACTATGTGTATGCTTTTGATGTATTTTTATATGTTATGATGTAAGTTTACTATGATAATTAAACTATACCTACATTTATTTCTGTGTGGTGGTCAGTTCGTTCCCATAATATAATCATTGTTATAGTTTTCCCACGTCTGTGTGTCTAACTGTCGTCAATTGTATGTGCGTGCACGTGAGTGGATAGATATATATTAATATATATTTTTTTTATAGACTGTCTTACTCCTTTGGATCTGTTGTAGAAGATAGGCGGAAAGAGAGAGATTCTCGATTTTCCGGGACAGCCTCTATTAAATTTCTACCAGCTCACTCGTGGAACTCTATTTCTATTAACACATCTCACTGTGGCTATCACTCATTCTAACCTATTCAGAAGGGACCAACCCAAGTCTTAATTTTCCTATCAAAAATCTACGACAGAAGGGTTGGCTCGTCTAACGGGATTTTGAACTTTTGAACAGGAAAACGAGACGACAGAATGGCGGCTCGTTTTTCCGGAAATTGAACTCTAGTCCTGAGCAAATACGTATATTAGCTCGTTTGCGGGATTAATTTTCTTTATTCTGATATAGAGTAAGAGTGTGATGTCTTGTGAGTTTTGTACTTTTTAAAAATAATTTATCCCCTAGACGTATCGATCTGTTTATGGGCGTGCTGACCACACAATTAATAATTGGTTTTTCCACAGCATTTTTGAGCATATATACATTTGAGTTACAGGTTGAGTTTGTCGGAATAGATGTTAATTACTGATTTTGTAATACTAAACGCTGGTAAAGTTTGTGAGTGTATAACATTCACAGGGTTCTGAAGCAGGAAGGTGTTTGAACTAAGTTAAGGAGTGCGTTTCGGACTATTTGTCCAGATTAATTTCCTCCCTTACCCTAACTGTCTTCAGGGGTGAACTTGATAGTGGATTTAAAATTTTGGGGATTTTTTTTTTCTTCTTAAATTTTTTTGCAATAATTATTTTGTTTCCATTGTAGCAACTTATTTTTAAGGAGTAATCGTAACTACCATTTATTTGGCGTAGTCGTCTGAATTAGGTGCTTTATTGCCGATTAATAGCAGCGATAGTTAGATACTATATTTTTGGAGGAGGTATCTCAGGTTAAAGTATATCATCTTTTTTTTTGGTATTTTCTCGTAAGTGGTAAGAACCAGTGTATCCTTTTCTTATTTCTTTCTCGTCTAAGTCGCAGCCACTGATTTATTATGGCAGAGAGGGCGAAGCTTAGACAACTCCTCAGGGACGAGGCAAGAGAAGAAGGTTTGGAAGGAGAAGAAGCGAAAGCTTTTGTCAGAGACGAACTGGAAAGATATGATGCGGAGAGGAAAGCAGCCGAAACTAGAGAGCAGAGGAAGATGGACGAGGAAATGGAAATTCGCAGGGCGAATGAACGATAGAAGGAGAGACAGCATGAGGAACGAGAGAAGGAGAGACAGCATGAGGAAAGAGAGAAAGAGAGACAGCATGAGTTGGCTCTTAAAACTCTAGAATTCCAAAGTCGTGGCGCTGCCTCTACCTTCAGCAATGGAGAGTCTTCTCCTCATTCTTCCTTAACTGATCCTTCTAGCACTCAATCTACTCACCTCACTGCTATGTCTTTTGCGCTAGAATCTTTCCCTTGTCCAAATGAGAAGATTGACACGTATCTAGAAAAATTTGAGAAAATTGCAACTCTGTACGGGTTAGAGAGGTCGCGTTGGAATATGAAGCTTTCTCAGGCGTTGAAAAGTAGTGCGTATGATGTTTACGCCAAACTGGAAAGCAGCCAACAAGACAATTACGATGTGTTGAAGAAAGCGTTACTGGAGCGCTTCGAAATGAATGCTCGCAAATTTTTGCAACTGTTTCGCAACAGCAGGAAGGAGAGCTCTGAAACTTTCCAGCAGTTTTCATCTCGTTTAAAGGGATACTTGACAAAGTGCCTTGAGCTTTCACAGTTCCCCTCTACCTATGAAGGTCTGGAGGAATTTGTTTTAACAGAACAAATAAAGAACACTTTGTCTGCTGATACCCGGAGATTTTTAGCTGAGCAGGGTGCAGAAAAGCTTGAAGACATCTTGGAAAAGTCTGAGCGTTATCAAAATGCGCTGGCTGAATTACCGGCCTCAAAACGTAAACCGACAGAAGAGCATTTTCGAAAAAAACATCTAGACCAATCTTCTCATGCTTCTCATGCTTCTAATCAGAATAACCATAGAGAAACTGGACCTTAAAAATCCCCCTCCTGAAAAATCCAAGTTCTACAAAAACAAGTACCCCAACCACAGTAAACAGTCTGATCAACCCGACCGCCCTTCATGGCAGCGCAGCCAGAAAGGATAAGGTGGCAAAGGAAGAACTCCTGAGCACGGGACAGATGATCAGAGTGAGCACACCGAGCCTAAACGCATCGGATGCTTACTAACAGTCTCGCAAGGCGAAATTATTGACAGTGATTCCCAACCTGTTGGGGATACACCCTCAACGCGAGGTACTGTTACATTGAACGGTTCTCAAACTTCTTGTTTATTTGACACGGGGCTTTCGTATGATTGCATTGTTGCCAGAAACCTGGTTAAACCCGGTCAAGAGACAGAAGAGACCGTCCAACTTTGTGGAGTTCGTAAGAGTGATGCACCTACAGCGCTTCCCATCGCATTGGTGGAGATACACTCTGACTTTGTCAGAGGTGTGATCAAAGCGGCTGTTATGGAGTACCCCATCTACCCAGTCATACTTGACGGTAGATACGTGTCTATTGGGAAACCGGAAGAGCCGATTGTGGCAGCAGTAACTACAAGACGGCAAACCATGAAGGAACGGGAGCCTGCGCCTAATTTGTTACCTATGGAACTTAAAGAAGCGCAACAAAAGGACCCTACTTTGGCACCCTGCTTTAGGAAACTGCCCATGGCTAAGGAACCCAGACAACTCGGGGACATTTTTTCTAAGGATGACGTTCTTTATCGCAGAACGGGCAAGCCTGACCAAGGTTTCAACCAGCTCCTAGTACCGAAACAGTACAGAAGCCAAATCTTAGAAATGGGGCACTCTCTTCCCTTCAGCGGACACATGGGACAGAACGCCACAAACCAACGGATAACCACTCATTATTGGTGGCCAGGAGTAAATACTGATATTATTAGGTATGTCAAATCCTGTGCCCAGTGCCAACGTGTGCCACCCAAGCAACTGGCACCCCCAGTCTCTTTGGGTGAAATGCCAATATTGGGAACACCATTCGAACGGGCTGTGATCGACATTTTAGGACCCTTAGAAAGGACAAAAAAGATAGAACAGGTTTATCCTGACCTTAGTCGATACATGCACTTTATGGGCAGAAGCTATCCCGCTAACATGCGCAGATGTCAAGCATGTCGCAGAAGCCCTCGTGCAGATTTTCACTCGGTTGGGATTCCCTCAACAAGTGTTGACGGATAACGGATCTCCATACCGAAACCTGTTGATGGATGAGATCGTTAAGATCTTGAGGGACCAGCACATCTACACTAAGCCTTACACTCTGGCCAGAAATGGGCTAGTAGAACGTGTTAACGGAAACCTCAACATGATGTTAAGTAAACTAGCACAAGTGAACCCTAAAGGTTGGGATTGTTGCATTCCGGCAGCTTTATTTGGCTACAGAGAGTCTCCTCATACTTCCACAGGATTTCCGCCAGCAACGCTTTTATTCGGCAGACCCATTAAGGGCCCGCTTGAAGCCTTACTTTGGTCGCTGTCAGACCAGAAGGCTGATGAGACAATTGTCTCAGCAAGTAAATATGTGTCGGATTTGAAGGATCGGTTGAAACTAGGATGGGACCTAGCAACGACCAACTTTAAGCGAGCACGCACAAAGCACGCTAACCGATACAGGAAAGTCGCGAAAGAAAGAGAATTGGAAGCAGGAGAGAAAGTTTTGGTGTTACTCCCTATCGGAAACAACCAACTGAGGATCGGATGGCAAGGGCCATTTACCGTCCTGAAAAAGATTTCTAAGGCTAATTACCAGATCTCTATTCAAGGAAAAAAGAAGGTTTTCCACTTAAATCTGTTAAAGAGATACTTGGAAAGACCAGAGCCAACCTCTGACCATCTCCTGACGATCGCCAAAACTGACGAAGATGACGTTAGTGGCAGGGAAATTCCCCCGCAATCACACGAAATCTTTCAAAAATGTCAGAAGCGGCGACGCTCTTTGAAGCGCGCATGGGAGACATTCCAGAGAAAGGAAACTTTGGGAGTAGACTTGAGTAGGAATTGGAGAGAGATGGAGAGTGGAAATGAGATGGAAGAGGACAGACACCCTGAAGCTACGGATATAGGAAATTAAATTCCATAACGTAGACATGGAGTGCTTCCATATCTTAAAGGGGGGACGTTCTGTCACAGAGGTTTTATGATAATTAAATTGCCTATATCCTCTTCTTTTTCTTTCACCCATATCCTCTATTTTATTATCACTCTTTACCCTTTTCCTGTATTTTTCGCATCCATTTGTTTGCGAAAAATAATTTTCTTCCCCATTCTCAACTTTACCGATTTCCTTCTCATACTGTAAACGCATTTATGACATAACGTATCAGTCTCTACACTAGACGGGAGAGCGTTAAAATGCATTCTATTGCATTAGATGTCAGTGGACGATAGAACGTGTGAATACTCGTCTGGGCAGACAGAGAAAGCAGACATGCGTCTGTATTTTTCTCACGTCACGGGCGTTTCGTCAGGCTAGTTCCCGGTTAGGTGTCATACCGTCTAGCATTTTCACCTGACACTAACGTTTCTCTCGGAGTGAAGTGTGATATGACACTCACGCAGCGCTCGGGAATGAGACATATAGTCTGGGTTTTTCCATGACACTCACGCTTCTCGGTCAGTTTGTTAACGTAGGTGTGAAGACGCACCGGTGGCACTTACGGCATGCGTCTAAGTTACGTAAGTGTTAGGAAAGACGAGAGATTGCGTGGTTTTGGAAATAGGGCACTTTCTTTGTGTGGGTTTCATATATCTTAAACGAGAGTTTGAGACTTAATTCACTCAGTAACTTCGCAGTCAAGACTAGAACAAGCCTTCGTTCGATTCCTAAGAATCTCTGTTAATAGAGATGGCATTTAGTTTGGTCGAAGTGGTTTAAGTTCTTAGTAGTTCTGTGTTGAGGTAAATATTATATATATATATATATATATATATATATATATATATATATATATATATATATATATATATATATATATATATATATATATATATATATATATATATATATATATATATATATATATATATATATATATATATATATATATATATATATATATATGATATCTAGTATTTTTCGAAGTGTTCAAAGTGTTAGATCGCTTATTTTATTTCCCGAGTTCTTTTGTGCAGAGTGACTAATTTATATAGTCTGTATTATTTTATAGTGACGTGTTTCAGTGGAAAGCAGAATAAATTATAATTTCTAGCTTAAACAACAATGTAGCTATAATGAATTTAATTTAACTGCTAAATAATCAGACGGGGACTATTTTTCTAAACTAACTTATAACGCTAGATACCTCATGAGTGTTGACGGAATACGTATGTATTCCTAATTCATGAGGATTGATGATTTTTAAATATATAACTTATTGCACGGGAAGTTTTAAATGATAAGTCAAGCTGTACGCTTGCATTTTAAAAACGTAGTTATATTGAGTACATAATATGTAACATATTTCATATGTGGTTTTTCTTTATTCAGTGAATACTGGGGTAACCCAAACTTTGCCGGCGTTTTGTACAGAGACATACCTAATAACTGCTTATACTGGGCCTTTGAGCCAGTGCATATTTATACACTAACTCTAATGTACATGCTGCCTTGTGGCGAGAAAAATTACAGAAATCAAAACATTAACTTTCCGACACTGATGACAAGTGTGTGGTGAACCAAGATTATTTGTTGAGAGAAGTTGTCCACCGGTCATCTTCCTAATTAAGGGAAACCTCGTGTTCTGACATTGTGTGCTCGTTTAAGCCAAATTCTTACCTCGTGAGTCAAGTGACACTAACTTTAGTCTGAAATAACTATCGCATGAAGCAGACGCTCCCCAGATCCATTTTGATGAAACCAACAAACAAATCTGCAGAGCTGGGATCTGTTTCATTAAACGACAGTAACAGATAAAAAGTGTGAGTGTCCCAAAGTTTGCGCCAGACGGCGATCCACAGCACGATTGTAAGTATATCAAGGCCCTGATGAAAGAACCGAGTGAAAGTAGACTGAAGGATGTTCTTTGTTTGAGTCACCCACGTTAAAATTTCCTTTATGCAAGTTATTGCTAACAATATTCACCCTTAGAAAAGCAGAGTATCAAGTCTGTCCATACCTTAAAAGGGGGAAACCATAGACTCAATCATATGTATCTGTAACTCTTTGGGGTTATCACTTTCTTCTAACGGGACTGTGAGCTATATATCCAGGGGAGGACCATACAAACGGGTCTATCACTATTGTAGCATTCCTTGATTTTTTTATGTTGTGATGTAAGTTTACTATGATAATTAGACTATACCTACATTTATTTCTGTGTGGTGGTCAGTTCGTTCCCATAATATAATCATTGTTATAGTTTTCCCACGTCTGTGTGTCTAACTGTCGTCAATTGTATGTGCGTGCACGTGAGTGGATAGATATATATTAATATATATTTTTTTTATAGACTGTCTGACTCCTTTGGATCTGTTGTAGAAGATAGGCGGAAAGAGAGAGAGATTCTCGATTTTCCGGGACAGCCTCTATAAATTTCTACCAGCTCACTCGTGGAACTCTATTTCTATTAACACATCTCACTGTGGCTATCACTCATCCTGACCTATTCAGAAGGGACCAACCCAAGTCTTAATTTCCCTATCAAAAATCTACGATATATATATATATATATCATATATATATATATATATATCATAGCTGGCAGACGCTGGAGCTGGGTTGGTCATGTCCTCAGAAGAGACCCCGATGCCATCACAAGAACAGCTATGCTTTGGACCCCTGAAGGGAAGCGAAAGAGAGGCCGACCAAAAACAACTTGGCGGAGGACTGTGGAGGCTGAGATGCAAAGAATGAACCAGAGTTGGGGCGCTGTACGAAGGATGGCCACCGACCGTGCAAAGTGAAATCAATTTGTTGTTGCCCTACAAGACGCCACTAGGCGTGATGGCCACTGACTGCTTTGATGGTCGGTGGTTAAGGATCGAAGAAGAAGAAGACATACAAGCTTTTGAAAAACTAATTTTAAAAAAAAACTTACATTAAAACTGCGAGTCGAGTAAAAAATTATTTTAATACAATAACAGTAACATAACATCGCTTTAATTTTGTTATTAAGCTGTCTGTTGAAACTAAAGACAAATGACAGGTTTAAAAAAAAAATCATACAACAGGCGGAAATCGAAATCAGACAGCTGCATAGAAATGCAACCACGCTAGCTGCTCAACCACCACTCCTTTATACTTGTTTATTTTACCTATAGTAATATTGTTTTATTTACGTAATGCCTTATAGATGCGAACAGGTAAGCCTGTTACAGGTAATGAATGTACTTACTGTATTTAATTTTTATAAGTTTTAGTATAGTGGGAACAGAAATATTTTCTTAAGATTATAAAAATAAAAAAACAGTAATTAAGGTATGTTTCTTACACATAACAACATATAACATTTGACAGACCACTCGTTTTAATATAGTGGTAACAGAAATATTTTCTTAAGATTATTAAAAAAAAAAAACAGTAATCAATGTTTGTTTCTTATATATATATATATAATAATAATAATAATAATAATAAATTCTTTAAGCGCCAAACACGGCGCATAAGGCAGAAACCAGTGCTCTCCAGGTTGTTCGTTGTGACGCCACTCCTCTTAGCTCTTGCACATTATTTAGGCCCAACGTTCTTCCTTCTCTTATTATTGTTCTTCTGAGTGTTTCTTTTGGTCTTCCTTTTTTCCGCTTACCCTCAGGAACCCAAGTGAGCGCCTGTAGTGGTATTCTGTTGTTTTGCATTCGTAGGACATGACCGATATATGACCATCGTCTTTTCCTTATATAGTCGGAGACATATTTCTGCCTAGAGTCTTCTCTTATTTGTCGATTAGTCTTGAATTCTTTCCAACTGATGTTCATGAGTTTTCTAAGACATTTGTTCTCGAATGTATTCAGCTTGTTCTCCAATGATTTTGTTATTTTCCAACTCTCACAGCCGTATGTTAACACTGAGATAACATTTGAATTAAACAGACGAAGCTTGGTATGTATATTCAATGATCGTAATTTCCAAATGTTAGATAATCTATTGAAGGCGCTAGCTGCCAAAGCAATTCTAGTATGGATTTCTCTTGTTGTGTCACCATCCTGAGTCATTTTACTGCCTAAATAATTGAAACTTTCAACTTTCTGTAGTTTTTCCCCGTTCAAGATGATATCAAAGGTCTCGTTAGAAAAGTTCATAGCTTTAGTTTTAGAGGCATTTATTTGGAGACCAATTTTAACCGAGAGATGACACAAA
Organism: Oreohelix idahoensis; assembly: GCA_024509875.1. Lineage (NCBI taxonomy): Eukaryota > Metazoa > Mollusca > Gastropoda > Stylommatophora > Oreohelicidae > Oreohelix > Oreohelix idahoensis. Next base: position 471,227 of record JAMPIV010001659.1, read on the forward strand.
TTATTTATTGCTTCTTGGGATTGTCTTGGTGTTGAACTTAAGAATGCTACATCATCTGCGAAATCCAGGTCCCCCAGGAATTTTCCATTTGTCCATTTTATACCCAATTGTTCATTGTGGGTATAGTTTCTCATAACCCAATCAATAGCTATTCCAAAAAGTAGTGGTGACATAATACAGCCTTGTTTCACCCCTGTTTATATATATAACAAGTTTTCCAATTATAGGAAACAAATTTATATCAGCTGTGCTGTTAATCACTTATAGTAAATGTATCAGCTGTGCTGTTAATTAAGTATATAACATTTATCAGCTATGCTGTTATTATTGTCTCTTTCTACGCTAAATCACTTTCTCGTCACTGACACTAATTTTTGCTCACAATGCTGACAGAAATGGTACTAATGTGTACTCATCTCTTAGAAGTTCTTGGTTTGGTTGACACAAAACCGGCTGAAGATCGTTCCTTTAGCCCACCCAAGACTGAGGGGGACCAAAGATGAAGATTCTTTGCAATCTCTATGCTCCTGCGGAGTTCCAGGCAGCTGGATTGACGACCCACGATCTCAGTTTTTATGACACGAATAAAACCTGTAACAAGGAAAAATAGGGGCTAATTTCTGTCATCAAGCCCACCTATTTCTAATGTGGATGAAATGTGCGTGTGCCTCGGGTGTCTGCATGTAGGATGAATGACAACATGGTTCAGTATGATTTAGCAATAGCGAGACAAGACAGATGTCTACTTGCAAAACATTCTTTCTGATAAATTAATACATGGATACATTCAATAATATAAATTCAATACATGAATACATCCAATAAAGTCAATAATTGAATATATCCCATAATATATATTCAATACATGAATACATCCAATAAAGTCAATACATGAATATATCCCATAATATATATTCAATACATGAATACATCCAATAATATGTACACCTAGGTGTGATACAACCATTTTCTTCCCCCTATAATATACCAGGCCCTCTCTGACAAGTGCTATACTAGCTGGTAACATATATCCTAACAATATTGTTATGTTCTTATGATAGAAGTATATGAGACGAGGACTGTTTTGTGATATATCATGTGGGAGTTATAGGAGACAATAGATTGGAGTTAGATGAGACAATAGATTGAGTTATGTGAAGCAATAGATTGAGTCCTAACAAGGACTGTTTTGGTTATATTGCAGTTGGTTTTATCTGAGATAACACTGGAGTTATAGGAGACAATAGATTGAGTTATAGGAGACAATAGATTGAGTTATAGGAGACAATAGATTGAGTCCTAACAAGGACTGTTTTGGTTATATTGCAGTTGGTCTGAGATAATAGATTGAAGTTATAGAAGACAATAGGTTGAGTCCTAACAAGTACTGTTTTGGTTATATTGCAGTTGGTCTGAGATAATAGATTGAAGTTATAGAAGACAATAGGTTGAGTCCTAACAAGGACTGTTTTGGTTATATTTCAGTTTGGAGTTATCTGAGACAATAGACTGAAGTTATAGGAGACAATAGATTGAAGTTATAGAAGACAATAAGTTGAGTCCTAACAAGGACTGTTTTGGTTATATTTCAGTTTGGAATTATCTGAGACAATAGACTGAAGTTATAGGAGACAATAGATTGAAGTATGAGTCCTATTAGTCTTCGTCTATTCAATCATATTAGGAAATAAAATCATTATACCTAATTTCCCCAAGATACAATCAGTAAACTGATACGTTCATATTGAACCAAAATATATTAAATATATACAGGTGTAAGTATTATAAATGACACACAACAAATACCAACATTATAGACCTGCTGTATCTATATAGTGAATTATATTTACCCTCTAAGATTTAAACAGGCCAGATTTTGACTCGACTAGTGAAGCAGGCTGCAGGTCAATCCCCTCAGGTAAGCAATACATCAAGGGTGACAGCTTCTCTCCTCTTCAGTCGGTCGGTATCTCTGGCGTCGTGTCTGGTTGCGTGCCTTTGCATAAAATCTCGCCCGATTATATAGGTAGGTGAATGCTTAAGCAAAGCTTTTGGTTGGTTCCTGGCGGAGCAAGCTGATTGGTTTCCTCTGGTTTCGTCTTTTGCTCGTACAGCCTAATTTTATTCAGTTTTCTTCCGCCATCTTGCGTGAACAACATGGCCGCGGGCTTAAGTTTTTTTTTTTTTTCTGGCGTAACTTCTTGTAATTTTATTCCGGCTCAGCAACTGTGCGTTGATTGGCTGAACTCTCGACATAGGGATTTAACAAAGTAGTGTGTTTACAAAACTCGTTCCACGACATAGCCCCATCCTTTCCTAGCTGTGACCTGTCATAGCTGAAGTGTAAACACCTGCTGTAGTTAATCCTTTTGCGTCTGTCCTTCCATAGTAATAGGGTGTCGACTTAAAAAATCAGCTCCTACATTGTCTCTTCCCGAAATGTAATTCACGGTAAAGGAATAAGGCGCAAGAAGCAGACTCCACCTTAACAATCTCGAATTTAACTTTTTAGATGCAGCCAAGAAAGTTAAAGGTTGATGATCGCTTTGGACAATGAAGTGTGTCCCATACAGGTAAGGTGAAAATTTGTCGATGGACCAAATTAGAGCCAAACATTCTTTCTCTGTGGTCGAGTAATTCAACTCAGCTGCATTCAGCTTCCGACTGGCGTAGGCGACTGGTAAAAGTTCATCTGGCTGGGCTTTTGATTTCTGCAAGAGAGTTGCACCAATACCTATACTGCTAGCGTCCGTCCTTAATACAAATTCCTGTATGATATCGGGTAGCGTAAGGATTAGTTTGCTGGTGAGTTTTGCTTTTAGCTCTGTGTAAGCTTTTTCACAATCAGCATTCCATTGGATTTTATCAGGCTGTCCATTCTTCGTTAAGTTAGTTAATGGTGCACACAGAGAGTTAAAGTGGGGTATGTACTTCTGATAGAACCCACATAATGACACGAATGATCTCACATCTTTCTTCGTTTGAGGTCTGGGTGCCTTCTTTAACTTCTCTATATTCTTTGGGTCAGGAGACATATGACCTGTAGAAATAGTGTGACCTAGGAATTCCAACTCCTTACAACCGATATAGCACTTGGTTGGACGTGCAGTCAATCCAGTGGCTCTCAGTCGTCAAACAACATAGAGAGCGCTACTATATGCTCTTCAAATGTGTTGGTAGCAACAAGAATGTCATCCATAAAGTTAGTGATATGGGAATTATGTAGAGGTTCCAACAATTTCCTCATCATTCTTGAAAAGATACTTGGAGCATTTTTCAGCCCAAAGGGTAGTACATTAAACTCGTAGTGTCCGTCTGATGTACTAAATGCCAGCATTTTCCTAACTTCTGGTTTCACTGGTATTTGGTAGTATCCCTTGCTTAGATCTACCTTCGATAAATACCTAGCCTTACTCAGTGTAGAGAACAGCTGGTTGGTGTCAGGTATTGGGTCCACCTGAGATTCTGTGATCGCATTAAGCTTCCGGTAGTCAATACATAACCTGTGTTCACCACTCGGTTTTCTCAATAGCAACACACTTGAGCTATAGGGAGAGTCTGACTTCGAGATAATTTTCTCTTTCAACAGATAATCAACTTCCTCCCTTAGTGCTTGGGCTTTTGCATAGGGTATAGGGTATGTTCTCCTGCATACTGGGGTAGGGTCTGTAACCTTCATGTCGTACTCTAACAGATTCGTACGACCTGGCTTATCTGTGAGCACATCAGCATGGGTTTCCAAAACTTTCTGAACCCTCTTCTTCTGCTCTGGAGTTAAATGTTCACTAATATTTACTTGAACATAATCCTCTGTAGTTGTGAGTGGATACTCCATAGAGTGAAGAGGTTCACCGTGCATTTCTGTTGCAATGGCTAGGGTCATGATATGTGCAACTTCTGATGATTCCTTGTCATATTATTTTTTAAGAAGATTGACATGATATACCTTCTCCTTTCCTTTCTTGTCAATCTTATAATTGGTCCTGGAAAGTTTTTCCAGTATGACATAGGGTCCCTGCCATCCAATCTGCAATTTATTATTGCTGCTTGGCAACAGTAATAACACCTTTTCACCCACCTCCAGTTCCCTATCCTTTGCTTTTTTGTTGTAGTAGGCAGCATGCTTCCTCCTGGCCTGTCTTAAGTTATCATTGGCCAGTTTCCAACCGGCTTTTAATCGAGATGTCAACTCGTTGACGTACTGGTATGAGGAAGTCACTGTTTCCTCTGCCTTTTCATCAGTCCATGTCCGCAGCAATGCTTCCAGTGGACCTTTTATTGGTCTTCCAAACAACAATGTAGCTGGAGCCAATCCAGTTGAATTGTGGGGTACTTCCCTATATGCAAATAGTGCAGCGTGTAAGTATGTATCCCAAGTATCAGGTTTTTCACTCGCCAGCTTTCTAAGGATTGAAATTAGCGTACCATTGAACCGCTCTACTTGACCGTTCCCTTGGGCATGGTAGGGACTACAATGATAGTGCCTGGCTTGAAATATCCTGAATACTTCTTGTGTTAGCTTTCCCTTAAACTGAGACCCATTGTCAGTCAATATCTGATGCGGGAAACCTAATCGGGTAAATATTGTCAACAGGGCCTCTGCCACGTGCTTTGAATCTATAGCTGACATGGCCACTGCTTCTCCCCACATAGAGCAAGTATCAACCAAGGTTAAGATGTAAGCATTTCTCTTCTTGGTCCTAGTGAGGGGGTCCAACAATATCTACTGCAACACGTTCAAAAGGGGTTCCCATAATCGGCATTTCTCCCAGTGTTGCTGGTGCAGTCCTATGCTTAGGAGCTACTTTTTGGCATTCTGGACAGGATTTTACATATCTTTTTATGTCCTCTGTAATTCCTGGCCAAAAGTAGTGACAGGCTATCCTTTGTCCAGTGGCTCCTATTCCCATATGTCCACTGAAGGGTATAGCATGTCCTAGCGTCATAACCTTCTCCCTGTAAGATTTTGGCACTACAAGCTGTCCATATCCTTTTGGTCCTGTTCCAGCTTTTCTGTATAGTAGGCCATTTTTCATATACAAGTCTCCTTTCTCTGGAGGGTTATGGGCTTTAGGCAATTTGCCAAAACAAGGCTTCAAGGTGCTATCTGCTGCTTAAGCCTTTTTCATCTCTTCTGGATGAGTATTGATAGGATTCTCCTCCATTTTCCTGGAGCTTTCCCTGGTCTGGACTGTTGCCATAATTACAGATTTTATAGGTTCTCCAAGGAAAACATACCTACACCCCAAAATCAAAGGGTAAATAGGGTCGTCCATCACTGCTGCTTTGATTTCTTCTTCCACATATCGAGATCTTATGTTGATTCGGGCTATGGGTAATGTCATGGTTCTTGCTCCCTTGATGGGTCCTCTGATTTCCACTGTTTCTGTGGTTATCTGGTCAGGACTCACTAGAGAAGAGCACACAACTGAATCAAAGTCCAATCCTGTGTCATATAAACACAGTACTTGAGTGCCATTCACGGTCACTTCCTCACAGACAGGGGGGTGATGGAAGTCCTTCTGACTTACTGCCATTTCCTTCCTTCCCTGATTCCCTGTTGTAAGACATGCAGCATGATGAGGAGGATTCTTCCTTCTGCAGTCCGCAGTAATGTGAATACTCATTAGACAAGTTTTACACCACTTTCCTTCCTTCCGGTAAGGTGTCTTATCCGATCTTAGAGGGTTTTTGTCCTTTTGGTCAAATCTTTGTTTGTTCCTTGTGGTATGGTCCTTTTGTTCATATTTGGTATAGTTTTGTAATGATTTTAAGTTGTCACCCTGCTTCTTCTTATTTCCTAATAATTCTGCCTGAGCTGCTTGATATCTCTCAGCAACAGTTACAATATCTTCCAATCTCTCTGCTCCTTGTTCTATGATAAACTTCCTCATTTCTTGAGGCATGGACTCTTTCTCTTGCTCCATCATTATCATTTCCTTCAGATCCTGACACTTTCCTAAACTACTCCATTTTTCCAAATAGGTTTCCAATCTAGCAGAGGCTTGGTGATAGTTTTCTCCTGGAAGAAGTTTAGCTGTTCGGAATTTCTTTCTATATGATTCTGAGTTCTTTTCATATCTCACAAGCAGTGCCTGTTTCAGGATTTCATAATCTTCCTGGTCATCTCTTGAGAGCTTCAAATATACATCGTTGGCCACACCTCTCAATCCCTGAGATAGTTTAAGACTCCACTTTTCTTTCCCTAAGCCATAGGTAGTGGCAAGTCTTTCGTATCTATCCAGGTACGACTCAATGGCGTCTTCTTTTTCAACAAATGGGTCCAGATGAAAATTCATGGCCCCACTTGAGGTGCTCTGGCTGGAGCTACTCTCTGAGTGAGGTGAGCTACCACCATTATTGCCAGTATTTGCCTGAATTTCAAGCTTTTTTAATCTCAACTGATGGTCTCTCTCTGCTTGTAATTTCCTTTCCTCAGCTTCAATTTTCTTTGCCTCATTTTCAGCCTCCCATTTCTTGGCTTCAATTTCTAATCTTTTGGTTTCTCTCTCAGCTTCCAGTCTTTTGTCTTTTCTCTCAGCTTCCAGTCTTTTGTCTTCTCTCTCAGCTTCCAGTCTTTTGTCTTCTCTCTCAGCTTCCAGTCTTTTGGCTTTCTTTCAGCTTCCAGTCTTTTGGCTTCTGTCTCTAATTGCAACTTTCTTTCTTCCCTATCCATGTGTTTGTCCACTTCTGTAGTGACATACTGAGTAAGAGCATCACCTGTCATGTTTAATTCCTTACCCATCTGCATGATCGCAATCCTGAACTTAACTAGATCAGCCATGGCGTTACTTAGATAGGGTATGTAAATTTACTATGACCAAATATTATAATTAAACTTAATTAATTTAATTGAACAAAAAATTTCCGTGCAACTTTGTGAGCATCAACTATTTACTGAGTACTTAATGGTACTCCTCCTAAGAAAACAATAAAAAAAAATCCTATTATAGAATGTCTCAAAAAAAAATTTTCTTATGTTATCTATGGGTGGCACAAGATAGAGTGTAGATAGATGAATAGACTAAGTAGGCTCAAGATATACAGAAATATCCCAGGAACGAGCCCCCAGTGTGGCGTGAGGTTTTATTTGGCTGTAAGATCAGTATAGTACTGAAAATTACAGAAATAGAATTTCTGCAGAAAATGGTGAAGTCCCAGTGTCTGAGAGAACTACTGGTATCACAAATTAGTTACGGCTGTGAATGTTCTGATCTCGAAACAATAGTAGAGAGGAGACCGACATAAAGTGCCACCTCCGCTGTGTAACTAACTGTGATAAGTGTGAAATGATGAAAAAAGGGAATGTATTGTATTTGTAATTATAAAAAAGATTCATATATATATATATATATATATATATATATATATATATATATATATATATATATATATATATATATATATATATATATATATATATATATATATATATATATATATATATATATATATATATATATATATATATATATATAACAAGTTTTCTAATTATAGGAAACAAATTTATATCAGCTGTGCTGTTAATCACTTATAGTAAATGTATCAGCTGTGCTGTTAATTAAGTATATAACATTTATCAGCTATGCTGTTATTATTGTCTCTTTCTACGCTAAATCACTTTCTCGTCACTGACACTAATTGTTGCTCACAATGCTGACAGAAATGGTACTAATGTGTACTCATCTCTTAGAAGTTCTTGGTTTGGTTGACACAAAACCGGCTGAAGATCGTTCCTTTAGCCCACCCAGTACTGAGGGGGACCAAAGATGAAGATTCTTTGCAATCTCTATGCTCCTGCGGAGTTCCAGGCAGCTGGATTGACGACCCACGATCTCAGTTTTTATGACACGAATAAAACCTGTAACAAGGAAAAATAGGGGCTAATTTCTGTCATCAAGCCCACCTATTTCTAATGTGGATGAAATGAGCGTGTGCCTCGGGTGTCTGCATGTAGGATGAATGACAACATGGCTCAGTATGATTTAGCAATAGCGAGACAAGACAGGTGTCTACTTGCAAAACATTCTTTCTGATAAATTAATACATGGATACATTCAATAATATAAATTCAATACATGAATACATCCAATAAAGTCAATACATGAATATATCCCATAATATATATTCAATACATGAATACATCCAATAAAGTCAATACATGAATATATCCCATAATATATATTCAATACATGAATAAATCCAATAATATGTACACCTAGGTGTGATACAACCATTTTCTTCCCCCTATAATATACCAGGCCCTCTCTGACAAGTGCTATACTAGCTGGTAACATATATCCTAACAATATTGTTATGTTCTTATGATAGGAGTATATGAGACGAGGACTGTTTGGTGATATATCAGGTGGGAGTTATAGGAGACAATAGATTGGAGTTAGATGAGACAATAGATTGAGTTATGTGAAGCAATAGATTGAGTCCTAACAAGGACTGTTTTGGTTATATTGCAGTTGGTTTTATCTGAGATAACACTGGAGTTATAGGAGACAATAGATTGAGTTATAGGAGACAATAGATTGAGTTATAGGAGACAATAGATTGAGTCCTAACAAGGACTGTTTTGGTTATATTGCAGTTGGTCTGAGATAATAGATTGAAGTTATAGAAGACAATAGGTTGAGTCCTAACAAAGACTGTTTTGGTTATATTGCAGTTGGTCTGAGATAATAGATTGAAGTTATAGAAGACAATAGGTTGAGTCCTAACAAGGACTGTTTTGGTTATATTTCAGTTTGGAGTTATCTGAGACAATAGACTGAAGTTATAGGAGACAATAGATTGAAGTTATAGAAGACAATAGGTTGAGTCCTAACAAGGACTATTTTGGTTCTATTTCAGTTTGGAGTTATCTGAGACAATATACTGAGGTTATAGGAGACAATAGATTGAAGTATGAGTCCTATTAGTCTTCGTCTATTCAATCATATTAGGAAATAAAATCATTATACCTAATTCCCCCAAGATACAATAAGTAAACTGATACGTTCATATTGAACCAAAATATATTAAATATATACAGGTGTAGGTATTATAAATGACACACAACAAATACCAACATTATAGACCTGCTGTACCTATATAGTGAATTATATTTACCCTCTAAGATTTAAACAGGCCAGATTTTGACTCGACTAGTGAAGCAGGCTGCAGGTCAATGCCCTCAGGTAAGCAATAAATCAAGGGTGACAGCTTCTCTCCTCTTCAGTCGGTCGGTATCTCTGGCGTCGTGTCTGGTTGCGTGCCTTTGCATAAAATCTCGCCCGATTATATAGGTAGGTGAATGCTTAAGCAAAGCTTTTGGTTGGTTCCTGGCGGAGCAAGCTGATTGGTTTCCTCCGGTTTCGTCTTTTGCTCGTACAGCCTAATTTTATTCAGTTTTCTTCCGCCATCTTGCGTGAACAACATGGCCGCGGGCTTAAGTTTTTTTTTTTTTTTTTCCTGGCGTGACTTCTTGTAATTTTATTCCGGCTCAGCAACTGTGCGTTGATTGGCTGGGCTCTCGACATAGGGATTTAACAAAGTAGTGTGTTTACAAAATTCGTTCCACGACAATAGGCCACACAAAAAAAGTGTCGGCCTCTTAATTTTGGATTAATTTTCATTGTTATCCAGGTGGCTGTCACGATTTTGTAGTAAATCATCCAAATATGAAATAGCATTATGGTTCAAAGTTGTCGCGCTTTTATTGTTAAGCTCTTTCGAACGACTCACTCGGAGTCTGTCCAATGACCAGCGAGTAATCAGAGAAATAAGTCTGGGGCGGCGCATTGCCTTCTACCGAATTCGAGGAGAGATCGGTACAGGGAATTTCTCTCAAGTAAAGCTGGGAATTCACGCTCTGACGAAAGGTAGATGCCTCATTCATGTTTGTTCTTGAACGTTGCTGTAATTCTTTCTTCATGTCTGTTCGCTACCACTGCCATCACAATTCTTCCTTCAGCTGTGTTCTCGAACACAATACTACAACTGTTCCTTTGTGTTTGTTTTTGAACTCAGTACTAAAACTCTTCCTTTATCTTTGTTCTTTAACACAATGTTAAAACTCTTCCTTCATGTTTGCTCTATAACACAATGTTAAAACTCTTCCTTCATGTTTGTTCTTTAACGCAATACTGAAACTTTCTTATGATTGTTCGTTAACTCAATACTACAACTCTTTCTTTATGTTTGCTCTTTAACACAATACTACAAATCTTCCTTCATGATTGTTCTTTAACTCAATACTAAAACTCTTCCCTTCAGCTCTGTTCTTTAACATAATACTACAAATCTTCCTTCATGTTTGTTCTTTAACACAATTCTACAAATCTTCCTTCAGCTCTGTTCTTTAACACCGTACCATAAATCTTCCTTCTTGTTAGTTCTTTAACACAATACTACAACTCTTCATTCAGCTCTGTTTTTTAGCACATTAGTGCATCTTGTCTTTCATGTCTGTTCATTAACATCATACAACAAATCTTCCTTCTTATCATTTCTTTAACACGATCTGTAACTCTTTCTTGATGTCTGTTCCGCTATTATAACAATTTTTTTTCACGTTTATTTGTAGTTGTCATAATTCTAATATATGATGTGTTATAAATCAATAGAACACAGAGCTGATAAGCAATTATCAAACGGTCGCTAACGATACGTAAGAACGTGACACGGCGAAGTTAGCTCATATGAAGGCGTCTAGGAAACGATACAAAAATTATTATTTTAAACACAAATATAGACGTAACAGTTTTTTAAAAGAATGAACAGTCATGGTTTTAATCACGTCTATCATCGATATTCATAGGCTTTGTGATTTTCTGTTCCCTGTCATCTGTTGGAGACGTTCTTCTGCACACGAAGTCAACATATAAACTATTTTATCTCTGTATCCCTGTGCCTTTTCCTCATCATCATTATTTCCTTGTTCTTTTTATTTCCATGACCACTGCATTTGGTCCCGTCCCTTTGCAGGAAGGATCTCGTTACAAGCCCATTGAGGCATATTGGAAATAATGGTGTTAGGCACATATTTTCTCGACCATCGGCACACTAGGGGTGATGTGGTCAGCATCATGCCGGCCGTCTTAACCTTCCTAAAGCTGCTTTGGTGCCCAATTCATGAGGCTAGGTCGATCGCGGAGCCGTTTGCAGTCTAAAAAATCCCACCTCAACTGGGGATCGAACCATGGACCACCGGGCTAGGAAGCCCGTGCACTAACCACTGTGCTACCGCGGTCCTTTGCAGGAAGCCGGAATCAAAATTCTTGCAGAGGTGGTTTCAGTAGTAGTTAGTTGTACATGATGAAGTTGCCAGCCATACGCATAACCTCATATTAATAGGATTATACGAATTTCATGAGTGAGCAGCAGTCATGTTCACAGACCCCCCCCCCCCCCCCCCCCCCCCCCCCCCCCCCCCCCCCCCCCCGGATACTACACGTACCTTTCTGTTTTAGTATCTATATTGTTTCGTTTCTTCAATGCTTCGGAGGTCTCTTTGTGTTTACATGTCCAACAGGGAAGGTCAAAGAGCATCAAACTCCGGGTTGAGGGAGGGGGGAGTGGGTGACATGCGCTCCTCCCCCCATGCTTCTAGCCGTGATAATTAATTAAACTTTACTAGAAGTGTAAAAGTAAAAAATGGATCCCGTTTACACGCCCATTGAGGCATATTGGGAATATGGTGTTAGGCCCATATTTTCTTGACCATCGGCACACTAGGGGTGATGTGGTCAGCAGTACGCCGGCCGCCTTAACCTTGCCAGAGTTGCTCTGGTACCCAATTCATGCGACTGGGTCGACTCTGGAGCCGTTTGCGGTCTAAAAAGAATCCCACCTCAATTGATGATCGAACCATGGACCACCAAGCTAGGAAGCCAGTGCACTAACCGCTGAAATGTAAAAGTATTGAATAGAATTGCAGATTAGGTTTCGATTGTTATTACTTACAAGACCAGAGAACTCAATAACAACTAAAAATACGGTTTGTTAAAAATATGTCACGCTTCGGTTTGAGAAGTTTCTTATAAAAGATTTGACCTTGTAGTTTCCAGGGGTTTATGAGGAAACAAATATAGAATAGGAATACTGCTCCCTCAGGCAGTCCGCACTAGACGACTAATATGAGGTTGTGCTTGGGACTGGCAACCTCATCATGAAAAATACATTGCTACAGACATAATCATGGCAAGAGCACTAAATGCGTTGTCTGCAAGTTATCTGTAAGGATGTTGGCTGCAGTCGTTCCTCCATAAGGAACACGAAGGGAAACATATATGTTAAAGATATTACATTGCGTGCTTTGGCCTGGGCGAATTCTCTTGTTCCATACCACCCTAATCTGATTATGCTCGAATTATTGATTTACTGTACGAACATTATGGATTTGTTTTTTGTTTATCTTTGTTTTCTTTTTTTTTGGTTACTTTATTTATTTATGTATTTTTTTGCTTCTATCTTTTTTTAACTTTCTTGTTTGTTTAAAAAAAAAAAACAACTTAATTTTGATTATGATTGCATACTGTAAATGTATGCTGTTATATTACCTTTATAATGTTGCATGCATTTAAATTAATGCTTAAAGTAACATGTGAGAATGAAAGGATATAATATGCAAGATAAATGAGAGTCGAATGGCAGAATGTTAGACGGGCCTGCGCGCCCAATTCTTAACTCTTCGAAAATAAAGTTCGTTCCTTCGTTCGTTCTTACAGCTAAAGAAAAGCTTAGCTTCTTGACCAGAAAAATACTTTTTTCCCTCGTCCGCTCCGGCGGACCTTGCCCTTAGCTCCCAGTGCGTCTGCCCTGCCGTAAGGCCGGCTCTGATGTCCAGTTACGACTTACATACATGTTATTTTTATGAT